>VCAZ01000098.1:1019328-1236828 GCA_005784505.1 Bagarius yarrelli
GTATGTTAACATTAGCTTAGTCAACATTTACTGAACAGCTCACATCTTTTCTTTCTTTCTTTTCATCCATGACAACATCCAAGTAGTCGCCTGTTGCTGCTTCTGCTCATTAGACCTTCCAGTGAGAGATTTTTAGAGCATGCATGCGACGTTCCTGGACGTAGACACGCACCTTGACACAGGTAGTCTATATGTCCTGCTCGTCCAAAAGTGGAGGGGCAGAAACAGGATTTTGAAAAATTGGGGGAGGGACATGTTTCCTGTCCCCAGTGGAAATTACAACCCCTCGTTTTAGGAAGCAGTAAAACTTTCCAAAGTTCTCACCATGCATTAATAGATGATCTTTCACACAAAGTTCCACACACACACTTGTTTTTAAGGTTTTTTTTTTCAAATCCGAACTGTGTCTTTCAACCGGACAAACTTCTGTCTCCTGACTCTTTTTGTTCCTGCTCTGCAGCTTGAGGAACTCTCCAGATGAAAACATGAAGAGCAGCACTTTTAAGCATGAGCAGAAGCAGGAGGTTCCTTAGAATAATAATAATAATAATAATAATAATAATAAGGAATCGGATAGACAGAAGTGTGTAAATGACTGTTTGACCTCTCCAGACCTCCATCTTCTGCTGTTCTCCTCCCTAATGCGATTTGATGAGATTTAACAGCGTAAATATAACCTGATTCTGTCGAAGGTGAAGGCTGCAGCCTCCTGGGAGCCGTAATGGCTGAGCTATGCTGCGTCTGCTTTCCATCAGCCTCAGCTGCGCAAATAACTCGAGCGCTTTAGCTAATTGTGCGGTTGTTTAACAAGAAGCAGAAGGCGCCATGCCGCTGTCCTGGGCTCTGTAGGTCTCTTCTGGCTTCGGGCACTGAGGAAGCAGGAGGTTTCTCTCGGGATGACGAGCTGACCCTTTACCGACATTGGTGCAGGACATCTGTCCTTCTTGAACAGATTTCACTTCTGATGAAAGTGGACAGCAGACGGCGAGGTCACTGATTCTGGTTCAAGGTCACAGATTCTGTCGTGGACTGTCCCTCTAACACGACGTCGCTCCAGGATAAGGCGACGGAGCTCCTTGGGAAGTTTTTTGAGGAATTCTGTAAGCCTGGTTGGTTCAAGATGTCGTGTATGTAGTTAATCCGAGATCTGTGGTTGTCTTCGAGCACATCTGTGTCTCCTTCTCTCCAAATGGAGGCAGTTTTCAACAACATTAATGGGGCAGTGGTGTGGATCATGTATACGACTCTGGTTTGTTGGAGTTTTAAACCCCATCATCTTTATTAAATGGAGAGATGCAGCAGCGCATTAGTCTCGTTCAACCCAGCTCTTTTATAGCTCTTGGTCTGTACGCCATTAAAGGTAGAGCTGTTTTTAAATGCCTAAGGCACGGTGATGTTAATCGAAAAAAATCATCATCACTCATGCATCACCGCGTCCTGGTCCCAAACCACCTCCACATACACACAACCATCCACAATCTGCCCCATCAATCAAGGCAAATTGCCCAAAGATATATTTTTTTTAAAAAAAAGAAAGAAATAGAATTACACTGAATGTTGCAATGTTTTGTCGCCTAAAATCGCAACAGCTTTCGCAAATGTCATCAGGGAAATACTGTGCATGCATTCTTGCGCTATTTTTTGTTGGTAAATAGGAGACATTATTGTTGCACTTGACTACATCATCAATAAAAACAAGGAAGTGCATTTGGTGACGTACTGACTATACTGGCCGGGGCTTTACGATGATTGGACAAAAGGTTGCTGTGATTGGTTAAAATTTTATCGACAGAATGCACATTTGCTTTAATAGCAGGAAATGCGACAATTACGAGAGCCTAACTGATTCATTTGGCATGCAAGAGTTTTAACTCTTTTTAAACTTATATCAGGATTTGGGGTTGGTTTGTTTTTTTTTTTTCAGTTACTCTTCTTCCTCCTGGTTTTTATGCAAGTAATTAATCATGAATTTCCGGAAAGTTCCTCCAGCCCATGAAACTTGTTCCCCATTCAGAGGCACGATAATAAAACAAACTGACACTCGCATTACTCTTTGGTCTCTTAGTGTTGTTTTAATTATAAATAAACCCAAACGACTTAAATAATTTGCTTGAAAAAACGCAGACATTTAACGTTACGTAGCATAAACAGCCGCGCAAATACCTGATAGCACGTACAACACCATATGGGTGAGCAGCGTTTCACACTTGAGTGGAAAATCTACTGTTGTGGAAAACTGACGAAAATTTATAGCTACCAGTTTAGCTACCAGTTTAATTTTGTTCAGCATTTGAGAAAAGTTTTCTTTTTTTAGAATTTGAAGTTGGTCGCTGACGGCTGCAGCAACTTGAAGAAGCAGATCCAGATCGCTCGTCTGTTTGGTGTTCCTGTGGTGGTGGCTCTCAACGTCTTCAAGTAAGAACCCGGAATCCTAACTCTTTTAAAAGAAAGCATGTTTGATGGACAGTTTTGCTAATGATTCAGCAATTATAAATGTAGATACTGGTGTAAATCACATAACGCAGCAGTCACAGAGTGAACATAGCTAATGTAGCTAACGATAGAATTATTTTATAGCTAACAATTAAAATGTCTAATTAAAACCTGTAACTGTGCTTTTCCATTGGTTAGCAGCTAAGATCTGATTATGTTGTGTGAATAATAGAGGTAAGAAAGTCCTGGGAATTGAACCCACGATCAGATAGCAAATTAATCAACCTCATCTGACCAATTAGAATGCAGGATTAATGAATTAATGATGAGAAGTGGTAGCTCGGTGATTAAGGTGTTGGACTGATCATGAGTTCACCAAGCCGTCACTGCTGGGCCGCTATCGCATTTACCCCTGCCCAGCTGGATAAATGCGATAAATGTAAGTCGCTCTTAATAAGGACGGTGTCTGAATTCTGGGTATTTGGCAGACGTCCTTATTAAGAGCGACTTATTTGTTTTGTTTGTAATTAAAGAACCGATACGGAGGCCGAGATCGAGCTGGTGTGTCGCGTAGCCGAGGAATCTGGGGCTTCGGCAGCCATGCCGTGTCATCACTGGGGACGAGGTGGACGTGGCGCTGCGGAACTGGCGCATGCCGTAAAGGAAGCAGCGGCAAGAAAGAACCATTTCCACTTCCTGTACAACCTTCAGGTGAAGCTCCAGATCTGTTTGTGTTTTACTGCAGGTCCTCCTGCACAACGTCAGCTGATCCTCTAACTCACCGATTCGCGGCGGCCTGAGATAAAACGCAGGATATGTAGCATGCTGATGTGATTTTCAATTGTGTGGTACGTGTTAAATGGCCTTGTCCTATCTAGGAGACGTGTGAGGTCACAGAGGGCGGGGCAGTCCTGACTGCGTCCTTATTGGAAACTTTAGCACCCGGCTAAACATGCTTGTAACTTGGTTATTTCACCGTATTATTTTTCTCTGTTATCCAGATGTTGCTGACCGGTCAGAAACAACAGGCTAATAGTTCTTTTGTGTAAATAAAAACTAATTTCTAAAAAAAAAAAAACACCATGAAGAACCTCTTGAGTTAGAATGTATCAGTTTGAGGTTCCTACATTACCCAAGATGGTGTTTCACCTGCTAAAGGGTTCCATCTCCGGGGCTGCATGAGATCATCCATACAGCTGTTGTTCAGAAGGTTGGGGTTTAAGCACCACCTCTGCCAAGCTGCTACCGTTGGGCCCTTGAGCAAGGCCCCTAAGCCTTTTCCTGCTCCAGGGGTGCTTTGTCATGACTGTCGTTGTGCTCTGACCTTAGATTAGTTAGCTAGAACATTTGAAGCCTGTAATTGGTAGCCCGTTGCTTAAGGTGCATGAGTGTTGATTGGAAGGTCATGAGTCCGCCCTTGAGCAAGACCTTTAAACCCTCGACAGCTCATTTCGTTGTGTAATAAATATGCGACAAAGTCCTCCGGGCTTTCATGCGAAAATTCTCTTAGCATTGTGTAGCTCGCTAACTTTTGCGTGCTTGTGTGTTGTTAAACAAAGAAATTTCAGTTTCAGAATGTAGATGCGTCAATTTATTCGACTGTTTATTATAGCAGGGATTTCATTCCGCGGCCGATCGCGTCATCGCTGAGGTCATCCCCACGGTTTTTTTTACGAGTTTGTGCCGTAATGTGATTTAACGCTCGGGAACATTTTTTTTTTTTTCCCTGTTCCAGGTTGAAAATTCCGCATCACGGCTAATCAGTGATTTATAGAGCGGCGGTTTAAATGCTAATATAATAACCTCCTTTCTTTCTTTCCTTCTTTTTTCATAGAGTTCTATCGTAGAGAAAATCCGCACCATCGCACAGCAGGTTTACGGCGCTGATGACATCAATCTATCGCCTGGAGCACAGGCTAAAATCGACGAGTACACGCGACAGGTCAGCCCATTTCCGGAAACTTCTTTGGAGTTTGTCTTGTCCAGAAATTTGAGTATTTTCTCTCACAGGGCTTTGACATGCTGCCCATCTGTATGGCCAAAACACACCTGTCTCTCTCTCACATGCCGGAGAAAAAGGGCGTGCCTACTGGCTTCATCCTGCCAATCAGGGACGTCCGTGCCAGCATAGGGGCGGGGTTTATTTACCCTCTGGTTGGAGCGGTAAGTTGGTTTTTTTTTTACCTGCTAGTTTGTAGCTCTTTCAGTCTTGTCACTTTTTAAAGCTTATTTTGTCGTTTAAAACAAAATGTTAATCTTGATTAACTAAATTAAGATTATTTAACTGGACTTGATTAACTAATTAATTCTAGTTGCTTTTCATGCTAAGCATTACTTTAGCTAAATCTTTATTGAACATATCAGGCTTTCAAGCAGCTGGCATGCAGCTAGCATGTTAGCCAGGTTTGCTAGCACATTCTCCTCATTGTTGTTATTTTTGTGTAGCCAGATCTGCTGTAGCTGATAGCTAACATGCTAAATAATTGGTGTCGGTTATTAAAACCCAACACACGGGCGCGCTAATAACGTTGGCTTCAATGACACTCGTATTGCGTTTGTAAAAAACCAAAAAAACAATTACAATAAAAAATTTTTCACCCTGTTTTTGCGCAATGGCCAAAAGTATTGGAACAATCAACCATGTGTGTTTTTCCAGATGTTCGTCTCGCTCTTCCTCCTCCAGACTTCTGTGTAGATTTTCCACTCGATTGGGTCATGTGACTGTGTGGATTTGTGTTTATTCAGTTCCAATAGTATGAGTGAAATCAGACACTAATGTTGAGGTTTGGAGGACTGGGGTTCAGTCAGGGTTTCAGTTCATCCCAAAGGTGTTCAGTTTAAAGGGGTGGAGTCAGAATCAGGACTCTAGAATTCCTACAGTCCAAAACATCCAGAACACAGCATGTCCTCATGGAGATCAGGGGGTTTATGCACAGGGACATTGTGCTGCTGGGACAGGGTTTGAGTCTCGCAGTTCCAGTGGAGGTTTAGTAGTATGTTACTCGTGTTGATGTTCTGGTGAGGCGTCCATTAACTATGGTGTGTAACTGAAGTCGGTTGTTATTGTTGTTCTTGTTAATCGGTTCCACCAGGCTTCAGCTCGTGTTCCGGTAAAGCACCGGGGCAAATTTCCTGAGCTTGTGTGTTGCTCCTGATAGTCGAGGGCAGGTGGTAATGCTTCTTTCTCCTAACACACACACACACACACACACACACACACAGATTCGGTGCTTCAACATATGAATGAAGTTTTATTAAGGCGCTTAAAGGATCAGGTGATTGAGCGGATTAGCAGAAAGTGGAAAACAATCTGGATTTATTCAGTTCTGTGACCTAATAGTGTAAAATTTTAAGTGTGTGTGTGCATTTATATTGAATTTTCTTATAGGAAATGATGTAATGATGGAAATGGAGATCATTCAGTCCCAGCCGCTCAAAATGATGCACCATATTATAAATGTACAACCTTAAAATCGGGTTTCCACATAAAAACAATCCAAACATTTAGAAAAGACATGCAAATAAAGTAAAATTTAAAATAAACACACGGCACCAATATGTCAACAAAAATCACATGGAACTATAAATAATATTAATAACAAGTACCTCAGTTGTGTGTGTGTGTGTGTGTGTGTGTGTATTATAGTGGTACATGCTATATAAAGTATAGCTCACTGCACTGTGTGCTCACTGTGTGTGTGTGTTATGCATGCATGCATGTCTCTTGAGGGTGTGTGCTCCGTTCCTCTGCTGTGTTTTCTCAGCTCCAGCTGAAAGATCTCCAGTATGTCTACCCGTCTGTGGGTTCAGATCTCGGCCCCAGACGATTCTGTCCTTTTGTGGCTTGTTTACATTTTTTCTCACTCTTCTATCTTCCTAAACATTTAAACACACTTGTTATCGACCAACACAGAAAAACAGAATTCCCAGAAACGGTCTGCGGGGTCGACTTCCTGGCATCACGTTCTGGTCTGGTCCTGGGGGGGGGCTCTGATTGGACGTCATTTTAATGTCAGAGCGTTTGATATCCCAGAACAATTAAGAATAGTAATCAAAAAATATATATATATATAATCATCAGGTCAATTCTGTGTGTAAAAGAGTGAGTGTGTGTGTGTATAGGAGTGTGAGACAGCATGTGTGGGTGGGTGTGTGTGTTTGTCAGGAAAAGTGCAGAAGCTGTGTAGTGTGGGTGTGTAAGGTAGCAGTGTGTGGACAGTATACAGTATAAAGTGTGTTAGTTTGTGTATCTCTGTGTGTGTGTGTGTGTGTTGGGAGGGATGTTTTGAGACTAGCTGTTATTTAAAGCGGTCACATGCTGGATTCATTAAATCACAGCTGTTAATTAGCAAATATGCAAAGAAGAGCTGCGGTTTAGTAATGCACCAGACGACGATTGAGCCAGGAAGTAAATCTGAATATTAGAGAGAGAAATAATTTGCAGTGCAAAATGACGGACTAGATGGATGATACGTGTGTGTGTGTGTGTGTGTGTGTGGTGTGCGTGCACGCTGTGGACTTAATTTCAGAACTCTGACATTGTTCACGTGTGTGTGTGATCATTTCACGGTTTCATGACAATCCCATGCTTCGGTGTAACTGCTTCAATTTCACAGACAGTTCCTGCATCCTTCTCTAAACCACACCGCCTCATTATCCCGTCCCGATGATGGAGGAAACGTCTCTTCTCTGGACAGGAAATTGGTCATTAACCCCGCCCTCGTCTCCGTTTACACTAATGACACTGGAAATGTTCTGTAGATCATCAGGAGACAGAGATCAACCCTTTGATGATGATCTGTTATTTGATGTCTGTTTGCGCTGTGATGGAAACGAGCGGCATGGCTGCTGTTCAGGATTCGGGTTCTCAGGGTCAGCGAGGAGAACAGGCAGCACTCGGCTCTTTGGATTCTTATTTGTAATAATTACGTTCTTATGACCGATAATTAATGACTCGGTTTAGAACCTCAAAAAAAAGTTTCTTCATGTGCTACTTGATGAAATGATGAATTCACTGCATAACCAAAAGCTTGTGCACCCCAACCATCACCTCACGTTAGACCGATATGTCCATGTTGAACATTCTGTTTATCGTTTTTTCTCAGTTCTTCTTTTCCTTCTTCTGTTTTTCTCTACTTTTCTCTCTTTCTTCTTTCTCTACTTTTACTTTTTCTTTTTGTTTCTTTTACCCTTCTTCTTTCCTTTTCTTCTCTTTTCTTATTTTTTCTGTCGCTTTACCCTTTAATCTGTCTAATTTTTCCTCTTTTAATCTTTTCTCTACTTACTCCCTTTCTCTTTTATTTCTTCTCCTTTTCCACTTCTTTTACTCCTCCTTTTTTCTTCTTCTTCTGTTTTTCTATACATTCTTTTTTTTTTTTTCCTGTTCCTTTTTCACTTTTTTTCATTTTTTTCTTATCTTTTTCTAATTTCTTTTCTTTTTTTCCTTTTTTTCTCCTCTCCTCGAGCAAAATCTCTCTTATTGAATCCAAATGGAGTTACCGTCCGGTCTCCAGTCGTGTTCTACATTCTGCCGGTCAGTTGATTTTCATTTGAGAGATTTTGTCCTCGTCTTTATCTTGTTACAGAACGTTAAATGGCTCCAAAGTGAGTGTTTTTGTCCCGTTAACACAGCGCAGTCTGTAGTAGTCGAAAAATAAACACATGACTTGGTCGGAATCCATATGACTGCTTGAGAATCTCGTCTTTCATCTAAACTTCTTGTTGTTTAACCTTCTTGTCAAGTGACCCAGGACGATTTAGTGTGTATTTATTTGATAATTGTTGGTTATTTATTTGTTTTTGTTTTTTTTGTCTGATCTCACTGAGACTAAACATCTGATTCAGATGACGTACAAAACGCTTTGTTTATAAAAAACCTTCTGATTGGTCAAATTCTACTGTGTCTAATAGATTTGTGTGAGGTTGTTCAGCACTCACTCGTCCTCCTGATCTTCTGATTTGTGTCCTGTAGATGAGCACCATGCCCGGCCTTCCCACGCGTCCCTGTTTCTACGATATCGATCTCGATCCCGTCACTGAGGAGATAACTGGGCTCTTTTAACACTTCACATCTCACACACACACACACACACACATTCCCCATCTGACAGGTAAGATATGCAGGAGAAACATAGCTGACATCATTTTAGTGTGTCGTCGTTGTTAACTTTGATGCTTTGTTGCTGATTTCCTTCGTCTTAGCGTCCCTCCTCACCGATCTGTCTTAGAACCATGCTGATGATCTACAGACCTGGACCCGACCCTGAACCAGGCCATCAGGACCAAATGTTACAAATGATGCGTCTGAACATAATCCTTAATTTCATAATACAGCAATTGCACATAATTTTTTTTATAGTAAATCATTTTACTAATGCATTAATTTAGTGTGTTTAAACACAGAACTTGCAGAAGATTCTGGATCATGTTTGAGTTTTATATTTTACCCTTAAATTAGGTTTATTTATCAGGGTTTTATGTTTTAAATCCAGTTTAAATGGTTGCTCAAGTTTTATGGCTTTATTGAAAAGTTCCTGCCCGAATGTGATGTAGTCCTGGTTGGTTACATGTCTTTAGCTTTTGTTTATTTAGAATTTAAATATACACTTTAAACACTGTTGTTGTTATTATTACCCAATTATGTTACTGCTGTTGATGTTGAAGTCACTGTGGTCGTCTTTAAGGTAATGCTATTGTCATTACGTCACCCTGTCATGCCACTGCTGTCGTCCGCTAGTCTTGCATTGCAATAAATTTTAAATAATCAGTTGCTCTGATGAGTTTGTTTTATTTTAGCGTTCTCCTATTGGGTAACTTATTTATTTGCCCAACATCCTGTATATCCTTACTGAACTGATAAAACGAAAAAAAGAGTGAAATATTTTTTTGGGTTGTTTTTTGCAATCAATTAATGACCGCTAATAAAATGTAAACCTCAGGAGCTTTAAACTGTAAAGTACATTAATGCTCTAGTAATGTTTGTAAATGATGTTACATGAGACATTTACAAAATTATCAATCTAAAACAATGAAATAAAGTTTCAAAATGGAGAATAAAATAGGGCTCAGCATAGAACCCTGAGGTACTGAAAAAAAAATATTATAATAATACATTTGTAATTTATAATTCTAAAAAAAATAAAGTATAGCTTAGTGTTTAAGGTATTGGACTGTAATCTGTACATTTTTGGTTTAATTCCCAGCACCCAACAAGCTGCTACTGCTTGGCCCCTGAGTGAGACTCAGAGTGCAAGTGCATGGTATAAAAATTATAACTAATTTCAAAAAATTAGATAAATATAAGATGCTCTGGAGGCCAGCAGAAGATAAGTTTTTGTTCGTTATTGATGGTGCCCAGGTTTCTACATGGTTACATGTCATAAATTGTGTTTTTGCAGGCTTAGAGACAACTTTAATTTTATGTCTAGTCCAGAAGAAATGTCTTTCTACCAATGACTGAAAAATACAGGCCGTGACAAACTGATTGTTTGCACAAAGTACGACATCTTTAAAAAAAAAACAAAAAAAACCTTCCTTGTTTGAGAGAAAACACCTGAATGCAGAGAAACAGCAGACTGCAGCCGTCACCTTGGTCACTGCAGCTGGCTGGAAAAGCTGACCGGCGGAACCATTTTCTGGCTGTAACACAGACTTTTTGTTTTTGCAAGCACAAAACCTCACATCCTGAGCTTCCTGCTGTGCTACTGGAGAACTGCAATACATCACTGTGTGAAGAGGTGACGTGAGGTGAGGCAGCTGACCGGTGTAGAAAAATAACATTAAGGAAGTGGTTGCGAGTGTGTGTTTCCTTGATTTTTGAGCAAAATATTTGATATATATAAATAATACATATTTACATGTTTAATTCAAAGATATATTATTAAATATTTGCATATTTCCTAGTTTCCAATACAGGGCAGGGCCTCACCTCTGATTGCGCAATCCTGCACACCCTGAAGTGACAACGCCCCATTGCCCTCTAATGGTCTGGCAGGGCAACATCCAAGATATCCATAAAGTAGCCCTCTCTAAAGGCGTGGCTCCTGAAGCACCAACACCAGTCATAATCTGGGTTCTCTAGGTCTGGAAGAAAGACAACAGCCTTAGCCAGAGTGAAGAGTGGTGTGGCAGCCTCATCCACTACAACTGGACTTTTTTTGGAGCCTGCAGATAGCCAGGAGTTTATTAGTTGCTTTCTCAGATCATCTGGCAGTAGTGCTTCAGAGGTAGTAGGTTTAGGTGAAGGTAACATTCTCCTGCAACCATTTTGTGGTTTAAGAGACTATAACAAACTGGAGACGCATGCAAGAAATCACAGAGGCAGATTTAGGATACAAAGAAGGCATAACTATTCTTGTTGTCATGCAACCTTCTAGGGAACAACTCAGCACTTAAATTCTGTCCCCTATCTGCCCCAGTGAACACCCTGAAGTAGCAAATCCCCATTGCTTTCTGGTGGTCTGGTGGGGCAACATCCCGACTACTCTAATGAATTCATCAATCAATTTCTGACAGGGCCAATTTTTTCTGACAGGGCCATAGAAGGTCCTTAACCCATAAGAAGAATCTGTATTTGCTTCTTTGTGAAAGGAGGTACCGGCTGAGCACTGTCAGAGCCTTACAAAATGACCTGCAGCAGGGCACTAATGGAAATGTTTCTGACCAAACAATTAGTAACAGATCACATGACGTTCTTCAGGGGCCCTGTGCTCACTGCCTGGCACTTGATTAGCATTTGCCATAGAACACCAGAATTGACGGCAGTTTCACCCTGGCACATGTGACAGAGGTTAAAGGGTCTGTAGAAACCATAGAGAATGTGTTGCTGCCTGTAACATTGTTGAACATGACTAGTTAGGTTGTTGGTTAGTTATGGTCTGGAAAGGCATATCCATGGAGAGACGCACAGAACTCTAAAGGCACCCTGACTGCCATTAGACCCGCTGTCAGACCATATGATCGAGGATTTAAAAATCGTCGCCATTAGCTGACCCCTATGCTCACCTCACCTAAATCCAAAAAAACCCACATCTGGGACATTATGATTACACTAACATTGTCAGGCATGCATACAAGCATATGGGGGCCATACTGAGTGCCATTTTAAGTTACTGCAATGAAATTTCAGCAAAACTATACTAGTCTGTATACTATAAAAAATAACTAGTCTGCCAAATATTTTTTTTACTTTGATTTTCGTGGTGTATTTGAATTCAGCCCTCTGAAAATTGATCGTTTTCATAATTTGGCAGATGCTCTTCTCCAGAGCAACGTACTAAAAGTGCTTTGAGTCTCATTATTAAACATCTCGATACTGGTACATGAGATCACAAAACCAAGTGTAACAACCCAGAAATCTTTTTTTTGAATTTTGTCAAGTGTCAAGAATTTCAGGTGCCTGGTATGTGAGGAAAAGGTAGGTCTTCAATCGTCTTTTGAAGACAGCTCTCAGCTGTTCTGACACTGAGGTGACATCTTGGTACCAGAACAGTAAAAATGTTTTGAGGTCTTGGGTGATAGTGGAACCAGTCGAGGGGTGCTTGTGGATCTGGAGGAACTTGGTGTGATGCGAGGAGTGATAAGTGCTAGGAGTTAAGATGCTGCTGGTCCATTTTTTGGCTTTGTTGGCAGACATCAGTGTTTTAAATGTGATGCGTGCAGTGGGGTGGTGTGTGAAAACTTTGGTAGGTTTAAAATAACTCGTGCAGCTGAATTCTGAATCATCTGCAAAAGACAAATTGCACTTCAATGTAGACCTGCAATAGTCTAGTTTAGAAATTTCGAGAGACTGAGACAAAGATGGTGAAATCCTCCTGATGTAGAAGGTTAAATAATGTGTCCTTTAGCTATCTGGCTTGATATTTTCCCCATTGAGATTTCATGTGTTTTCAAAAATATCCTTTAATTTTTTGAGCAATGTATTTGTAAATGTGCCTCTAAACGAGTCAGTGACCCGCCAGCCACTAAACTCACTGCATGTCACTATAGTTTCCTCATTAGTTGTTTTTTGCCTCAATTCCTCTACTCAGGCACGAACAACTTCATCCAGTTAATACTAGAAAGAGCGAACTTGATTGAATACCTCCGGACCCAACAGACTATAGAATTCATCAAGTTCTCAGGTTATCAACCTTGAGTCTGTTGTCGATTAAAATGTTTCTAATAGTAGTTGACTGGTTTTGTCATTTTTTCAGCCTGGCTAGATGCCTTCAAAATGAAGTGAAATAAATAAAAAGGTGTTGGAAAACATTTGAATCTTGTTTTAGTGTTAAATCGCTTTTTCATTAAACATCCCACCTGATCTTATTTATCCATCAGTCTTGACGAGCACTCGGGGAGTTCAGATTTTCAGGAAAGACACGCTGTGTATGTATGTATGTGTGTGTGTGTGTGTGTGAGACACACCAGATCATTTTACACATAGTTGGAGGCAGTAAAGTGCTGAACATATGCACAGGTGCAGGTCAGGCGGTAGAGTGACAAGCTCTATATTTTCCTGGTTCCTAGGGATCTTGAGGGGATAAATAATTGTGTGTGTGTGTGTGTGTGTGTAGAGCAGAAAAAACAAAGTTGCAAATGGCAAATTGTTTTGGATAAAAGGAATAAATGCAAAACGGAAGGAAAGTTGGTAGGAAGGTTAGAAAGAAGGAAGAAAAAAAGGGAGAAAAATGGGAACATAAAGGATAACAAAATAAAGTGTATGATCAGTCCCACTCTGTCTAACGAAAGACGTGTGATCAATCCCTCCTGCTCACGGCAGTGTAATTAATTTCACCCTCTCTCATGAAAAAGTGTAGTCTCAGAAGGTGTGATTGATCACATTTGTGGTGAAGAGAGCAGGAATTATTACACTTTTGTGATGAAGGGTGAATTTAATCACAAAAAAAGTGTGGGTGAAAAGTGTGGGATTGATCAAATTTTTATAGTAAAGATGGTGGGATTAATCACACTTTTATAGTGAAAAGGGTGGAATTGATCACAATTGCATAGTGAAGAGGGTGGGATTGATCACACTTTTTTGGTGAAGATGATGGGATTGATCATACTTTTATAGTGAAAAGGGTGGAATTGATCACAATTGCATAGTGAAGAGGGTGGGATTGATCACACTTTTTTGGTGAAGATGATGGGATTAATCACTCTTTTATAGTAAAGATGATAAGATCGATTACACTTTAATAGTAAAGAGGGTGGGATTGAACACATGCTGTTATTATTAATCAGTTTGTTTTGTTGTTTTTTTTTACATATATAGCATCTCTTTATCACCTTCATCCCAAATCGTGCTTGGTTATTTTACTAAAGCAGCATCTCACTGCTGTTTCTTCTCAATTGAAAACAAAACGAATCAAAGCACCATTCGAATCACTTGCTCGAAAGAATCGAGTGGATGAAAGTGACTCTTTGGATCTGTCCCAAAACCGCATATTACAGTACTGCATGAGGAATAAATGTGTATAAAAAAGTGTGGCACCTGTAGTGACCTAACGGATTGGTGCACTGTGCGGCAGGGTAGTGTGCGGTTTGGGACGAAGCCTGGAGTCTGGAGCTGGTGTGTGTGTATATATATATATATATATGTGTGTGTGTGTGTGTGTGTGTGTGTGTGTGTGTGTGGTGTGTGTGCGCTCCAGAGGTTGTGTGTTGATGCTGCGAGGCGGGTCTGGAAGGGAGGAGGCGTCCTGAAAAAAGGTGATTGCGGACACAGCCGACTTCATCCTTCTAGAAGCCAGACGACCTTCGTAGCGTCTCGTGCTGCTGCTGCAGTTATATATATTTTTTTTTGCTGATTTGTTTCCCACGACTCATCGCGGACGACCAGACGACCGACTTCGTGCCGGTTGTGTTTGGGTTTGTTTGTGTGTTTTTTTTGTGGGCGGGTTTGGTTTTGCTACTCCGGGATGGGAGCGAGCACATCCGCGCAACGGGACGCCAAGAGCGCCGAGGAGGAGAGCGCCGTCACAGAGGAGCGCGTCGCGGACCTGAGTGAGACCCTTGGCATAGGTTGCAGGGACGACAACGACGATATCGAAGACGCGAAGGTGAGCAGCGTGGAGAGATTTTTAAGAGAAACGCGTGCGTGTTTGTGCGTGCGTGCGTGCGCGCGCGCCCGCTTGGAGGAGATGCGCAGATTGCGTCTAAATTATGACTCTGCAATATAGAATAAAAGACTAAAAACAAGCGCTATAAACTGCAACATGTCCGGTTAAAAGTACATGTGAATGTAAATGTAAATTCTATTATTCAGAAAATAATAATTCTATATAAATGTACATTTGATAATGAATCTATAAAAATAAATTAAGATACAAAATTGTTTATCAAAATGGAAAGATGTCCCTCTGGTACCATTCTTTTTCTCCGACTGTATTAGGAATGTTCTCATGACTGTCTCTGTGTGTGTGTGTGTGTGTGTGTGTGTGTGTGAGAGAGAGATTTAAATGAGAAACTGCTTTAACGTCCTGTCAGGCATTTTGGCATTTGGCATTTGATAAGGGGGGTCCCAGCAGTGGTAGCTTGGTGGTGCTGGGTATTTAATCCATGATCTGGGAAATGAACCTTGATGATTAGCTACCACTTCCACCAGCCTGCCCACCGAGCCAGAAAAAAACCCACAACTTCACTAATATCCTTCTGCCTCACTGGCTTCTTTACATTTACAGCATTTGGCAGACACTCTTATCCAGCAAGACTTTTATTTTCTTTTATACAACTGAGTAATTGGGTGTAAAGGGCCTTGCTGAGGGGCCCAACAGTGGCAGCTTGGTGGTGCTGGGAATCAAACCCTGATCTTTCACTGTGCTATCACTTCTCACAAACTTTTCCTCGAGACTCTTTCTTTAACCGATGCTAGAAGTGACGTTCTTAGCTTTCAGAGATTCTTTATCGCTTCAGAGATCGATCTCGCCATTCGAGGTTACTAATCCTCAGTTCACAGACCTCTCGAAGTGACTCGACACGTTAATTAACCTTTTATCTCGAACAACTGCATGTTTTTTGTTATAAAAGTTTAATAATATCTTGAAAAATTACATGTAAAATACAGCTGTAATTTCTTTAATTAATTAAAATATTATGTGTCACATAAATCGTACGGCATGCAATGAAATGCTTTAACTTAAGAATAAGAATAGATTTGGGATAGAAAAATAGGGTTTTAGTGAAATAATGAATGAAAAGATAAGATTAAAAAAAAATTTCATTATTAATAGGAAAAGGAGGGATACTGGCAATAACATGGCAATAACATGGCAACACAGTGGCAAATATTGAATAATAAGGCGGTGGCCGGTGAAAATATATAAATTATTAAGTGTAAATGTAAAATAAAGTGAATAAATTAGTTAGTAAATAAGAGAATAATGTGTCATTGTGTTAATCACTAATCAGTGGCCAGGTTTGATTTACATGTGTGTCTGGATTAGTTAATTAGTTAGTCAAATAAATCTAATATTTTAAATAAAATGGTTGTATTTTTTTTATGGGTGGAGCTTAACCCAGAAATATTCCTGATGTTCCACTGGATTGATGTTTTTATTTTTTTTCAGGAATAAATTACTTTGGGGGTTTTTTTTGGCTTTTATAGAAAAATCAACCAGTTTAGGCGCTTAATCTACGACACACCCCACACGCCGCTCTTTATACTTTATTTTCAGTGCTTTATTCCTCTTTTACCCCAGAAATTTGATAACAGATTTATTTTTCAATCCTGTTTCAATACAATGTTAATAAAATGTTGGTGAAACATGTTCTTACTTGAATCTTAAACAGTCTCCAAGTTCACAAAAAGAAAAAAAAACCCAAAGCTTATCATCTTACAGAGAAACCAGAAAATCTCCATTTGAATTTAAAGCTTCAGCATCTCAAATAAACAACCTGTTATCAAAAATACAGATCGAACCAATAGCAGTTACACTTCATAAAGAACTGAGTGTTTACTTTACTTTACAAGTTCCTGAGTAAGTTATTTCCGTAGTAACGGTGATGTTTTTGCAGCTGCGCATAAAATAACTCAACACTTTCTGACCAATCAGAATTCAGAACTCAACATTATTCTATTCTAAAATAGTTTAAGAAAGATGAATAGTGTAACAAACAAGTTTATATATTAAAAATAACACAACTGACGATAAAACCTCTGTTTAACCAGTGTGCAAAAATGAAACAATTGCTGAAATGCATGGCAGTAAATGATCGTTCTTAATACCTCCATGGTGCCACTTCTGGGCCCCTGAGCAAGGCCCTCAAACCTCAACCCTCATTGAGATGAAAAATCATGACAAAAGTAAGTCACTTTGGATAAAGACGTCTGCCAAATGCCAGAAATGTAAAACAGACAGATGTGTTAGCGTTTTCAACGGCACTGATAAATTCTTAAATCTGATTGGTCAGGAGGTGTTGATTGATTTTTCTATAACTGTTACATTTCTGTAACGAACTTTATGTAATAAATAAATATAAAATAAAATATTTATTTAAATAAATACCATTAATATAAGTCTCATATTTCAAAGTTAGTTATTCTATTCATCAGCTAAAACATGTATAACTTGTAAGCCAGAAAAATGATGATTTAACCGATTAAATCGTTCTAAAAATTGCTGAATAATTCGACTAAAATAAACATTTGCTGCCGTCATATTTATCATATTTTCATGGTTCAATACCGTTTTATAATTTTTGTAAATTTCAGCACTATTTTACTTGGAGTGTTAAACCTATTATTTATTCAGCACTAATTTGAATAACTATCGGTGGACTAATTGTGTAGCGAATCTGCCCTCCCTCCACCAGAGGGCGCCCTCACCAGAATACTAGGTGTCACACATCACTTCCGGTATTTCTTCCGGTTTAGCGCACTATTTGAACTAGCATAACGCTAACCCACATTGTGAAGTATTGTTTGCTTTAGCCTACATGTCAAGCGTTCATGTGTCTTCATTATTTTCATGGTTTTGAACTTTGCTCGGTTTTGGGTTTTGATCTCTGGATTCGGTTGTTTGGCTACTATTACATTACTGTGTTCCGACTTCCGCTTACCTGTTGACTACGATATTGAACTGTCCTTTTGTATTTAATAAAGTCATTTATCGCACAATGAATTCTCCTCCGACCTCTTCATTACAAATTGATTATCGGCGAGTCCGGTTCTGTTATCGGCATTGGCCGCCCTCTAGAGTTTCATAATTTTTTGTCTATGTAAATGCCTTTAATTGTCACATATACTGACGTACTAATACTATGTACAGTGTATTAATTCTTATGTATGTACTATGTACTATCTATGTACTAATTATGTACTTTATTTGTCACATATACTGGATTATACTATACTATACTATACTGTACTTATGTAGTATGGCATGACATCTACTTATGTACATATACTTATGTCGCATATACTATCTTAGTAAGTTGGGGGTCAGTGCACAGGGTTAGCTATAATACAGCGCCCCTGGAGCAGAAAGGGTTAAGGGTCTTACACGAGGACCCAACAGTGGTCTGACTGGCGGTGGGGCTTGAACCCAGGTCCTCCTGGTCTTCAGATCAACAACCTTAATTCTTTGAGGCGTGTCTATCCATTAATAATCTTAATGGCTTCTCTGGGATAACGATCTGTTCCGGTTGCCAGCAGATCAGACGTGTTTTTCTATATTTCCGTTGTAATCTTTAATAATTCAGCAGAGATTTAAAACACTCGCGGGTTTTGTCCTGCCTCTAAAACCCACCTCCGTTTCCTGTTAACCTCCGCGCACTTCTTCACCCGGAGGCCCTCGGTGAGGTTTTTTTTTCTCTAAGTGCTTTTTTTTATAGTGGTACTTTTTTTTGGCACGGCTGCGGTTTTGCTGTTGGAATGTCAGATATGAAAATTCGTGAGAAGTCTGAGGGACGACTGAAAGAGGTATTGTGGACTGAAATGATTTTACGTTCCTCCTCTCGGAGTTCCTGTTTCTGTCTTTATGTCTCGGTTTGACTTTGGCGGCCTGGAGGTCTTGCTGGATTCCTCGGTTTGAAAACGATTAAAACTTTCAAGGCGTATTTTGTTTTTCATTTTTAATACTGCGAAATTAAAAAAAAAAAAGAAATAAAAGAAAAAAAAGTATAAATCGCAACCTTTTTAAAAGAGTCAGAGTGAAACAAACATTCTGTTACATTTGGTTTGTGGGGAAGTGGTGGCTCATGGTTAAGGTGTTGGGGCTGCCAACCCAAAGATTGTGGGTTTGATTCCCAGCCTCATCAAGCCAACACTGTTGGGCCCCTGAGCAAGGCCCTTAATCCCTACATGCTCAGTTGTATAAATGTAAGTCGCTCTGGATAAGGGCGTCCACCGTAAATGTAGAGCAAAAGTTTTGCTAAAAAAGCCAAAAATTTGTAGTAGAAATAGTCTTATAATTTATAATGTAAATAAAAATGCAAACAACCTTTGACTTACGATAAAGTTACATTTTAGGACGTAAGTGGGAAAAAGGAGAAATAGGGTAAGTGGATATCAGGATTTGCCCTATAATGCGTTTCGAAGTAGCCCATGGTAGCCTAAACAACAAATAAAAGTACTGACAACTAATCCCGCCCACAAATAAATCAAACGAATCAATGTTAGCGCTAACCAATCAAATGCGCAACCAGGCCAAACGAACACCAACCACCAGGTGGCTCCAATAATATCGACATAATATTTTGTCACGTTTTTATTAGCAACAAATTAATGTATCGTAACCTTGCAAGTCAATATATTGTTAAGAATTTATTATAAAATAATTGTAAAAAACTGTGTTATGAATTTTATAATATAAAGAGAGAGAGAAATAAGACAGGCGGTAGTAGCTGACAGAGAGGAAGTGGAAACAGGAAGTAGCTCGTTTTGGTACATAAAACAGATAAACAATGAGGATTTTTTGAAAAACGTGACAACCTCTTTTAAGTTGTAAGAGTTTTATTTGCAAAGATGTTTCAAGGTGCTTTAGAAATCGTGCCTCTGACCTGAACAGGTGTGCTCTGACAGCCAGAAGACAAGCTAGCCTTTCAGACGTGTTTGTGTGTGTGTGTGTGTGTGTGCTTGTTTGTGTGAGATGCCGTACTGGAGATGTGGATGATAAACTTCCTCTCTGGCTACGCTGGAATTTCAGCAATGTTTTTTTCTCTATTTCTCTTTAAACGTGGCGCTGAAAGTCGCATGCCATCACAAAAAAGGAATTAAAATAACACAGGCTTCAGTTTGGGAGCCGCTCAATTCCTTAAAGTCAAAACGAAGTGTGAGAAAGTTTTAGTGACTTTATTCTCAAAATGTTTTCACTTTAATGTCATGAATCCTATTTTATTCTCATAGTATTACCATTTTAAACTCCAAATATCTCGATTTTCTTCGACTTCATTCTCGTAATTTTAACTTTATTCCGGTAATTTCGACTTTATTCTGATAATTTCAAAATTATTCTGATAATTTCAACTTTATTCTGATAATTTCGACTTTATTATGGTAATTTTGACTTTTTCCGTGACGTATTTTAACTTTGTTCTCTTTAACTTTATTAGATCATTTTTTTAAAAGTGGCACTAAATCTCCGTTGTAGGTTAGGGGCAGTGAGTCACGGATGGATGTTTATCTTTGTTTTTCTTCTCTTTACTTTGAATTATTTAATAAGATCTAATGGCTGGTTATTAGGAACTTGAGTCACTGTGTGTAAGTGTATGTGAGGAGCTGCAGGAGGCCATGGATGGTGTACGGAGGTGTAATGAGAGACGAGTGGTGTGAAAGAGTCAGCAATCAGATAAGAATCAGAAAAGGATGGGAGGAGACAGAGAGAGAGAGAGAGAGAGAGAGAGAGAGAGAGAGAGAGAGAGAGAGAGAGAGAGAGAGAGAAAGAGAGAGAGAGAGAGAGTACAGAGGGTGCATTGAGGTTGGACAGCTCCTGAGGCTCCGGGGCACCGTATGAGCAGCGGACCAGAGAGAGAGCAAGATGAAAACAATGTGAAAGAAAAGAGAGAGAGAGAGAGAGAGAGAGAGAACGAGAGATATGGAGTGTTATTTCAGAACATGTTACATTACATTTCATTTGGAGTAACATGCATTTCATTATATCTATTATTAATCATATCTATTATTAATTAAATTGTATAGTTGAGGTTTAGGGGCCTTGCTTAGGGGCCCAGTAGTGTCAGCTTGGTGGTGCTGGGAATTAAACCTATGTTCTTCCGATCAGCAGTCCAACATCTCAATCCATGAGCTACCACTAAGCCAAGACAGGTGTTTTGTCTCCTTTCATTCTGTTTTATTTAATGAGATATAAAATAATAATATGCGTAAAAGTGCCAGAACAGGAAAATAATCAACAGCAGGACAGTCTGATCATTAAAATGTCACATTCTTCCTACGGGTTCCTGGAAATGAGCTGCTGTTAATCTCAGAGTTGAATAAATACAAAAGATTCTACACAACAGCCTATTTTGACCAATCAAAATCCAGAATTCGTAAATAATTACCATATTAATGAGGTTAAAACATTTTGCTCTTTTTTATCAATGAACATTTGTAAAAAAAAATATGCTTATGATTAGTACAGGTAAAAACAGTGTGTGCCAGTGTGTGTAACAGTATGTAACAGTGTGTGACAGTGTGTAACGTGTGTAATGGAGTGTGATGATGTGCATTGGTATGTAAAAGTGTGCAACGGTATGAAACACACTGTATAACGTTGTGTGACAGTTTTTAACGGTGGATAAGAGTGTGTAACAGTATGTAAAATTGTGTGACAGTGTGTAACGGTATGTAACAGTGTGTAACAGTATGTAACGTTGTGTGACAATGTGTGACAGTGTATAACATTGTGTGACAGTGTATAACATTGTGTGACAGTGTATAACATTGTGTGACGATGTGTGGCAGTGTTTAATGGTGGATAACATTGTGTATCATTGTGTGACGATGTGTGACAGTGTGTAACGGTGTGTGACAGTGTGTAACAGTGTGTAAAAGTGTGTCTGAGATTCTGAATGGTTCTAATGCAGGAATGGAGACTGTCCTCTTCTGTCTGTCAGTCCCTAAGGGTTTGTCTATATAAAGCTAGACGGAGGCCAGATGTCCCGTCTGTCCCACAAGACCGGTTATATTTAAGTCTTTGGTGCCTAAAGATGTGTGTAGAGACTCGGAGTGGAAGATGTTTCCTAAAAAGGCCATTAAAAAAATGGTCCATCAGAAAAAAGTGTTCAGAGAGTCAGAGTCTTAAAGCAGCTAGCTAAAGATGAGACGAAGATAAGACGAGTGTTAACTAGCCAGTAAAAACACACTTCGCACAATTTCTGACTCTGAAGTAAAGTGTTAACTTTCTCTGGCTAACTGGAGGGATTTCTTAGTTAGGGCTGATGTTTCAGAGTAACGGAAAAGGTAAGGAAGCTGATTGGTTCTTGTCACATGACCTAAGGACGCTAACACGTCTGGAAAGAACGAGCCTGTTGCAGCGCAGGCGTTTCGCAATAGCGACGCTCTCTGTTTGCACAAAATAATAAAAATGAGCGTGCAAAACAAGTGATATGCAAACAGCCCCTAACAGCTGTTAACATCTGCACTACATCATTTGTTTTTATAAAGTCTCCGTTAATAAGCAGTTGTTATACAAACAATAGCATATTCGTGCGTAGACAAAAAATATTTGTTGCAGTTGTATTGATAAAGTGTGTGTTTATAAGCAAACAGTCAGAATGTTTGCAGAATGCATCGGTGGCTATCAGGAGGATCTCATGCTGTGATAGGATACGATGGAACTGCAGGCTGGTATCTGAGGATCGGCGAGAAAAAGATCTTGTTGTGTTCACATGCTAACAGTCACGGGAAACACCGGGACTTTTATTATACTGAAATGGACATTAATAGTAAGATGTTACAGGACATAAGAATGTAACATTTTCTGTAAAAAGTGTCTTAAAAAGCTGAATTAAAAGCTCAAATGATTTTATTTTTCTTTTTTTGGCAGGATTTCATTTAGAAACATCCTAAATAAAGATTTTCCCAATTCTACAACATTATAAATCTTTTCAAAAACATTTTTCCTACAAATTTGTGTCCCTAAATGTTGTGTCAATCTGTTACCGTCCCATACTTTGACTTTAAATTGGTGGAATTCTCTCGCATTACGATGTAAGATCCAGGAAGTGATGTCACTAAAGCACTAACATGTATGTGTGGTCTAATTTTAATGCATTATTTATGCACATTACCTCAATTTTCCCTAACAGAGTTGACAAACTACTATAAATACATTTTTTTTTTTGGTAAAAGTAAAAAAAGAAAGTAAATTTTCTCAACTTTATGAAAAGGATAATGTTTCTCTAATTGTAGACTCACCCATATAAAGTCAATTTCTTCTCAAAGGAAAATGGATTTATCACAAATCTAAACGATAATCTCAGGTGTTGATGTTGGGCTCCATGAGAGATTTTACAGGTCTGGATTTAATGTCCATGTGGAGCAAAAGTTTGGGTAAAATGTGGATAAGATTTAATTTAAGTCTTATTTGAGCTACAGTATTGTAGCCTTTTTGTAGTTGTTTGGTAGTTTTCTTTTGGTAGTTGTTATGTAATATACAGCAGTACTTTTACCTACAAGTGTCCCAACTAACGAGTTTTTGGAGAGACGAGTCGTCTGTCAGACGATTTTTTGCTTTGAGTTGCTAAAATTCGGGTTACGATTTTTGCTTTGAGAGCTAAAATTCGGGTTACGAGCTTCATACACCCAACTGCTAGTTAGCGTAGCAAACGCCATGGTGAACGCCGTAACATCCACCCAGCGTCCCGTGTGTCACTCGATAGCTAGTCAGACATGCGCGTTAGCAAGTGGAGTCGTCTGATCTCCAAGGTAAACGCTGTACATTATACTTAATAAAACCAGTTTATTCCAGTACATCCTATTGTAGTGTTTTTATACAATATTAGTTATTTATATGTTTATTTTTCTTACTTAAAAACATGTAACAAAAAAAATTGTTGTTTTTTTCGGGGACCCGGAACGAATTAATGGCAGTTCAATTCATTTTAATGGGGAAAATTGATTTGACATACGAGTAATTTGAGTTACGAGCTCCGTCATGCAACACATTAAACTCGTAAGTCACGGCACCCCTGTATTTAAAATCTTGATATTTTATTTATTATGTCTCCAGAATCCATGCTTTACTACCCTTAGCAAAAAGTATATTTAAAGTTTATTTTATTACATAAATTGAAGATTAATGTTCTAGTGATGGACATGTAAGTTAACTATTTTAACACGTCTTCAGTAAATCGGCCACTTTTCAGTTTATAATCGTAAACTTTGAATTCGACTCTATTTGTACTGTAACTCGACTGGGAAGTTTTCTAGATTTTGTTTAATGAAAATCCACTTTAAACTGATACTAATACTATTAGTGGACTAGTTCTGTTCTACTAGTTTACTGTTTAGTTGATTAAAGTTTACTTTAAATGTTAATGTAATACACTTCAAGATCTCGTTTTAGTTTGTACTGATCTTTTATCTTGTTTAAATCTTCACCGAGATAATAAAAGTATAACAAATAGACCTTTTTTATCAGGCTAAGCCAAGAATACTTAAGTATAAATACCGAGTATAAAGCAGATCGACTTTAGCTTGTCAGCTTGTCAGTATAAAACAACTCCACTTCAGTAAAGGAAGTAATCCGGTTCTATAAGATGACCTGAGCGGCTGCTTTTGTCATTTACTTTCTACTATTCTCTATTTTTCTATTCTATTTACTATTATATCTCTACCGAGCCTCTATTTCCTTCATCCAACATTCAAACCCACATCCTCGACTTTATCAGCACTGTCTTTCTGGACGTCTTTGCTTTGAATGATGTGCGAAACGTGAAATACGATGATGTTCATTCCGTGACTCCGAAAAAAATTCTGAGCGGCACTTTAGGTAACTAAATTAGCTTGAGGTTGCAGGTTTCCCTGAGAGACATGAAGGTATGAGATGATGGAAAGATATGATGAAATCAAACAGCTAAAGTCAGACAGTTTTGGCTCACTAATGAATCAGTATTGACACAGTTTTGGCTCACTAATGAGTCAGTACTGACACAGTATTGGCTCACTAATGAATCAGTAGTTAAGCAGTTTTGGCATACTAATGAATCAGTACTGAAAAAGTATTAGCTCACTAATGAATCAGTTTTATTTCACTTATCAGAATTATCTCGCTAAAGAATCAGGACTAAGTTAGTATTGGCTCACTAATGGATTAGTACTAAATAAGTATTGTCTCGCCAATGAATCGGTACTGACTCAATATTGGCTCACTAATGAATCTGTTTTGTCCCACTAATAAAACAGTACTGACTCAGTATTGGCTCACTAATGAATCAGTACTGAATTAATATTGGCTCACTAATGAATCAGTTTTGTCTCACTAATGAAAAAGTACTGAATCAGTATTGGCTCAGTAAAGAAGAAATATTACCTCACTAATCAGGTTTGGTTCACAAATGAACCAATCTGAGCAGTGAATCAGAACCGAATCAATACTGACTCACTTATCAGCACCAATAAAATATTTAATTAGGTTTACAGGGGTAATGATGTACAGTGTGGGGGTTTATAGGGGTAATGATGTACAGTGTGGGGGTTTATATAGTGGTTATGATGTACAGTGTGGGGGTTTATAGGTAGGGGTAATGATGTACAGTGTGGGGGTTTACAGTGGTAATGATGTACAGTGTGGGGGTTTACAGTGGTAATGATGTACAGTGTGGGGGTTTACGTGGTAATGATGTACAGTTGTGGGGGTTTATGGGGTAATGATGTACAGTGTGGGGGTTTACAGTGGTAATGATGTACAGTGTGGGGGTTTTTACAGTGGTAATGATGTACAGTGTGGGGGTTTTATAGGGGTAATGGATGTGTACAGTTTGGAGGTTTATAGGGGTAATGATGTACAGTGTGGAGGTTTACAGGGGTAATGATGTACAGTGTGGGGGTTTATAGGGGTAATGATGTACAGTGTGGAGGTTTATAGGGGTAATGATGTACAGTGTGGGGGTTTACAGTGGTAATGATGTACAGTGTGGGGGTTTATAGGGGTAATGATGTACAGTGTGGGGGTTTACAGTGGTAATGATGTACAGTGTGGGGGTTTTACAGTGGTAAAGATGTACAGTGTGGAGGTTTTATAGGGGTAATGATGTACAGTGTGGGGGTTTATAGGGGTAATGATGTACAGTGTGGAGGTTTATAGGGGTGTAATGAGTACAGTGTGGGGGTTTATAGGGTGGGTTAATGATGTACAGTGTGGGGGTTTACAGGGGTAATGATGTACAGTGTGGGGGTTTATGTACGTGTGGGGGTTTATGGGGTAATGATGTACAGTGTGGAGGTTTACAGTGGTAAAGATGTACAGTGTGGGGGGTTTACAGTGGTAATGTTGTACAGTGTGGGGGTTTATAGGGGTAATGATGTACAGTTTGGAGGTTTATAGGGGTAATGATGTACAGTGTGGAGGTTTACAGTGGTAATGATGTACAGTGTGGGGGTTTACAGTGGTAATGAGGTACAGTGTGGGGGTTATAGGGGTGGTAATGATGTACAGTGGGGGGTTTATAGTGGTCATGAATGTACAGTGTGGAGGTTTACAGTGGTAAAGATGTACAGTGTGGGGGTTTTATAGGGGTAATGATGTACCCCCCCCCCCCAGTGTGGGGGTTTACAGTGGTAATGATGTACAGTGTGGGGGGTTTATAGGGGTAATGATGTACAGTGTGGGGTTTATATAGTGGTAAGGTTTTTATGTCTATAGTGGATGAGGTTTACAGTGTGGGGGTTTATAGGGGTAATGATGTAATGATGTACAGTGTGGGGGTTTACAGTGGTAAGTGATGTACAGTGTGGGGTGGGTTACAGTGGTAATGATGTACAGTGTGTGGGGGTTACAGTGGTAATGATGTACAGTGTGGGGGTTTATAGGGTAATGATGTACGTGTGGAGGTTTACAGTGGTTTAATGATGTACAGTGTGGGGGTTTATAGGGGTAATGATGTACAGTGTGGAGGGTTTACAGGGGTAATGATGTACAGTGTGGGGGTTTATAGGGGTAATGATGTACAGTGTGGGGGTTTATAGGGGTAATGATGTACAGTGTGGGGGTTTATAGCGGTAATGATGTACAGTGTGGGGGTTTATATAGTGGTAATGATGTACAGTGTGGGGGTTTATAGGGGTAATGATGTACAGTGTGGGGGTTTATAGGGGTAATGATGTACAGTGTGGAGGTTTATAGGGGTAATGATGTACAGTGTGGGGGTTTACAGTGGTAATGATGTACAGTGTGGGGGTTCATAGGGGTAACAATGTACAGTGTGGAGGTTTTTAGTGGTAATGATGTCCATGTTGTAAATCCGCTGATATGACGCCATGTGCACTCCAGCTTCTCCCGGTTGCTTTCTGTATTGATTTGAAGTGGGGTATAATTCAGCTGACGTCATGGTTTTTTTATTTCCCTTGCCGGTTCTCTGTTTCTTCATTATCGACACTTATATCAGCACGAATAGCTCACTGAACTCACACGAAGGCAGGAGTTTACCAGAATTGCATTCTAACTTTTAATGTTTCTATATTACAGTGTAACATTTTGAAATTTTTTTTTGTCGTCTTTTAGTATATATGACACAGCAGACGCTTTCCCATGCGAACGTTGTATAACCGCGCATTCTGGCCAAAGGACCGCGGGTTCGAGGTGAGGTGGATTGTGTGGTTTTATGCAGGGTAGCGTTTTGAGTCCCGCTTCTCCACAGGACTTCCTCTAGTGCTGCTGCGTTACTGTAAGCGTTCGTCCCAGGCATCGCTGGTTCTGTTCAAACCCTCAGCATAACAAACACCAGCGGATCCACTTTCGTTCCTGGAAAAGGGAGATGGCCAAGGTGAGACTTAGTGGAAATATCAGCAGCACTGCGGGGGCTGCTGGGGAGATTTTTAACTCTAACTAAAACAACTGTTCTATATCTTTACATTAAATTTAAACCTGTTGTATTTTATATAATCCTGTTCTATAAACCTGTGGGCAGTAAATATCTGTGTTTTATTTATATTAGAACAGGAAATAGCAAAATTACCTAACGTTACCTAACGTTTTATATTATAAGATTATTTAAATTTTTAAGGCTATTTTAGATTCTTCTATGTCCAGCTGAAAGTTTTCATATTCTATTAACCGATCATAATTTTCCAAAAAATAAATAATTAAAATCTCGATTGTTATAATCAATAAATTATTTGAATAATTGTTCATATTAATAATTATTTAAAAATATTTTAACACATTATTTTAAATGGTCCATTATAAATAAAATAAAATAATTTAAATAAGTAAACTATTGCAAAAAAATAATTATTATTAACATATAATATATTTAAAAATTAATATAATTATCTACTATTAATAATGCATAATTTAGAATAATCATTTAAAAAAAAAAAATTAATTGATCTATTATTTATAGTAAATAATAAATAATTATTTTGGTAAAAGATTAATGTTTTTTAATTAATTTAAAATTATGTGTTATTAATAATGGCTAATTTAGACTATTATTAAAACAAATAATTATGTTAAAAAAATAAGATAAAATAACAAATATTATTCATTACTAATCTTAAAAAACTAATACTTTATGTTGATTAGTAATGATGATAAAAAAGAATTTTCAGATACATTTTAGACTTTTATTATATTTTAATTAAATTGTAAATTAAAGTTTGGTTTAATGGGAACTTTAAATGTATTTATTCATTAGTTCTTAATAACTAACAAACAGAAAATCTTTTTTTTTTGCAATTTTGCTTTTCTCTAAAACATATCCCATAATAATAACCCAACAACACTCCAAACTCATCTGTCTCCAGCACAGCACTCCTCCCTGTCTCCCACACACTCTCTCACTCTCACTCTCTCACTTCATCCGTATTTGATAAAGTGTCTCTTGCCGCAGTCTGTGGTGAAACATGAGACCAGCGTTCCTCATCCTCTAATGAACAAGTCATCACTCACACAGAACTGCCTTCCTGGAAAAAGGAGTTCGTGTGTGTGTGTGTGTGTGTGTGTGTGTGTATGTGTTTGTGTGTGTGTGAGTGTGAGCGAGAGAGAGAGAGACAGAGAGAGAGAAATGCAAAGCATCACGAAGACGCCAAGAGACGCAACGGCACATAAAGAGACCGAAAAAAAAGGAGAGAGACACACTGAGACAGAGACACACTAAGAGACAAAAGTGACACACAAACACAGAGACACAAACACAGATACACAGTTAAAGAAACAGAGAGACACAGCCAGCAAGAGAAAGACATACAAAAACAGAGAGACATAGGGTGAGACACACAGACACACACACAGGCGAGATCGAGCCAGTGTCAGCTGACAAGTTTTAATTATTAACCTGCTGAGGATAATCACCTTCTAATGATCTAAAGCTGTGTGTGTGTGTGTGGGTGTGTGTGTGTGTGTGTGTGTGGGTGGGTGTGTGGGCGGATCACATGATTGCTCTATAATAACATTACAACATTAAAACAAACTCAATACCGTGAGAATGACTGAGACCTGCTCTGTCTGTGTGTTTGAGTTGGATCATGTGATCATACGCTGTTTTATCCAATCAGAGCTCAGCCTCAATGACTTATTGTTTCTCTACACCAAGTAATATTCACATCTTCACTGCCAGACGGTCGATATTATCTAAGACTTAAAAAAGAACATAAGGCCGGCTTTATGCTTTGCATTATGAAAGTAGGTCGTGTCCCTGTTCATTGTTCATTTATTGTTCTAAATCCAGCTTTAATTTTCTGATCCGTCTCTCCATCAGATCATTTCATTATTTCTGTTCAAAATCCACTTCACATTAACGAGAGAGAGAGAGAGAGAGAGAGAGAGAGACCAAGGGGAAAAAGAGAAAAAAATAGATAGCGGGAGATAGAAAGAGAGACAGAGGGGAGAGAGTAAAATAAGAGAGAGAGAGAGAGAGAGAGAGAGAGAGAGAGAGAGAGACTTTTAAACATCATTTATTTTCAACTCATTTTATAGATGATAAAACAGGTTGACTTAATAAATAAGAAGTCCTAAAAATGGGAGAGAGAGAGAGAAGGGGGGAGAGAGAGAAAGAAAAGAGAAAGAGAGAGATAGGTGGAAGAGAGAGAAAGAGAAGAAGGGGAGGGGGAGAAAGAAAGAGAGAGAGGGGGAAGGCGGAGAAAGCGAGAGAGAGAGAGAGAGAGAGAGAGAGAGAGAGAGAGAGAGAGAGAGAAGATTTTAGATACTCTTTGAGAATCTGGGACAGTTTGAGACACACCCTCATACTTAAGATTCACAAGTACGCCGACTACAGCTGGGATTTGTGTATCTGAAGTGTGTGTGTGTGTGTGTGTGTGTGTGTGTGTATGGGTATAGGCAAAGACTTAATAGATCTGAGTGGTATTAATAGATGTACATTGACAGCACAACAGGACCCTTAACTGTTCCGATAAATATAAAAAGTGAGATAATGTCATTGAGTAGTTATTACATTAGAGTCCATTCTGGTGTGATTGACAGTATAAATGAGATCCAGATGTGCTACAACCGCCATGTTGATATTGTCGTGTGACATACGACATCACAGCAGTGTGAATTTAAAGTTGGATAAAAGTATGATGATAAAAGTTACACAAAAGTTCACATGGTTTATAAATCTTATAATAAACCTGTCCATCATACAGGACGGTGTGTAAGCCTGTGAGCTGTTGCTATGGAAACGCATTAGAAACAGTTCGCTAATATTTAACTATCCTCTGTAGCTTCAGGCGACCAATCAGAATAAAGAATTAATACCTGATGTAATATTTGTTATATCATATTACTATAAGGTTTTTATTGATAATGGGACACTTTAGTGTCCAGCTGGGTCTCTCCCAGGACGATAAGTGCATTGTGGGTAAACTTTCTGATTTAAAGTTTTCAGTGAAAAGTTTATACGCTGTATTTTTCCACAAAGATCTCAACACCATCTCATGGGGAACATCTCAACATCTGAACCCTGAACTCCATCTGACAGGCTGTAGATCTCAGAGAAAATCTCCCGGGAGGATTTAGACCCTGATGTGGGGAAGTGGTAGCTCGATAGTTGAATTTTTGGACTACTAATCTTAAGGTAGTTAGTTCAAATCCCAGAACATTCCAAACTGAAACTGCTCGGCCCCTGAGCAAGGCTCCCTAACCTGTTATTTAATTAAATGTGATGTGAAATGTAACTCACGTAAATGATGTCACGCAATGTTTTGTTTGTAAACGGTTAGGAGTGATGATCAGTCATTTTGCTCATTGGTTTTACATTTCCATGTACATGTACAGCATTTAGCAGACGTTCTTCTCCAGAGCGACGTACAAAAGTGAAAAAAGTCACATCATCGAACAGCTTAATACTGATACAATAGTTCACAAATCAGTGTAGCAACAACAAAAAGTATTGAAAAAGTTGCATGGGATGTCAAGAGCAGGTATTTTAGAAAGAGGTGGGTTTTCAATCGTCTCTTGAAGACAGTCAGTGTCTCTGCTGTTCTAACATTAATGGGAAGTTTATTCCACCATCTTGGTGCCAGAACAGAGAAAAGTCTTGAGGCAGACCTAGCTTGTGTCGTAGGGAATGGTGGAACCAGTCGAGTGGTACTTGTGGATCTGAGGGAACGTTGTATGGTGGTATGCGAGGAGTGATGAGTGTTAGAAGGTAGGAAGGTGCTGCTCCAATTTTGGCTTTATAGGCGAACATCAGTATTTAGAATCTGATGCGTGCAGCTACTGGTGGTCAGTAGAGGTAGCCCAGCAGTGTGGTGGTGTGTGAAAACTTTGGTAGGTTGAAAACAACACGTGCAGCTGCATTCTGAATCATCTGCAGAGAACAAATTGCACTTATAGAGGTAGAGACCTGCTAGGAGCGAGTTGCAGTGGTCTAAGAATGTTTTTTATTGGTTTAACTCCCATCAGTACCTGCAATCCACCTGAGCATGACGCACACTCTGTCACATGACTGTGTGTGCTGAAATTATGTCGTATAATACGCTAGAGTATTTTGGATTACATCTGGTGTAGCGCTCATTGTCTGGCTTTCGTCATCAGTTGTCGTTGTCGGCTAGTCTGTATTGTGTAACACTTTTTTTGCACTACACCAGTGTTCGAAAATGGATTTATGGGATGTTCTCAATCCTTATAAACAAGTAAATGAGTCTGGTCTAAAATGAGTCGAGACGATGTTGTGGTTCAGTGTGACAGTTCAGTTTGTTTTTTACCTTCTTACACAGAATTTTAGTAGTTGATGACGGACAGCTGAAACTGATCTGTTCCTCGAAAAATAATTGTCAGGAAATGAGGGTTTGGGTGGACACAAGTAAAAAAGTGAAGTTCTAATCAAGAGAACCTGGAAAAAATTAAGCTTAACTTAAAACTCCTGCTTACAATTTTGCTAAGAAATTCGGACATTATTTATTGGTGCTATATAATTAAATTACATACTTTCTGAGCGTGAAAGTAACTATGTTCTATACTGTAGGATTATGGATAGGGTTAGGGTAGGGCAACAGGTGACATATGACAAATTACCCTATTTTAAATGTAATAATTATAGTAAAGTTTTAATTACTTTATTATTATGTTAGTAAATTATTTTCCACCAAATCATTTTCACACATTTATAGCGGGCAGGATTGAGCTGACTCTCAGACAGGGTGTAGTAGACTGAAGACTGGATCCAATCTCACCACAGGCATCGTGTACGTCACAAGGTTTTGTTTAGCCTAGCTTAGCATCACAGAGTGTTTCTTTTTCTGCTTCTAATTCTGATCTGGAAAAGGGTTGAATGTGGTAGCGGGTCGTGGTTTCTATCAGTTTTTTTTCAGTCAGACATTTTCCCAGCGTCACTGCGATTCTGTTTAAAGACTCTGATGAATGTCAGACGACCGAACGGTTTTTGTTCCCACACAAACACACAGTTAATCTGACTTTTAGGGCACAAACATTCAAGAGTTATGATTCGAGCCTGACGTCGTATCTAGGAGTAAAACAGTTAGCAAAACAAACAGCAGTCTCTTCTGCGCTCTTTTTCTTAATTGTGTGGGTTTAAATTCCTAATTTTAACCTGATGCAATAAATTTGCAGATTTATGTAAATTTTAGTAAAAAAAATGCTGAAAGTTCATAATAGGTACAGAAATTAGCAGATAAATTCTGCTAACTATTTTAGTTTTCATTATTTGATTTTTACTTGTAATAAAAATGAGCGAGCCTCTGCCTATTTGTCATGACATTACAAATAAAAAGGATTGAACTAATCCATCACAATTATTAAATAATCATATGATCGCAATTATTTGCCCTAACCGCGATCGTTAAATCCAACTGCAATTATTGCACACTTTTATTAGCCACTAGGGGGACCTGTAGTAACTGCAGCCCCCTACTTTCAACCAGAGTGAGTGAGTGGAGCGGCGGGATGTAAAAATCGGAGCGTCTGGGTTTTATGACATTGGTGGTCACTTACTATCACACACACACACACACACACACACTGTGTGCAAATACCCAAACGCAAACAAGATCCTCGTGTCGCACTTCTTTGTGGTGTCATATAGATGGATGTTGTTTAACCTCTGTTTAACTGTTAAACAGCTCTTTCAAACAAGGATTTCAAACTGCCTGTCAGACATTTCATCATGGATGGCTGCTCACCAGCTGAAACTCAACCCTTGCAAAACTGAACTACTTTTTATCCCAGCTGACTCATCTCCATGCCAGGATCTTGCAATCACCCTGGACAATTCACAGATCTTTCTCTTCAACCAGTGCTCGCAATCTGGGGGTAACTATGGACAATCAATTATCCTTTTCCTTACATGTTGCCAACATAACACGTTCCTGCAGGTTTATCCTGCATAACATCCGGAGGGTTCGACCTTTCTTAACCACTCAGGCCACCCAGTTGCTTGTGCAGTCTCTTGTAATTTCTAAACTAGACTACTGCAACTCGCTCCTGGCTGGCCTACCTCTGAGTGCAATTCGCCCTCTGCAGATGATTCAGAATGCAGCTGCACAGTGTTGTTTTTAACCTACCAAAGTTCTCACATACCACTCCACTGCTGCACTCCCTCCATTGGCTCCCAGTAGCTGCACGCATCAGATTCAAAACACTGATGCTTGCCTACAAAGCCAGCACCCTCCTACCTACAAATACTTATCACTCCTTGCATCGCACCACACTCTCTCAGATCCACAAGCACTGCTCGGCTTGTTCCACCATCCCCTAGGACACGAGGTAGGTCTGCCTCAAGACTTTTCACTGTTCTGGCACCAAGATGGTGGAACGAACTTCCCATCAATGTCAGAACAGCAGAGACACTGGCTGTCTTCAAGAGCCGTTTGAAAACTCATCTTTTTCTTAAATACCCTGCTCTTGACATTAAAAAAACAAAACAAAAAAACCTTAATTTTTTCAATAGGTTCTTTTGTTGTAGTTGCACCTTTTTGTGAACTATTATATCAATATTGAGCTGTTTTTGATGTGACTCAAAGTACTTTTTGTACGTCACTCTGGACAAGAGCGTCTGCTAAATGCTGAAAATGTAAATGTAAATGTGTGTGTGTGTGTGTGTGTATGTGAGAGGGTGTATGTTTAAATGTGAATGCCATAGCATCATAAGGACAAGCCAAATGACTCCAGAAGGTCAAAACTGGCAGTCACCTCCCCCACTACACACACACACTCACACACAAACACACTATTTACACCGTCTGCTTCTGACAACTGCTCGATAGGAACAAGAGATTGATGGCACAGGCATGGACTCCTGAGTGCGTGTGTGTGTGTGTGTGTGTGTGTGTGTGTGTGTGTGATAGTAAATGACCACCAATGTCATAAAACCCAGACGCTCCGATTTTTACATCCCGCCGCTCCACTCACTCACTCTGGTTGAAAGTAGGGGGCTGCAGTTACTACAGGTCCCCCTAGTGGCTAATAAAAGTGTGCAATAATTGCAGTTGGATTTAACGATCGCGGTTAGGGCAAATAATTGCGATCATATGATTATTTAATAATTGTGATGGATTAGTTCAATCCTTTTTATTTGTAATGTCATGACAAATAGGCAGAGGCTCGCTCATTTTTATTACAAGTAAAAATCAAATAATGAAAACTAAAATAGGTAGCAGAATTTATCTGCTAATAGATAGCGTAGCGAACGCTAAAGTAAACGCTGTAACATCCGGCCAGCATTCTGTGTGTCACTCGATAGCTAGTCAGACATGCGCGTTAGCAAGTGGAGTCGTCTGATCTCCAAGGTAAATGCTGTACATTATACTTAATAAAACCAGTTTATTCCAGTACATCCTATTGTAGTGTTTTTTATACAATATTAGTTGTTCATAAGTTTATTTTTCATATTTAAAAACGTAAAAATAATTGCAGTTTTTCAGAGACCTGGAACGAATTAATGACATTTCAATTCATTTCAATGGGAAAAATTAATTTGACATACGAGTAATTTGAGTTACGAGCTCTGTCACCGAACCAAATAAACTTGTAAGTCAAAGCACCCCTGTACCAGACAATAAATGAGTTTGATATTTGTTTTTTACTCTACGATCTGAATGTCTTTGATGTTTAGCAGAAATAAAAAAACACAAGTCATCTTGCTGTTCCAATACTTTTGGAAACTGTCAAAAGTATTGGGACGGCAAGATAACGCCCGAGTTTTGAAGAAAAAAGAAATCACGTTGCAGATCTATAACACTGATGGGAATATTAAACCTCTTTTTAGGTCTTTTTTAGTTGAACTTTGAGAAATATTAAACAGCCATTTTTAAATATTTAAATTAGGATCGTTATTAAAATAAAAACTCCAATTAGAAATAACACATTTACCAAGTCACAATCTTTACAAAGCGTTAACGCCGAGCACTCTTTCTGTGTGGGGTCCCTTTAAGATGGAGCTCTTGATAGCTATGGGTTTGGGGGGGTTTAAGTGTGTGTTTGGGCAGGGAGGGGAGTTTAAGAGGGGTAGATATTGGGTGCGATAGAGGTTGAGAGGGTCTGTCCCCATCAAGCTGTGGAATTCCACACAGGATGTTTGGAATGTGGGCAATGAAAGTCATGGGATGGGGTCCCACGATCAGGAGCCAGGTGGGGGTCAAACGGACACCTGCTGCATGATGTGTGTGTGGGTGTGTGTGTGGTGTGTCTTCTTCTCTCCTCTGTGAACAGTTTTGGGCAGGTTACCCTGGAAACGTTATTAAATTACTGATTATTCCTACTGAAAGTAATCAAGTTAATGTTCTGATTCCTTTTTTTCAAGTAATTCAATACATGACTAGTTACTAGTTCAGACCTTTTCCAATTATGCCTAGTTTACACTATGGAAGTGATCCACAACATGAGGTCACACACTACACGATCTAACAACAACTCTGTCACCCAACTGACCATCCAACCGACTATCCAACTAACTATCCAACCGACTATCCAACCGACTATCCAACTGACTATCCAACCGACTATCCAACTGACTATCCAACTGACTATCCAACTCCGACTATTCAACTGACTGTCCAACCGACTATCCAACTGCATATCCAACTAACTATCCAACTGCATATCCAACTAACTATCCAACCGACTATCCAACTGCATATCCAACTAACTATCCAACCGACTATCCAACTGACTATCCAACTAAATATCCAACCGACTATCCAACTGACTATCCAACTCCGACTATTCAACTGACTGTCCAACCGACTATCCAACTGCATATCCAACTAACTATCCAACCGACTATCCAACTGACTATCCAACTAACTATCCAACCGACTATCCAACTGACCATCCAACTCCGACTATTCAACTGACTGTCCAACCGACTATCCAACTGCATATCCAACTAAATATCAAACCGACTATTCAACTGACTATCCAACTGACTGTCCAACTGACTATCTAATGACTATCCAACTGACTATATAATGACTATTCAACTGACTGTCCAACCGACTATCCAACTGCATATCCAACTAAATATCAAACCGACTATTCAACTGACTATTCAACTGACTATCCAACTGACTGTCCAACTGACTATCTAATGACTATCCAACTGACTATATAATGACTATCCAACTGACTGTCCAACTGACTATCCAACAACTATCACCTTGATGCTCTAAAAACTAAACTCTTCCTCTCTACTATAAAAAAATTGCAAGAAGTGGAAGAGACAAATAATGCAACATTTACCAGTCAAAGCAATGCAGTTCTCAGGTCTGTGATGTCACGATTGCGACAGACAGGCATTGTTGTAAGAATTGTAAGAAAAACTATTTCTCTTTTCAATAATGTAACGCAGCAGTAACGTAAAGTGACCTGGGATTGAAACTGTCATCGATTTTACTACTTTGGAAATTATAACGTGATAAAATATTCCGTAACTGGAAAGGAAATCAGATTAACGCACTACTGCCCAACACTGCCTGTAACATTTCCGCATCATTATCTCCACTCAGAGGGAGTGGGTAGTAGAAAGAGCAGGCAGTGAGAGAATCCTTCCTCGTTTTAAAGGGCAGACTGATGACAGAAAGCAGGAAATCCCTGGTTAAAGTGCACGCCAACTCCTTGATAATAGGATGCTGTTAAGAGGCATCATTCTTCTGGAGTCCCGGGCTGATCCATTCGTCTGATTAGCTACTTAAAGAGTGTGTGTGTGGTGAGCTCAGTGCAAATCAACACACCAGGATGTGAGTTAAAGTTTATTATCCGGCAGAAACTAATAAAAGTCGAAACTTTGTAAAGGACCTAGAAGATAATGTCGTCTTTACAAACACGGTTACATGTGTGACATTGCCTTTTAACTCACTACTTGTTTGTAAAACTTTTTTTTCTTTTTTAATCTGTGCTCTGTAAAAAGAACTTTTTTCCAGAAGTTTCTCCACCAGGGCTGGCAGCAAAGGAAGTAGCTCAGTGGTTATGGTGTGTTGAGTGCTGATCGAACAATCATAGGTTCAAGTCCCAGCTCCCCCAAGCTGCTGTTGCTGCTGGGTCCCCGCACAAGTCCCTTAACCCTCAATCGCTTAATTTAATAAGAAATAAGTGCCAAATGGCAAAAATGTAAATGTAAAATGAGCTGGAACTCTAATTTATTTATTTATTTAAGGTAATCTTAATGTTAATCTCAATGTAAAATCTTAATCTTTGCTCAAATCAAGCACACTTTAAGTTTTTCCACTTGTTAAATCATTAAACAGCAAACAGCAAATAAATCCGGATCATAAGCTATTGCTTAATAGGCGTGTTTATGTGTGTGAGTGTGTGAGGGTGAGGGTGTGTGGGTGTGTGTATCAGTTTGTAAGCCAAATCTTGTCCACTCTCCTGCAGCTTCAGAAAAATGGACAGATCTCGATCTCCAGCCTGAACGGGAAGACGGACGAGCAGACAGAGTTAAACGGAGGAGACGCAGAGGATACTATGGCAGAAGGTACGTCTGTGAGTGTTTTTGTGTGTGTGTGTGTGTGTGTATTTGTGTGGTATGTCACAAACAGACCACCCATCCTTATCTCTAACTTCCTTCTACCCCCCTGTCTCAGCGCATAATCCTACAAAGCAGACCTATAGACAGTAGACGATGTGTAGGATACGTGTGTGTGTGTGTGTGTGTGTGAGAGATAGAAAGATAGTGTAGAAGCTGTTTCCACATGGAACAACACAGTTCCTGGACCAGTTCCTGTTTCACATTTTCATTAACGTACAGGAACCAAAACAATGCTGCAGAGTTACAGAGGTGACGCAGACCGCGGGACTGTGATGTCATTGCAGGGGGCGTTTACTTTGTGGTGTCAATTGATAATTTTTTGATATCGATATTTACTGTCAGTAAAATGACCATTTGCCGATATTATGTCCCAGGCACAGTTTTTCAACTATAGACGGGTGGGCAGACAGACATTCCAGGTGGGCAGTTTTTGTGGGTGGAGTTTAGGAGATAGAAACTCGACCACGCCGTTACTAACAGCCAATAAGAAACAGGAAACTGTTTGGTTTTTGCGTTGTGATTGGTCAGGGCTTCCTACACCCCTCCTTCAAACTTCTTAACACAGAGAAAAACGTATTGGTATACCGCCGTCTTTACCCAATTTTAACTGGGTGGGCAAAACCGACGTTTGGTTGGGTTCAGCCCACCCCTGCCCATGCCTAAAGCCGGCCCTCTTTTGTGCCTAGTTAACGTTTTTAATAACTCACCAATGCAACCAAAATATATAACATGAATTGAAGGATGAGTGTCAAAATAAAAGTACCGTATATCGATATTTCATGTGTGGCATCGATTAGAATTTTATTCGATGCATCGATCCATATCGATTAATTGTTACACCCCTAATTATTAGTGTACATTTTCACAGATAAGAACGTTCCCCATCGATAACATACACTTATTCGCCTAAAACCTGAAAAACAAAATCAGGCATAAAAATACCGACCTGACAGAGGAATCACAGATTTATTATCTTTAACATTAAGATGTACAAACATTTAAAATTACTTTTAGAAAAATGATAAAAATGTAAAGGTGGTAGTTAATCCTGAAGCATTTTATCCACCATTTTTTGTTTCGGATACAGATTATTTATGTATCATGTAGTGACATTAAACTGGTGTGTGATGAATTTATATTAATTGGAAAATATAAAACATTTACATTTACAGCATTTGGCAGACATCTTTATTCAGAGCGATTTACATTTATCTCTTTTATACAACTGAGCATTTGGGGTTAAGGGCCTTGCTCAGGGGCCCAACAGTGGTAACTTGGTGGTTCTGGGAATCAAACCCTGATTTTCCAATAAGAAACCCAACACCTTAACCACTGCGCAACTCAAGTTTGGAAGAGTGTGAGTTCTGTTCCCAGCACAGGCAAGCTGTGACTGCTGGGCCCCTGAGCAGGGCCCTTAATCCTTAACTGCTCTGTTGTATTACAAAAAATGGAGATAAATATCAGTCACTTTGGACAAAGAAGCCTGACAAACGCCAAAGATGTAAATGATCACACAGTTAATTAGCCCGGCCCAGCTTTAGATCACAAATGATTAAAGGTGGGACTTTGAAACTAATCGTGATAACTGATTGGTTAATGAGGTATGTGGTGGCCCCACCCTCTTGGGCAACATTTCATAAAAATATCTGGTTAATGACTGATTCTGTATTTCCAGGTCTAAATTGCTGTTAGCTTGACTCAGTTTCTGTGATCTGTGGTGGCTCGGTGGTTGGATTGCTAATCTTCAGATGCAGCAAATGACCAATGCTGGGCCCCTGAGTAAGGCCCCTAACCCCAGACTCGACAGATGAATATAAAAAAATGTATACACATGTAAGCCGCTCTGTATAAGAAAGCTTGCCAAATGCTAGAAATCACTTTCTCCTGTTCTTCTCATTTTGACCTGTCTGGAAGCCAGCAGTTAATCTTTCTCCAGATCTCCAGAGATCACTCTGTTGGGTGTGTGAGTAAGAGAAAAAGCAGTTTATTTGTTCTTTCGCTGCCTTTTAACTTTGACAGACCACCGAGCCGCTTCCTTCCAAAAATATTTAGCGAGCCGTGACCCGGTGCAACTTCTCCTGGTGTGAAACCTGAGATGACTTTAGATGCGGTGATAGACTGCGTATTTATGGAGGAACCGCTGCCTTGTAATAACCATCGAGATTTATGATTTAATTATAACAAAGATATCGACGCGCCGTTAATAACCTTACGTGTGCTTTCTTTTCTTTACCGTAAATTCCTGCTGAAGGTCAGGATCATGGACTCTGTTCTACCTTTATAACTTTGGTCCCACAGGCTGCTGGAACTCTGGAACCTCGTAACTTGTAAATGTTTCAAATACTTGGAATAATACAAACAATCCTCAAGTTACGATTATTTTCGCAGTTACGATACGACTCGCGATCCAAAATGTATGTTGAAAAATATTTTACATTTGGAGCAGCTAAAGAAAACGTGATAACAGTGTGATAGAATTGGAACACACATCTACGGCCACCTGGTGGTTGGTGTTTGCTCGACTCAGTCACGCGCTTGCTCGGTTAGCAAGAACTTTGTTTTGACAAGTGGACTTGTTGCGACTTTTACGTAGCATATTTTACTTATGGTAAGTCGTGAATTTGTTTATATTATGCATTGAGTTTTGATGCAAGTTCAATCCCAGCACCATGGGGCAGATTCCTGTGTCCCTCACATTCTTCCAATCTCACCATCATGGGTGGGACTTGATTCTCACATTCTCAAAATTCCAGCATCATTGGTTTAACTCCCACGCTCATCCAGCGCCAACGTCATGCATTCGTATTCAAGATGTTTTTCATTCCAATAAATTAAACTCAATGTCATGGGTTTGATGCCCACCTGAGTCCAGTAATTTGAAAATCATAGGTCTTACAAAACACACAGCAAAACCTTTAGTCTTGTATTTACACCTAAATATGTCTGACTGGGACACAAATGACCTTCTTAGTTAGTCAGAAGGTTGTAAGTTTGATACCCAGGACCAGGATCACCAAGCTGCAATTGTATGGCACCCCAAGCAATTCGGGGCATTTTGCAGACACCCTTATTCAGAGCCACTTACATTTATCTTATCATTTATTATCTATCAGAGCAGTTGAGGGTGAAGGGCCTTGTTCAGGGGCCCGGCAGTGGAAGATTGGTAGTGCTGGGAATTGCAAATAACCACTGAGTTCCCCTTAACTGCTCAGTTGTATTGCTGAGATAAACCATTTGTTTATCAGCCATACAACCATTATGAGGTCGATTCCCAGTCTTCTATCTGTGTGGGTAAATTCCCACATACCCCTGAGCAAACATTACAGGTTATTATGTCGATGTAAAATCCTTTCTTTACAAATCAAATCTTCTAATCTCAGTATCTGGGCAGTGGTGGCTCAAATGGTCAAGGCGTTGATCTGAAGACCACGAAGATCTGGGTTCCAGACCCACCATCGCCGGGCAGCTACTGTTGGGTCCTTGAGTAAGACCCTTAACCCTTCCTGCTCCAAGGGCACTGTATCATCACTTACCCTGGGCTATGACCCTAACTTACTATATGCGAAGAAAAAATTTCGCTGCTCTGTTCAATTCCCAAACACACTTCCATTTCTAAATCAAGGCTTTTCATTTGTGTCCAATCCCAACGTCCAATCTCCCAATCAGCATCACGTTCTACATCTACTGTCAGTTTCGCCATAATGGGTTTCCAAATCATGGGTGTGATTTACACATTCTTTAAATTCCAGCATTGGTTTGATTCCCACACTCCTCTAATGCCAACAACATGACTTTAAATTATAAATTATACATGTTATCCATTTTAATAACATAAACACACTGTAATGGGTTTGTCCCCCACATCATTCCAGTCACCACTTTAAATTCCTACTAACATTATGGGTTTCAGTACCCACAACAGGTCCTACAGCTTCCATAACAACAAAAGTCCAACATTTTCCAGTTCCTGCACCAGAGGGTCGTGATTTAATCCCTAGATTAAATGTTCACATGAATCCATTTTTAAATATCACGTGTGCAAATCCCAACCTAACAAACCATTAGGGGTATTAATAAAAAACAACACCATGGGTTTGATTCCCATATCCTTCCAATCTGATCATAATGTGTTCTGTCTTTTTAGGACAACCATATTTAAATATTTTTTGGAAGATGCTTTCAATTCCAAGTCCATGGGTTCGATTCCCACATGATTCCATTTTTAATGTAATGGGTTCAATTCCCAAAAACAACAAACCAAAACAGTAATTGGTTCAAACTAATTTCCAAACCAAAGCCATGGGTTCGATTCCCACATGATTCCACTTTAAACGTAATGGGTTCAATTCCCAAAAACAACAAACCAAAACACTTATTGGTTTAAACTAATTTTCAAACCAAAGTCATTGCTTCTAATTACAACAGGGTGCCTTTAGCTTTAATTCACATGTACATTTGTCACATAAACTTTACAGAATATCCCATCAAAGTAAGTTGGGATCAGAGCGCAGGGTCAGCGCCCCTGGAGCAGGAGGGGTTAAGGGTCTAACTCAAGGGCCCAGCAGTGGCTGGTGGTGGTGGGGCTTGAACCCAGATCTTCCTGGTATTCATTTGAGCCACCACTGCTCCTCATAACATCATTATGGTTCCAGTTCCATACTGAATGAGTTTGGTCCAAACATTATAGGTTCAGTTCCCCAAACAGCAAAATATTACAGAAATAGAATCAAACTTATTTCAGATCGACCAGGATGTGTTTTATTCCTATATTCTTCCAATCAGGTCATGATGGGATGTGTTTTTATTTAAAACCGAGAACCGTGAAACACACCCAACATCATGTGTTCCATTCCCAGACATACCCAACATGGATTAATGCATCTGGCAAAACGAAATATAAAAAATGTAAGCGATAATGTAACACACACACACACACACACACACACACACAAGCTAATGTCCATGTTTCTGTCACTATTTTTCAAAACTACAACATCCAACATCTGTTTGCTTTTAGACGGAAGGCTCGAGGGTCTGAGTCTTTGGAGTGTAAGTCTGTAGGTCAAAGCCGTTATCCAGAGATGTCAGCACTGCATCGCCTGGATCTATAGAATGCCTGGAATGTCCCATCGTGTCTGCGGTCTGAAATGACTCAGCCCGTCGAGGGACTCTGGAGTAGATATAGAGATGGATTATGGGGCGGAGCAGAAGTGGCAGCTGACCGAGAAGTGTGGTGGAAGGGGAGTGGGGGGTGGTTGGGGTGTTGTTAGGTAAGGGCTCTGAGCCCAGATAAGCCGAAGTGTCTGAAGAGCCAGGAGCTGGAATGTCTTGTGATAACTACAAAAACTCAGGATCTAAGTCCACCCCCTCCCCTCCATCCCTTTACAGGAACTATAAGAATGCGATGCAACGTAAGTGACGCCAACTGCGAGACACCAGCGGCGTTCTTTGGAATAGAAAAAAGGTTTTTGTAGTTAGATTTTCTCAGTCTACCAATTCCTGCACCGGGAGGAATTCATAATCATTTGATTCAATTCACTTTAAATATCATGGGTTCAGTTCCCAACGTAACAAACTATTAAGGACATAAATTTAAACCGACACCATGGGTTTACGTCCCATATCCGTCTTTTAAAACGACAAATTCACACTGATTCCTGTTGAACTTTAGAATCCATGACTTGGTCATCTGGCAAGCATTAAACCAGAATCATCATGTCCTCCTGTTTATTCTGTTTCTAAATCATTTAATTAGCGTTAATTTAACACCTCATTAGTGCAAAAAGCGACGTTTCAAACCACAAACGAAGAAAAGCTAGACATTAAAATAATCTTTTCCATTTCCTGTCCAACAGAGGACAAAGTCAGGGAAGGAAACTCACGACGTGTTTCTCACAGGAGGCCCCAGGATCAGCACTGAAAACACTCGAACACACACAGACTCGCACGTATGCACCGTCACACACTCAGGACCGACATGTAAACACACACACACACACACACACACACACATCCTTTACACAAAAGACATGAATTGAAACCAGCGCATGAAAATAAACCACTGGGATTGAGAAGATTTTTCTCATGGCTTTAAATTTCTGTGAAAATCTTTTAAGGTGGACAGAAAGAGTTTTTTTTAATCAGAAAGGTGTTTCATGTCTTTCCTCAGAGTTTCATCTTTATTCCTGAACTATTTAGATTTATTTTTATCATTTTAACTATAATTCTTGAATTCTTGACTTTATTTATGCAATTTATTCGAATTTTCTCTGAATTCTAACTTTGTACTTCGATTTTATTTTCAGAATTTCAACTTCATTCATGTAATTTTAATTTTATTCTCTAATTTTGACCTCATTTTTAAAATATATTTCGATTTTTAGAATTTCTACTTCCTTTCAGTATTTCCACTTTATTCATGCCATTTTAACTTTATTCTTTCTTGAGGTATTTCGACTGTATTGCTAATCATTCTGACTTCATTTCCAAAGAATTTCGACTCTTTTTGCAAATATATTACAAAGTATTTTCACTTTATTCTTGTCATTTCAACTTCAACAACTTCTTTTCTTATTTTTTAAATTCCGTCTTTATTCTTAAGAGTTTTTTACCTTATTCTTATTCTTTATCCGTGTAATATTTACTTTTATTTTTGATGTATTGCGACTTTATTCCCATAATCACCTCCTAATCTAAAGTTCAGGTTTGCTACGCCAAACTCTCAAAATTCCTGATTTAATGAAGAAATCAATCTTTTTTCCCTGCTGTATAAACAGAGCCTTTGCGTAAGTTATGCGTGTGTGTGTGTGTGTGAGTGAGTGTGTGTGTGTTTAAGGGTGTGGGTCTCTTTCCTTTGTCTGGCTCGTTTGTCTCCTCCTTCGAGTGTGGAGTAAAAGCCCCGGGTCAGCGCGGTCTCTGTTCCAATATCTCCCTTGTGCACTTACCCTCACTCTGGCCTGGGTGGGAGGGGGAATGAGGGGGTGGGTTTATGGAGGGGCGGTTGATATTCTACAGCTTGTGGAGTTGCGTTCCAAAAAAAATTTACTGCATTGTGCAATTTATTATTTTTTTTTTTTGCCCAAAAAAACTGGAGTTGTTGTAATGAGACATGTTTCACACTGTGAGAAACCTGCAGCCCTGCAGGCCACCCGTGCAGCCCCATCGCAGCGCGTCGGGCTTAATGCAACACATAGACGTGTACATGTACGACTGCACAGCAATTACATGCATTAATGTGTATGGTTTTAAATACATTCACACCTACACACACACACACACACACACACACACAGAAGGAAAGAACGAAACTGCTTTCTAGAATCCTCCCAGCTGTCCAGAAGAAGACGAGAAACGATCCAGAGAATGAGATCAAGCCTTATCTCATACACACATGTGTGTGTGTGTGTGTGTGTGTGTGTGTGTGTGTGTGTGTGTGTGTGTGTGTGTGTGTGTGTGTGCGTGTGTGTGTGTGTGTGTGTGTGTTTGGAATGATGACAGGATATTGGAATTATTCAGCTAGTCAGGTATCTAGAAATAATTGTTGCGTGTGTATCCAATTATCCAGCTTTGTGGGTTTGTGAGTGTGTGTGTGTGTTTACACACATGTGAATGATCAAGTTCTGCAAGAGCATGCTGTACGTTTGCCAAAAGCATTTCATCAGTACTCTGGCCTCAGACTCGTCCCCCTCACGCCGCTCAGATCTCTCCAAAAAAAATCCCCAGCTGCAAAATTCCACTTGGCTTCTGAGGTTTTTGCTGTCCAGGACGTTTAGAATGTTTCTGAATTCCTCCTGATGTTAAAGAAGCACTTAGCAAGTGATGATTTATGCTAATTACTAGATCCCTGTTTATACACTGTAGGACCAAAAGTTTGTGGACACCTTACTAGTCACACAGATGTCTCATTACATTATTCCTTCACTGGAACTGAGAGACACAAACCCTGTTCCAGCATGACAATGTCCCCCTCTTTACCTCTTTCTCTCTCTTTCGGGGCGGTTTTACTTGCCCCTGAGGTACCAGTGACCAGGTGACTCACTCTGCTCCACTGACCCACAGACTACAGTTTACACTACATTTGATCATTACAATATGCTGTGAATAACAATAACATGCGGTGTCCCCCAGATGAGAACGGGTTCCCTATTGAGTCTGGTTTCTCACAAGGTTTCTCCCTACTTCACGTCGCCATCGGATTGCGGTGTAAAGTTGCTGTAAGACAATATCTGTTGTTTAAAGTGCTAAACAAATAAAATGGAATTGAATTAAACTGTGCAACAACTCCATGTTCTTCATAAAGACATGCTGTGTTCTGGATGTTCTGAAGTAGAAGAACTCTCATGTCTTGTACAGAGTCCCGATTCTGAATCAGCCCTTAACACTGAACACCTTTGGGATGAACTGGAACCCCGACTGAACCCCGGACCTCCAAACCTCAACATTAGTGTCTGATCTCATTAATACTATTGGAACTGAGTGAAGAAATCCACACAGTCACATGACCCAACCGAGTGGAAAACCTGGAGAAATCTGGAAGTCTGGAAGTGGTTCTAAGTGATGAAATTCACATATGAAAGTACTCAATGGTTAGGTGTCCCAATACTTTTGGGTTATATAGTGTATCTATTATTTAAGCCTGATGAGAAGTACTTTTCCATTAGAGGAGATGGTACCTCAGTGGTTAAGGGGTTTGGAATGATGATCATGGGTTCAGTTCCCAGCAAAACCAAGCCTGGCCCTTGATCAAGGCCCTTAACTCTGAACAGCTTAGTTGTACTTTAAGCTTTAAGTCACTCTGAATAAGGGCATCTGCCTAATGGTGTAAATTTTGGGCCAAGTGGTAGCTTGGTGGTTAGGGCGTTTATAGAAGATTGTCAGGTCAATTCCCAACACCTCTATAAAATTTGGCATCTTCTACATGAGCAAAACCATCACATATGTGTTTTGTGTAGGTAATATATAATCGAACCCATAACACACCAGTCATGTGATTATCCAAAACATAGTGACATCACTGTGTGACTACATGTGCCGGGCAGTTAAGCGTCCCCCAAACGTCCACTGTAGAGCTCTTGAGTAAGGCTCTTAACCCTCGACCCCTGCACTAGCACTTCCTATCCTCTCTGGCTGGGACATGATTGCGATTGTGTTTCAACATTTACATTAAATTACATTTTTGGCAATTGGTAGACGCCCTTATCCAGAGCGACTTACATTTGGGGGTTAAAGGTCTTGCTCAGGGGCCCAGCAGTGGAAATTGACCCCTGAAACAGACATCCATCTCCCTGGTTAGCAGTCCAACACCTTAACCACTGTGCTAAAATAATTGAGATAAAAGCATATTTCCTGATGAGTTCTGCAGAGGCCGCTCCTTTAAAAAAAACCCCCCCCCCCCCCCCCCGACACCCGGGTCATGTGACTGCCTCAGCTTGTGAACATGATAAAAGACTATAAATACATTATCAGAAACAAAGAGAGAGAAAGACAGACAGAATGTTAAATTAAAGGACAGAAACTGAAAAAAAATTAAAGATAGACATACAGACAGACAGACAAACAGACAGACAGACAGATAGATAGATCAGATAGATAGATAGATAGATAGATAGATAGATTTAGTGACAGACAGATAGATAGATAGATAGATAGATAGATAGATAGATAGATAGATAGATAGATAGATAGATAGATAGATAGATAGATAGATAGATAGATAGATAGATAGATAGACAGACAGACAGACAGACAGGCAGATAGATAGATAGATAGATAGATAGATAGATAGATAGATAGATAGATAGATAGATAGATAGATAGATAGATAGATAGATTTAGATGATAGATAGATAGATAGATAGATAGATAGATAGATAGATAGATAGATAGATTTAGTGACAGACAGACAGACAGACAGACAGACAGACAGACAGACAGATAGATAGATAGATAGATAGATAGATAGATAGATAGATAGATAGATAGATAGATAGATTTAGTGACAGACAGACAGACAGACAGATAGATAGATAGATTTAGTGACAGACAGACAGACAGATAGATAGATTAGTGCCAGACAGATAGATAGATAGATAGATAGATAGATAGATAGATAGATAGATAGATAGATAGATAGATTTAGTGACAGACAGACAGACAGACAGACAGACAGACAGACAGACAGACAGACAGATAGACAGATAGATAGATAGATAGATAGATAGATAGATAGATAGATAGATAGATAGATAGATAGATTTTATTTTAATTTTTTAGATATTAAGGACAGGAACTTAACTTATAAATCCAGTAGTTTTGTGCAAGTGTGTAAAGATAATTGAACAGAATATCACAAAAACATTTGCGCCTCTTTTTTACGAATGATGTTTTACACATTTCTTCTCTGACGGTTTATTAGCTTTGGTTCCGACGTTCCTGAAGGTCCTGCCGATGATGTTGTGTGTGTTTCTTTACACACTGTCTGTTTCCTAAAGCTTGTCTATCGTATCTTCCCGATCTTCTCGGATGAATTCTGGGTGGTCAGTGATCAGTGATGAGGGTCTAACCCTCTAGAGAAGATTACTCCAGGTTGTGTAATCCTTTAGCAGGTTTAAGCTCGGAACAGCGTTGGGGGATCCGAACTACTGAGAAAACTTCAATCCTGAATCCTCTTCCTGGCTCCGTCTCCACTCCAGTAAAGATGTTTGTTGGAGCTATAGGTCTGAGGGCGGGCCATGGAAATGCTCCAGGAGTGGACTGTTAGTTCTAAGGAGTAAAGCAGCAACCCAGAATTCATTCAGGTTATTACACCAGAAACTGTTGAAAGTCTGGTATTAATCCGCCTATGACACCCAGTGGAGGTCGTTACCGAAGCAACCATAGAGTGGTAGCTTGGTGGTTACATTTCCATTACATTTACACTTCTGGATTTGTCAGTAGCCTGAGCAGTTAGAGGTTAATGCCCTCTCAGGGGACCAGAAAAGGTGTCTGGGAATTAAACCCATGACCTTTCGATATCCAGTCCAACACCATAACCAGTAAGCTACAATTTCCCCCCAAAGGTAGGGGACGCCTTCTCCAGAGGGAAATTTATCTGATCTTTTTTAAGCAGGTAAAGGGTTAAAAGCATTGCTTAGGGGCCCGGAAGTGGTAGCTCGATGGTGCTGAAAATTAAACCCCACGAGCTTCTGATTAGCAGCCCAACACCTTAACCACCTGCCATCACCACAACAAGGCCCTCAACTCGCAACTGCTCATGATAAATGAGTGCATCTATATAAACCTGAAGAAACAGACCACCAGGATGCTGCCAATGAGTTCCAGAACATTCCTGAAATTAGAACGTGTCCTAATTCCTTTGTTAAGCGGTTATGTCATGCTAAAGGTGAGTCATAAGTGGAGCTGAAAAAGAAGAAAGTCTGAAAAAGGAGAGAGAGACAGAGACAGAGAGAGAGAGACAGAGAGGGGGGTGAGCTCAGGCTCAGGAAATTGGAGAAGGAAGAAGACGTCATGACACAAATGAATGTGTGCTTTTCCTGTGACATTCCTCTTCTTCCGGTTAGAGAGAGAGAGAGACAGAGAGAGAGAGAGAGACAGGGAGAGAGAAAGAGAGACCTGGAGAACAGAAAAACTGAAAACTTGGATAGAAAAGACCAAAATGTAAAATAGAAAAACAGAAAACGAGAGAGAGACAGACAGACAGAAGGACTTGTCTTTTAATATTTTTTCTTATAACAATCTATGCATCATTGTCTGTCCCTGTCGTTCTCTTCGTCTGTCTGTCTATCCTATTTTTCTCCCTCTATCCATCCATTTATCATTTGTTTATTGTTGTCCATTTGACTCTCTTTCTGTCTCTCTCATTCTGCCTCACTAACTTTCTCTCTCTTTCTGTCTCTCTATCTTTCTGTCTCACTCACTTTCTGTCTCTTACTTTCTTTTTGTCTCTCTCTCTTAATATCCCTCACTTTTTCTGGCTCACTCTTCTTCTGTCTCTCTCTCTCTCTTCATGTTTCTTTCTCTTTTTGTGTCTTACTCTCTCTTTCTGTCTCACTCTCTGTCTCTGATCAGGGTTACATCCACACAAAGCACTCATTTCCCTTTCCTCCCGTTATTTTCTCATCTCCCAGCTCGAGGAATGTGTGTGTGTGTGTGTGTGTGTGTGTTTGTACTGTATGTGTGTGTGTGTGTGTGTGTGTTGATGATGTCACTTCACCACCCCCCCCCCCGTTCCCTAAGCCCCAGTGTGTAGTCCAGCTCGCCCTGTGCACAGACAGAGACACACCCCAGATGTGTGTTTTTGGATTCAGTCACGTTTCTCTGATTGAGCAGATAAGAACGAGGAGAGTGAACGTTTCCCTCCATAACGATTAGAATGTAAACGTTCTATTAATGTTACTTTTTAGTTGCTTTAAAATTTATTTGAGAAAAAAACAGTCAGTTTTTATGAAAATATGATACAGACTAACTATAAAACATTGACAATATAGTCATATACATACATATGATGCATTTGATCTGTGTAGGTCTAAAATACATAATCTTTAAACTGTAAATAATATAAAAATATAAAAAATAATAAAAAATAATCTTCTTCTTCTCCTCCTTTCGATTGTTCCCTTTTAGGGGTCACCACAGCGAATCATCTGTCTCCCCCTACCCCTATTCTCTACATCCTCTTCACTCACACACACTAACTTCATGTCCCCATTTATCGCATCTATATACCTCCTCTCTGGTCTTCCTCTTTCCCTTCTGCCTGGTAGCTTCATTTCTAACCCCCTTCTACCGATATATTCACTATCCCTCCTCTGGACATGTCCAAAAAATATATAAAATCCAATTTTAATAAATTATTGGTTTTATATAATATATATATATTTTTATATAACGTCTGATTCCGCACTTGTCTCACTAGCGCACTTGATTCACTTTAGGAAGAAAGAAACGAGCAAACGGTGGGACATGTTACTATAATTACCTGATATAACGTGTAATTATTGCATTGCAGACCATAAACTGAGAAAGGGTTTTGTTAGTGGAACCCCTGTGGGTCTGGCGGGGTCCGGTCCTGGAAAACATTTTTAATACATGAAACTGGTCCCTGGTATGAAAAAAGGTTGGGGACCACTGATATAATGTGTATTAAGTTAAGTGTATTATTATATGTGTATGTGTAAGTTTTTATAATAATATATATATATATATTATTTATAAAAACTTTATATGTTATTATAAAAACTTAATACACACACACACACATTTTAATGAAGATTATTTTTACAGTTTTTTTTATAATAATAATTTGTAAAAAAAATCTCTTTTTTAGTTTAGTGATTTGTTCTGTAAAATGTTGTGTTCTCTTTTCTGTTCCTGTTGTTGTATTAACACACTCCGAGTGTGTGTGTGGTGCGAGTGTGTTGTAAACAGGTTTGTTATGTTCGAATGATTCATTGAAAAAGAACAGTGTGAAACGAAGAGGAAACGCTGGGAAGAACTGCTTTTTATTGAGGAATTCATGCTCCAGTGAAGTCATGTGACTGAGTGTAAAGGAAGTGTGTGTATTATATGAGCGGAATTCCTCTCTGACTGACTCACTGGGAGTTAGAAGTCTTTTTCTGTGTGTCATTTCCCTTACAGTCGATCTGAATGTACGACTGATCTTCTTCTTCTTTGGTTGTTGATTAACACACTCGGTTAGCGTAATGTGACTTTTATAGTCACGCAGCCAGTAGTGTGTCACGGATGTCCTGCTCTGGGTAGGACAGGAGTTTTTAGAGCGGCAGGTTTGGACAATGTGCAATGTTAAACATGCAAAAAAAATAAAACTAAATAAAAAAAGGAAAACATTTTAAATAAATAAAAATCTTATGGGCCCATTTAGTGCTGTCAATCACGGAATCATGCCGACGAGTAATGCAGTCTCGTCCGAGGGCCAGAAGACCATGAACATCCAACACCAGCATTGTCCCATACACACAGAGAGATATCTGTCTGTCTGCCTGTCTGTCCGTCCATCCCTCCGTCTGTCTGTCTATCTATCTACCTACCTACCTACCTAGCTATCTGTATGTTTGTCTATCTATCTCTATGTCTGTCTATCTATCTATCTCTCAGTCTGTCTGTCTTTCTGTCCATCGGCCTGTCTGTCTGTCTGTCTGTCTATCTATCTATCTATCTATCTATCTATCTATCTATCTATCTATCTATCTATATAGATGTTTGTCTATCTATCTATCTATATAGATAGATAGCTGCATGTCTGTCTGTCTATCTCTATGTTTGTCTATCTACCTCTCTGTCTATCTGTATGTCTGTCTATCTATCTCTTTGTCTGTCTCTGCCGTCTGTCTTTCTGTCTGTCTGACTGTCTAACAAAACACCAAGAAGGTTTTGTGAAGAGAAAAAAAATCTGCTGCTAAACCGCTGCTAAAAACAGGCCACCGTTTCGAGATTGTTTTCCTCCTTTTTTTAATCATTGTTTTGCTTTGGATTTGGATTTGGAATGAAACCTGACTGGCGGGTTTAGTGGGGACGTTTGCACATGTCTCCCTCTGAATCCTCCCGCTGATTGTGTGGAGCAGCTGAGAATGTTCCCTGTCTGGAGTTTGTCTTAAGGTTTGAAGGTCGGCTGTTATCACCACTTTAAACAAGAAAGATTTCACCGTTTCACCTGGAATTCACACATTCCAGCGGGACAATGCGGAGGTGTGAGAGCTGTGATTAGGGTCCTGTGTGGATGAGGGATCTGATCCACCTTCTCCAGACAAACCTGAGCTGCTTCAAATTACAGCTGGAACCGGGGCAGTGTTTGTTTAGCATTTGCTTTACAAGAGAAGCAAATGATGCCTTAGATGCTAATTAATATCGATTATTAAGTGTGTTTCGCATGTCTCACTTTAAAGTGGTGGTTAGTATGAAGCTCATATAAAAACTAGACGCCCAAAGCTTTAGGAATTTGTAGTGTTTTAAAAGAATTTCTGTTTTTTCTCGGTCTACTAGTGGTGAGATATTTATATAAAAGTTCACAAAAAAACAAAAACAAAAGTTATTTTTTGCCACACGAATCTTTAAAATAAATGGTGAAATCAAACCCATTTCTTGTCTCTGAGATGCTCCAAGTGATTGTTTATCTGGGAAAAAACCCACATGTACAAAAGTCAACACTGTTAAATTAAAATTAAGTGTAAAAGGAGGAAAAACAATAGAGGGAAAAACAAACATCTGACGCTAAAAGAAGTCCTGACTCGTTTAAGATCGCTCAGGATTGGACAGTAAATCATTTATTTGTTTACACTGATTGATGTCTCAGAGACCCGTCTCCGAATACCAGCGTGCAGGTGAAGAGAGGAAATTGTATGAGTCAGTAAAGAAAGACAAATGTATGTAATTATATTCAGATTTACAGCATGTGGCAGACGTCCTTATCCAGAGTGACTTACATTTATCTCTTTTTTATACAACTAAGCGTTTGGGGGTTAAAGGGTCTTGCTCAGGGGCCCAGCTGTGGTAACTTTGTGGCACTTGAAATTGAACCTGAATTCCAATTACCAGCCCAACACCTAAACCACTAGACTACCACTTTCTCCTGACTGGAGGAAGCAGGAGTTCCTCCTAACTGACTAATAATTCACATTATTCTTATTTTATTTTATTTTTTTTATTTCTGTATATAAAGATGTCTGTAAAATTGTAGAAGAGAATTATTATCAACAGAAATATTATTACATTATTATAACATCATTATTACTTGATTATTACACTATAATTCACATTATGATTTAATTACAGTAATAACCCTAGAAATAAAAAACCTTTTTCTAAACGTCTAAAATTTAGCAAGGATTTAAGTAAAAATTGTTTTATTTAATTAGAAATAGTGGCAGTCGTTCCCTAAGATGTCCTGAATTAATGTTCTTTTAAATAAAAATGATGTAATAAAATATAATGTAATATAAAACATTTTTAATAATGTTGTGTATATACAAACAAACTTGCACTATAAAGTGGACATTCTCTAGAGACAGGACATTATAGACAATACATTCTTTAAGCCATGCCCCCTCAACACTCTGGAGCTGACTGATGTCTGTCAGGTGTACAAAACTTCATTTACATTCACAGCATTTGGCAGACGTCCCTATACAGAGCGACTTACATTTATATCTTTTATCCAACTGAGCAGTTAGGGGCCTTACTTAGGGGCCCAGCAGTGGCAACTTGGTGATGTAGAGGATTAAACGCAAGATTGTCTATTCAGCAGACCAACACCTTAAATCAATTCTAAAGCATAATTAATTCTTTTAGTAGATAAATAAGTTTTTTAGTTTTAAATTTGTTTTTAAAAAACTTTGTATGAAAGAAGTGATTCATTAATCCAGAATTTCATCTTTAGGATTTGGATTTTAGGTGCCATTACTTTTGACCCGGAAAGACAAACTTTTATTAATCCATAAATGATTATATATATTATCCGCTTTATGTTTATACGGAGAAGAGAGAGAAAGGAAAAAAAAAAGAGAGAGAGTTGGAGGGAAGTGGTAGCTCAGTGATCAAGGTGTTAGACTGCTAAATGGAAGATTGTGGCCACAATTAAGCCACCACTGCTGGGCCCCTGAGCAAGACCCTTAACCCGCAATTGCTCGGTTGTATAAAATAGAGTCGCTCTGGATAAGAAATGTAAATGAATTAAGAGAAAGAAAAAAAGAGAGAAGAGGAAAAGAGAGTGTAGGGGAACAAGAGAGAAAATAAGAAAAAGAGAAAAAAAAAAAGAGAGAGAAAAGAGGGTAAGAGAGAGAGAGAATTGAATTGAACTGAGAGAAATAGAAAAGAGACAGAAAAAAGAAAGAGAACAAGAAAGAGAAAAAGAAAAGAAATGGAAGGGAAAGAGAAAATGAGAGGAAGAGCCAGAGAATTGAAAAGAAGAAGGGACAGAAAAAAGACAGAGTATGCAAGAAAGAGCTAAAAGAGCTGTTGAGTGGGGCGTTGGAGACAGACAGACAGATAGATAGATAGATAGATAGATAGATAGATAGATAGATAGATAGATAGATAGATAGAGAGAGAGAGAGAGATGTAGTGAAAATCTGTGTACATGTAGATGATATGAACATGCACACATTACGCCTCAGTCTGGTATGTACGGAATTTGGTTTGATGACATTTCTGTGACCTCGTCATTTCATAAATAGAGAGGGGAAAAAAAGGAAATTAAAAGTGAAGTGTGTGAGACTGGGAATAAAGGAAGGTATTTCGAGGAAGAGAGAGTAAAGGAAAAGGAAGCGCCATTCAGAGAGAGAGAGAAAGAGAGAGAGAGAGAGAGAGAGAGAGAGAGAGAGAGAGTGAGAGGTCAGACAGCTGAGAGTCGGGTGGGGGGAGGAACTGAGGGGAGGTCCGACACGGGGTGTCAGCGTGGGTTGAAATCTCTGAGTCGCCTCCTTTTCTGCTCATTGTAACCCAGAAGCAGAGACGAGGAGACGTTCGGCCTCCATGAGAGCTCACGAAAGAGACGGAGAGACACCAAACTACCACCTAAAAGACATTTTTATCAGAGACTGATTTTTTTTTTCAGATTTTTTTTGCAAATGCTTGGAACGATAACTTTAACAGGTAAGTCAATTTTTATAAGACTTTTATTTAGATTTTATTAATAAGAATTGTTCGTGTTTGGTCATCAGCACTTGGAGTATGTGATTTATGGTGATTTTTTATCTTCTACCGCCAGCTGTTTTTTTTTTGCTTTATTATAACGGGATTTGTTTGTTTTGGTGATTCCAAAAAAAACCCAAACCCCATTTTTTATTGGGTCTGCAGTTAAAGGCAGCAGCAGGTCTAAGCAAAATGGTGTGAAGCTTGAAGATCTCATTTTGAGGGCGTGGTAGTTTGTGGGATCTATTCCATCATTTAAAGCTCTATACCCCACATGGTGTTTTTTCTTAACTATTACCACTTACTAGTTGCTCCTAAATACATTAATTTAAAAGTTGCTCATCGTAGGAGTGATGTAATGTGGAAGTGGGGGCTCATGGTTAAGTTGTTGGACTACCAACTTGAAGATTGTGGGTTTGATTCCCAGCTCAACCAAGCTGCCACTGTTGGGCCCCTGAGCAAGGCCCTTAACCCTCAATTGCTCGGTTGTATAAAATGAGATAAATGTGAGCTTCTACTAAATGCTGTAAATGTACTGATGTTGAGAAGGTTGGGAAGGTTTTATTTTCGAAGTTGATGTTGAGATCTGATGCTTGTTTGGTATTACGTACAAATCAACATAATGACTATTTTTAAGTAATCCAGCTAAAGGAATTAAAATATACCAGATAAAAAAAATTCAGTGTCCCCCGGATCAGAACCAAACCCAAACTAGAACTTGAGTTAAATTCAGTCACATGTTAACGTCTTACATTTAAGTTCATGGAAAAGTCTCAGCTTCAGAGGACCAATCGGGAGCACACGTTCCACACCCTATTACCCCGAGTATAATATTTAAATGAAGTCCTGGAAGCGTAGGCTGTAAATATCGCTATACTATACACACTTCAAAAGAAAAGAGCAGGAGCTGGTGGGCTTTGGAATTTTAATTAGTTTTTCTTTAAGCTCTTTAGATCTTAGGGTTCTCAGCAGTATCCCGGTGGGCGGTGTGGGCAGGGGATATGGAGTTTATTACCTTTCGCGAAGTAACAGGAAGAACGTGTGGTTTTAAGGTTGGAAGTGTTTAAAAAGTAAACTGTAAAATATAAATATGAACCATGTGTGTATGTTCTGGAGGTGATTAGAAAGTGTAAAAATGACCAATCGGATCGTTTTCCAGATGATGTTCACTGATTACAGAATTTCAGTTGAATTTCAACTTCGAATGTTCCAGTTTTTATCAGTAGTTTTTATCAGTAGTTGCTCGGTGGTAAATAATGTAGATTTTCACTATGTTGGTTTAAATTTATTTCAGCGTTGAGGTTGAATAGTTTTTTTTGGTTGGTTGATCCTGCAGTGTTTGATATTACACTTACTACATTGCCTTATTTTAGCTTCTACAAAAGTAGGATAAAGTTTCACTAGAATGGGGTGTGGTCCTATAGTACATTGTTGGAGTAGGGGTACAGTCATTCAGCCTAGGGTGGTTGGGTGTTAAAGGCCTGTCTCTCGTTGGGGGGGGGGGTAGATAAACAGTGTAATGTTTACACAGCTATACTGAACCTCATTCTTGCCCCTTTTTAAACACTAGTTCCACTAATTAATAGCCGACAGTTTCACGCATCTGTTTGCCGAACAAAAAACAGGAGGTATAGAAGGCATGCTGTAAGTTAAATCACCCCTCACCCGCAAACCGGGTAGAAAATTTAGTCCATTAACCCATCGAAGAGTTTAGATAACACCTCCCCCTTCCAGTTTTTTTCTCAAACACTATACAAACCAAGCGCAAACAAGAAGAGGGATCGGATTCCATTGCTCGGGTTTCATTCAGAGTCACTTTAGAGACAGCGGCAGATGTGGGGCGACAAGAGGTTTCGCACACACTTACAAACAAATGACCCCCTTGTGGCAAGTTTGGTTATTCATCCCAGCGCTTAAATGCCTTCTAATGGTTTTCCCCCTGAACACAACCACTTAAGAGTCGCCTGTTTGTTTCTTTGGTAATTTGCCTAACAATTGCAAAGTTCACAGCATCTCAATGGAAGAACTACTCCAACAATACAAGTGAGAATGTTCTCCACCCGAATATCCCCTACTGATACTCATGTTTATTGAAATGCTACCACACAACCCACAACATCGCTATTCCACAATTCGATCCCGTCAAGCTGGAACTGTAATTTTTCCAGCAATCTTCTATTTTTAAACAAGACAAAAATTACTGATTAAATTTTTTGGTTACACATTCAGCGGTTTTGTCACGGTTATTTAAGGTTTTGGATGGACAATAGAATGGGGCCCCATCCAGAAGAACCCAGAGAGCCATTGTGAAACAACTGGGGACAAAACAATGAATGCTTTTCCTGGCTTAACCTCTCTCTCTCTCTCTCTCTCTCTCTTGGGGGTGGGTTCTTGTATGGCAAAGGAAGTCGAATTACATCATCCAGGCTTCTTAGAATTGGTTGTTTGCTGTTGATCTTTTGTGTGTTAGCATGGTTGTGTTTTATGTTTAACAATAAAACTTTGTAGCTTTTTTATGCCAAAAGTAAAATATGACATCAGAGTGAAGAAAATCATTAAATTATAGATTTTCACAAGTAGCCCAGTAGGTAAGGCATTGGACTGCTGATTTAAAGACTGCAGGGCCCTTGAACAAGGCCCCTGACCCTTAACTGCTCATAAAATAACATGAGAACCTTTAGATAAGAGCATTTGCCAAAGTTACCAAAGTTACGTAAATTGATATAGTATTGATATTACTATATCAATAAATGATGTGTCTATCATTAATAAGTCGAGTCATTTGATATCCATGCATGACATATTGAGTTATTTAAGTTACGGGGTGGATTTTGGACACTAGAGCAAGATCAAGCAAAGCCAGATGTGAACATTTGCCTAACGTAAACTGGGATGTCAGAGGGATACCAGGCCTCAAGGAGATCTGCTCTGCCTGACAGGTTCCTTCTATCCTCCCCACGCCTGTCAAAACACATAGACATGAGAGGAATGTCATCCAGTGTGTGTTTCTCTTGTTTTTTCACCTGTTACCATGTGGCCATGTGCCCAGAGATAATAAAGTCCTAACATCAACATTTACAGAAACAGGTTGTAACTTGTGCTTTTATGTGTTCACTAAATTGAGTCAATGTTTTCTCACACACATTCACATTTGGCATGAATTCTGAAAACATCAAACAATGATCATGTTGTAATTCCCTACATATGATTAAATCTGTACAGGGGTCTTTTAACATTACTGCAGTAGAGCTCTGACTTTCTGCAGATGTTTGAACACATCATCTTGAACTGATCTTCTAATGTACTTTGATTCTTTGCCTCTAACAATGATTCGTTTTCTTTTGTCTTTTTTTCCTCTCTTTGCAGTTGGTCAACCGGAGACCATGCCCCAGAAAGAGGGCAGTCCTGAATCAATCGAGGTCCCCCAAGAGGAGGTCTCACCCCAAACTAATGGAGAGCAGGACGAAACTTGTCTGGTCACTGCAGAAGAAACTGCATCCACAGAGGAAAAGGTAGCTGAGGAGAAACCAACTGAATCCAACGAGGTGGGTTTCAAAAAAATCTTCCGCTTCGTTGGCTTTAAATTTACACTAAAGAAGGACAAGAAGAATGAGAAGATAGAGCCTGTACAGCTTCTGACAGTGAAGGAAACTGAGGATGGAGCTTCAGAAGCTGCTTTCGAGGAAACCAAAGAGGAACCTGTAACAGCAGAAATGCAGCCTGAGGATGAAAAGAAACCAGATGCTTCAGAAACAGAGAAACAGGCCAGTGCAGATGATGATGCAAAGGCTGAAGCCGAAAAAGACATTCCTGTAACTGATGCCTCTGCAGAAACCAAAGCTGATGGTCCTGAAGAAACTGAAAAGACCCACGCTGATAAACCAGCGGAGGATATTGAAACCTCTGCTGAAAAAGAGAAAGAACCAGGACCACAAGCTGAATCTCCTACGTCTCCACCGTCTCAAGAGACACAGTCCCCTTTCAGAAGATTCTTCACTCAGGGAATTTTCTCCAACTTGCGTAAAAAGACAAGCTTCAAGAAGTCTAAAGAGGAGGAACCAGTAAAAGAGAAATCTGCTGAAGAGGATATAAAGGAAGATGAGGAAAAAGAGGAAAAAGAGGAAGTGGCAGCAGAGGTGGAAGGGCAAGTCAAACAGGATGAGAAGGAAGTGGAAACAGAGGAACAGGTAGAAAAAGAAACTGAAGCAAGTCCGGAGGAAACTTCATCTACATCTGAGAACCAAAAGGAAAAGGAGGTTAAAGTGGAGGTTGAAACCAAGAGTGAAGCTGCACCAGCACAAGAGCCTGAGGCAGTTAAACAAACTACAATTTGTGAGGTTTCTGAGGCCCCTGCTTCAGAAGAAAAGGATGAGACCAAACCCACTGATGATTTGAAACCTACTGATGACAAGACATCTGACTCTTCTGATGAACAACAAACCTCTGCAGAAACAACCACTGAAGCTCAGTCACCCCAAGACAAAGCCAAGGCTCAAGGAAGCCCACTGAAAAAACTGTTTACTGGGGCAGGGTTAAAAAAGTTGTCCTCTAAAAAGCAGAAGGGCAAAAAAGAACCAGAGTTAAAGCAAACTGAATCCACTGAACAAGCAGCGGAACAGATTCAGTCATCATCCGAGTCAGGTGAAGCTCAAAAACCCGACAGCGATCCCTCGTCTCCAGACGAATCTGGTGAGCACGTTGTGGGCGAGACAAGCCAGGCTGAGGCCAATGTGGAAACTGAAGGTGAGGCAACCACCTCTGACAGCGAGAAAAAGAAAGATGGCATACTTCATTGGGCCTCTTTCAAAAAATTAGTCACGCCTAAAAAACGTGTCAAGCGACCATCGGACAGTGAAGATGAGACACCTGGAGACAAGCCAAAATCAGCCACTCTTTCCTCAACAGAGAGTGCTGTCTTCGAAGAAAAAACTGAGGAGATCAAAGCAAGTGATGAAGTTAAAGAAGAAGCAAAGGAGGAATCACAGGTTGAGTGCAAAACCGAAACTAAAGCTGAAAAGTCTGAACAAAGTACAGAGGAGCCAAAAAAGAAAATTGACACCTCAGTATCTTGGGAAGCCCTTATTTGTGTGGGATCAACTAAAAAGAGGGCCCGTAAAACCTCAGACTCTGACGATGAGGAAACTAAGATTGAGGAGGAGGTTCAGCAATCAGGGGAAGAACAGGCCAAGACTGTAGAGTCTCCTATTGAAAGCTCACAGGAGGCTGAGCGTGAAAATGTGACCTCTTCTCCAGAACCAGAAGGGGAGCTTGTCTCTACATGGGAATCCTTTAAAAGGCTGGTAACACATCGAAAGAAACCCAAACCTGAAGACAAGTCTGATGAAGCACAGGGTCCAGAGCAGACAGTATCTGACAGTGAACTGCCCAAAGAGGAGTCATCTTTTTCCCTTCGAAAACTAATTCCCCGCAGAAAGAAAAAGTCTGACATGAAACTGGCAACTTCTGATGTTGGATCTGCGGAAGAAGATTCTGATACACCTGCTGTCGTACCCTTGTCAGAGTATGATAATGAACAATCGGAGATGGCTACAGAAGAAGAAAAAAAGACAGAGCAAGCAAAGCCAGAGGTCACACCTGTCACTCCAGTCACCCCTGGAAAAGCCTCTGCTGAGGACAGATCTCCTTCTTGGATCTCGGCTACGGTTGAGAATGTTGAAGACGAGGCAGATGGAAAACCTCTAAGTGATATACCAGAAGAAGGAGACACAGCCGCTACACCTAAATCAACTGATAACACCATTGCAGAAGACATCGTAGAGTTTACTTCAGAAGCCGTCACTGCCACCGAGCCAGCAGAGGAAACCGAAATGGTTTCTGCTCTATCACGCATCACAGAGTCACCTGATACATCTGGAGAGGCCTCACCAGTTCCTGATGATGGGGTGGTGAAGAAGACCGAAGCCATTTTACAAGAAGCTGTGGAAACTATCAGTGTTACATCAAGTGCAGTCACTGTTACAGTAGCAAAGCAGCAGACAAATAGTATGGCTGTCTCTACAATCCCATTCCAGATGGAGTCAGCTATCAAGGAGGAGAAAGTGGTCTTAGCTGTTCATCAGAGAAGCGAAGCAACAGCAATCTGCACCAGCCTTGATACCAGTGAAATTAAAGCTGTGGAAGAAGAAACTCCTTTAACAGCTACAGTGGAGGCGATTAGCACTGTCAGTGATGCAGTGTCTGTAGAGGTGGCTACTGAGGACCAAACTTTAAAACCCGATGAAGTTGAAGTGGTGGAAGAAAAAGTTTTTGTAGCACAAGTTAACAAGGTTCAAACCCAGTGCAAAGAAGAACCTCCAGCATCTGTAGAACATACCATAGAGGATAATATAGAGATTCAGACCACTTGTGAGTCTCAGGAAGAAACAGCAATCAAAGTAGAAGTGCCCACGCCCATTCAACAGGAGACAGAGATTCTTGAGCAACCAGTGGTAGCAGAAGACACTTTAAAGGTGGTGGCAGAGACAACTGTAGAACCATCAGTCTGTGCTCAAACCGTGATCACTGAGATTACTGCTACTGTGGAAGTGGTGCAGGAGTTGAAAGATGTTACAGAATCAGTTGCAAGTGCTGAAGTAGAATCTGCAGAGGTAGCAGTGGCTGTTCCAAAAGAAGTTACAACATCACTTCCAGATACCCTTGTGGACGAGACAATCGTGTCTCAGGAAAATTTCATCCCTGCCCATGTTGCAACACAGGAGATTGTAGTGACCGAAGAAATTGTCTGTGTTTGCCCTCCCTCAGAATCTAAAACAGAAGCAGACCAGGTTGTTATTGACAGCGTTTTAACCAGTCAAGTTTATATTACCACAAATGTTGAGGTAGTTTCAAATGAGGAAGAAAGTAGGAGAGAAGGGGAAAAAGTGGAAGCAATGCAACTGAAAGAAGCAGAAGCTATTCAAGAACAGAGCACGGTCATCGTTCAGGAAGTCATTCAAAATGTTGTCGAGAACCTTAGTGAAATTCACATGGAACCTGAGTTGGAAGAACAGCCTGTGGAGGAAAAATCAGAGGAGGCACCGGTCTTAAATGAAGAATGCACAATAAATACACAAATTCAAGAAGAAACAAAGCCGGAGACTGAGAACAAAGCTGAGGAGGAACCCAGACAGATCATTACTGAGAACTTGCCCATCAGTGAAGCTGATCAGGATGCTGTAGCAGAAGAAATTAAACCTCAGGTGGATAAGGAGGCATCCTCAGCTTCTGTGGAGGCAGCACAGCTATGTACAGAAGAAGCAGAACAGGAAGTGGAGTTGAAGAAAAGTGAAATTAAACCTCAGGTGGATAAGGAGGCATCCTCAGCTTCTGTGGAGGCAGCACAGCTATGTACAGAAGAAGCAGAACAGGAAGTGGAGTTGAAGAAAAGTGAAATTAAACCTCAGGTGGATAAGGAGGCATCCTCAGCTTCTGTGGAGGCAGCACAGCTATGTACAGAAGAAGCAGAACAGGAAGTGGAGTTGAAGAAAAGTGAAAAGGCGGTTGAGGAGGACAAAATGGTCACCACAGAAAGCGAAGATGGAAAATGCCAAGTTGAGAAAGATCAAAATGAGGTACCAAGTGAAACCACAGAGACTCCAGCGCTAGATGAGAGCAGTCCAACACAGTCCGCCTCTCTTGAAAGTTCAAAAAATGCGGTGATTACAGATGAGAGTCAGCAACCCCAAGAAATGAAGATGGAGACAAGCATAGAGATCAATGTTGGCAACATGCATATGGCAGATAAGGATGAAAGAGCAACGCAAGATACTGAAATTACCGTACAAGAAGAGAGCACCAAGAGTCAAGAGCCTTCAAAAGATGAACCTCAAACCGACTTGGAAGAGGCACAGAAGGATATATCAGCACCTGACATGAAAGGCCAGAAGGGGTCCGAAGATCCTGATTGTCAGAAGACAGATGCCGAAGCCAGTGAGGTGAAAACAGTGGCTGAGGAGACACCAAAATCCAGTAAAGAAGAAGACGCAGAGAAGGAGATTGACAGCATTACCACAGAGTCATGAGCCAGTGAGTACCTTATCTTACCCTAAAAATGTTCTGATATGTAGATATTTCAGGATTTTTGGTTCAGGGATTAAATAAAAACAGTTTTAGGGGAAAGCAGGTAATAAATTTACACCAGAGGACATCCTAGGCTAATGATACAGTTACGTAATCGCAATTACTGTCTAAGTCAAAACACGACTCATGGAGGCGGTGTTTTTAAAAGATTTAAATTCTTAAGATATTCTTAAAAAGTTGTTGCAAATGCTAATAATGCTAATAGTGATCCTAATGACCAATCAGTGCGGGCAATCAATAAATATGCAAATGAGCGCATAGCATTATGTGGTAAATTTCATTAACCGTTTAACCAACTGTTGCATTAGCTACTAAAATAATTCGGCAAACATTGACCTTAATTTAATTATAGATGATGGCGGCGGTGGTGGAGAGTCAAATAAAGAGTCTAATGGATTTTTGCTCAACTCGTACAACCGGCAGCTTGTGCCGAAAACCGCATCCAATGCCAGATAGTTAATAATACCTGCTCAGACAAGCTACGTTTGTTGCTAGGTCTTTGTTTGAATAAAGTCACAAGAGGGTTCTAGAAATTTGCTCCAGACTCCCTGGACGCCTTGGAAGGTGCTGCCCGAAGGGGAATCTGTTTTACGGAAGCTAATAAACAAAAGTTGGGTTATTATTTCAAAAATTCCTCTGGATTTTTTTTTTTTTTTAAAACAAAAAAAACATCAATGGTCCTTCCTTTTTTATTACCAGTGGATTTGCCGGCTCGTGAAATGAAAAAGCTTTTGTTCGAGGTATAAGTAACCAAGAGACCTTTGATATCAAAGCAGGAATGCCGCAGCCCGACCCCTCACTTTGTAGGCTGCCTTTTAAAGGGAAGCCGTGTGAAGGAGAGATGAACTTGTGCTGAAAGACTGATTATAATTCATTCCCTCACATGCTCTACACTACACTACACACACACACACACACACTTCTTTTCTCTTTCCTTCATTATAACCCTCCATATGTGGTCGGGGAACTGTGGCAAGCCTTTGATAAGATACCTATTCATAAGAAGCAAAACTTTCACGTTTAGCGCCACATATCACGTTTAGCTGGCGTTTTTTGGGCGTGGCTTCTAAGATCAACTAATCATAAACTGTTATTGTTAACTTTAATAAGTTTTTAAACATAAACTGGTTTAATTGTTCTACCTATTTTGGCAGCGGTATAAAGAATAATATTAAGAGAAGAGTGTAAAAAAAGGGTAATAGGTGAAGGGGCAGCAGGAGGGTTTAGGTCATGGATGGAGGTGGAAGAGAGAGAGAGAGAGAGAGAGAGAGAGAGAGAGAGAGAGAGAGAGGGATGTGACTGCTAAATCTTTGATGTGCGCTAATGCAGCACTGCAGTAGAGCAGCTGAGGGTGAGTTATAGCAGTGCAGCGGGGTGGGGTGAGGGGGTTGGTGGTGCAAGATTCAGTTTCCCCTATTCTCTCTTTCCCTCTCTCTGTCTCTTTTTTCTTCTCTCTCTGTCTCTTTCTCTCTCTCTGTCTCTCTCCCTCCCTGTCTGTCTCTCTCTCTCTCGCTTTCTCTCTCTCGCTCTCTCTCTCCCTCTGTCTGTCTGTCTCTCTCTCTTTCCCTCTCTTTCTCTCTCCTTTTCTCACTTGCTCCCTCTATCTTTCGCACTCTTCCACTCTCACTGTGAGGAAAATTGCTGAGTCATGAAAACACAGTAAGAGGGGAAACATAGGAGGCCACCAGGAGCTGAGATGAGAGAGAGAGAGAGTGTAAAAGAGTGATAACACCTCTGACTGAACCTGTGAGCTATGAGAGAAGAGTGACAGAAAAAGTAAGAATTTAGCAAAAGTTTATTTCAGATCGCTGGTAAATTCTGGATTCTGATTGGCCAGAAGGTGTTGTGGTTTTTTTACGAGCAGCTCTCACAGCAGTCCAGCTGCAAATCACAGATTTTATCTGAAAATCATCACGGAAATGCAAACAACTAAAAAATCCGCACAGTTAAACGGTTTTAATAATGCCTCTTTTTTTAATAGATTTATTTATTATTACATAATAAAAATAAATCAATATTTTTTTATATTTAATGTTTAAAAGAAGTAAAAATAATTAAAACACAAACGTTTACACTTTTTGGACACTAAACTTATTTTTTTTTTCATTAAAAAATCCACACAATTTGTACTTAAAATGCAAAAAATGCTTAAAATGAATGTTTGCTTTGTTTTTCTTGCTATTTTTTTACAATTTTATTTTGACATTTTATTATTCATATATTATTGATTTATTATTATTTAATTACAATAAATCTACATAAAATGCATAATTATTTTCATTTTAAAGTGAGATAAATATTAAAAATATGAAATAAATCTTGCCATTTATCATTTTAACCTAAAATTTGCTATAAAAGTCGATAATAATTAAATATAAATAATTTTTTAAGTGAATTAAATAAAATTTAATATAAATCAATACACATATAGTTTTAAGATAAAAACTAAAGGATTAAATTACGTTTGTTACATTTATAAAAAAAAAGGTTTGTTTTTACATTTTTAGAAAAGTTAAAAATAATTTTTTATGCATTTATTAATTATTTTCAGTGATTATTTAATTATCTATCAAACACTCAACACACGTTTTTCTGTCATCCTACAGGCTGCGTTTAACAAGAAGCTCCTCTGCAAAGACCAAGAACCAGAGTTTCATCCATCCCTTCATCCGTCCTGTCCGACCGTCCGGCAATCTGTCTTTTCCACCGTCCGTCCGTCCGTCGCTCCATCCATCCATCAATCATTTTTTTGAGTTTGAGCCCACTTTGAGACGTGTGTTTATGTGCTTTGTATGTGTTTGTGTGCATGTGTTTGTGTGTGTGTGTGTGTGTGTGTGTGTGTGTGTGTGTGTGAGACAGAGATATCTTATCTTGTATATTGTATTTATATCTGAAATATTCCGTCATTCCGTATGATTCGGAAACTGATGACATCATCCACAAGATTGTGTTTTTTTTTTTTAATTATTATTATTATTTTTATTTCTTTTATTTTTAAGAATCACGGTACAGGTGTTTAGGTAAGCGTCAGAACATTTTTAACAGTCGGATAATCATTTCCATTTCTAGTGTACACACACACACACACACACACACACACACTAGCGTATATATACGTTACATATAGTCCTGTATTTGTGAAGTTTATGGGTTTAAACACTGCTTTTCATCTTTAATATGTGAACGAATGATCAGATTTTTTTAAGAATGAGATTTAACAGCACTGTTCAGTGGCACGTGAAGTACAGTATGTATTCCTACCTTTTTTCTGTTTTCTTTTTTTATTATCAGATATACAAAATATATTACCGAGCGCAATGGCGCCACCTACTGGCAGCCAGCGGTTGTTTTTTGTTTTTTTTAAATTTGAGATCCCATTTAGTGTTTGTGTGGTGTTTTTTTTATACATTGTTCATATCAAAAGTCTTTTGTCTTTCATTTGTGTATTATAAACTAACAATATTACTCATTCCAGTAAACGCCATTCATAACAAATTTATTCACAATTTACAGGTTTTTGTGAAATAAAATGCAAAACAAAACGCTTCGACGCCTTTGATGCATGAGATCAGAGCTGAGACTCGATAAAAATCGGCGTGTTTATGCAAAGCATCGCATCTCACACCTTTCTGTACGTCCGTCCGTTGCAGATGATAATAACGCAATAGAAAACCAGTCTCTCCGTCTCAGTGATGCAGCAGCGACGATCAGAGTTTCTGTGCTGGAATTTAGACCATGCAAGAATCCCTGCAAAGATGCTTTATTTTAATAAAATAGAAAAAGGAAAAAAAAAAGAAGCTAAGAATGCTCTTCTATCGTTATCACATGTGTAAGACCCCCCCCCCGCTGTTTTCTGCTTTTTATTTTTTATTTCTAAAACAAATATTACTGTGAAGCTTCTTAACATTTGTACAAATTGTATAACTGTGTATCTTAAATTCTATTGTAATATGAAGTAACCAATGAGAGCATTAGACGCTGTTATGTAGCATGATCTGTTTTTTTTATTCGTCGAGCTGTTAATAGTATGGATACAGAACCACGTCTATATTTCATTTAAATAAAAGTTAGCAACGTAAAGCCATGCGTGTGTTTTCTTTACTCAGCTTTGAAAAGTTATAGTTTTTTATAGGCTTTTATAGGCTTTTATACTTATAGTTATAAAAAAATAATTTTTTATATACTAAAAATTAAAACTAAAATTGTATATTTTCCCGACTGTTTTGTCTTTGGCATGGGAGGTGGTGGCTGATTGTTAAGGTGATGGACTACCAACCTAAAGATTGTGGGTTTGATTCCCAGCTCCATCAAGTCATCACTGTTGGGCCCCTAAGCAAGGCCCTTAACCCCCAATTGCTCAGTTGTATATAAGAGATAAATGTAAGTTGCTCTGGATAAGGACATCTGCCAAATGCTGTAAATGTAAAAAAAATATATAGATTTATTTTTTTAATAATTAAAAATAATAAGTATATAATTCAACTTTAATGCATTTTATTTATTTATTTTCAAAACTCTTTTTACCTTAAAAAAACGTTTTCTTTTTTTAATATTATATAATCTAGACATATTTACATTTACAGTATTTGTCAGACGTCCTTACATCCAGCGCGACTTACATTTATCTCTTTTATACAACTGAGCAATTGGAGGTTAAAGGCCTAGCTCTTATGGTGGTGGCTTGGTGGTGTTGGGAATCGAACCCCGGTCTGTCCAGGATGTCCCCCTCCTGCCTTTCACTTATTTAGAGACAGGTGGGATAGACTCCAGCAGATCCCCGTGACCCCGAATTAGGTAATAAGCGGCTATAGAAGATAAATGAATGAATGAATAGGTACAAAGGTACAAAGGCCACGCCTCCTTTACTAACAATGACAGTGGCCACGCCCCTTTCTCGCTTGTTTCCACTAATAGTTACTAAGGCTTCAGAATAAACACACAGTTGACTGAAATGCAAGTTATAACATTTAAGATTGAATTGAATTTTCATTCAAGTACAAAACATTTTTTCCCCTCAAAAAAACCCCCAAAACAGTAACTAACATTAAAACAACATTTAGAATGACATAGAATTATCACGACTTTTAAAATCATTACATTTTAATATATATTTGTATTTAAATATTTTTTCCTTTTTTAATCTACATTTATTTTTTTTAAACATTTCATTAAATCCACTCATTAAACAGTTTTACTCAAAATAATTTAAAAAAATACATGATTACATTTTTTTTCTAGGCGTTTTATATTTTTTAATAATTTGTATATCTGCCGTAAACCGTTTCCCATTCGGTCGTAAAAACTGAGTTCAAGTTTGTGCTTGTTTTGAGTTACAGCAGCCGGAAACACTGCAATAACACCGACGAGATTCTACCGGAAGTAGCGATACACTGCTTCACTTGTACCGGATACAGGAAGTGAGATAAAGTTCCATTTCGTAAAAACTTCTCACTAAAATCCTCCCTAGAAGCTTTGTTAACTTTTTCTTTAAAAAAGACTCCGTTTCTTATGGGATGTCACGTGTGTATAAATCAGTAAATATTTATTAAATGTACCGAACCCGGAAGCAGCTTTCTGTTATCTGTGTGAGGAATTAAAAGCAGCAGTCTGTCGTTACTAAAGGTATTTAAAGCCCGGTTTTTTTCCTGTTACACACTTTTACAGCACAGGATTTTTAATACTGCCACGCAGATTAAATATTATATAAATTAACTCAGTCCCAATCTGATCATTTAAACACAGAAAAAGTTTTAATAACAATGACGTAATAGCGAAACGGGAAACAAGAATTATTTTAATAAAAAAAGCAAAAAAACAATCTTAAATAATAATATAATAATCAGTTGCCCCCTCTCGGGTTGCCAGGTATGTGCAAAATCACCAAAAGCGGTTATTAAATAATTTCCAGTAAATTTCAGTATAAAATAATTTCCAGTTTTAGCCGTGAATATCGCGCTACAGTGCGCCCCCTGGTGGATATTAACGTTAAATCTCCTGCTACATGTATGGTGTGTTGATGACTTTGTAAACGATGCTTTTAAACCAGACCGAAAATACGGAAAGCCAAATGGCTCAAAAATTATATGCACTATTTACTTTTTGAAAAAAGTGTAACAAAAAATGTTAATTAATATGTAGTTTTTTTTAGATAAATGGCTAACACATTGTTTTAAAATTGTTTAACGTTTTAATTTTTTAAAAAATGATAGAAGACTAAATATAATACTATAGTTTTTTTTAATGTAAACATTTATGGAAAAATAAACCTTTTTTTTTTGTTTTTTTTTACAAAATGGTAGCAAAGGTAAATATTTTAATTGTGAATTAAATTTACATTAACTGACATTGGTACATTAAGATTTTGTTAATAAAACATTTAGAAAAGCATTACATTTTAACTGCTTGTTAATGCTATATAATATAAATATATATGTATATATAATGTTAAATTGTAATGCTTTTATATAAATTACTACTTTATTAATCAACATTGACCTTTTTTAGAGATTCCAAAATAACCACTCATTAAACACTCATCCATCTTCCACACCCGCTTATTCCCTAATTCGGGGTCACAGGGGTCTGCTGGAGTCTATCCCAGCCGTCTCTGAAAGGGTGAAAGGACAGGAGGGGGACACACCCTGGACAGGTCGCCAGTCCATCACAGGGACACACACACACACACACACACTCACTCCTATGGGCAATTTAGAATCATTAATCAATCTAACATACATGTTTTTGGACAAAAAAAAAAACTACACAAGAATTAACTTTTTTTTGCAGTTTTTTTTTTTTTACACTTTATAAAAATAAATGTCTACTTTTCTTCCAACATGTTTAGTTTATTATTTTGTAAAACTTTTACACACACACACACACACACACACACACACACACACACACACACACACACCACACAACACATATATATATATATATATATATAAGCATTAGATTGATTCCTTCTTTAAGACATCACTTTGTTGTCCACCAGTCCATCAGTTTGTCCACCGTAGGGAAATTTATGAATTTGAATGAACGTCACAGGAAGTTGAACTGAATCTAGGAAAAAAAGTTTTTATTGTTCAATATCACACGAATGAAATCACATTTCTTCTGAGGCAGTTGTTCATTTCCTGAGGAGCTTCAGCAGGTGATGAAATACGTAACAGTATAAAAATAAAATACAAAAGCACGGCATGTCCTTAAGCGGTCTGTACAGCGTGTGACCACCGGGTGGGTCGAACATAAAGGGACGTCAGGAGTCCCAAAATCCCAGCCTTCAATCAGTAGTCATTTAAAAATCACAATTCGCTCCAGAACAACAACCCCCCCCCCCTTCCTACCCCATCCCAAAAAAAAAAACCACCCTGTTGAAGATAATAATACTTATAAAAAACAATGTTCAATGTAACCCGTTACTATACAAATAATAACATCTGTATTTCTCCAGCTGCTCGTTTCTGCATATATATAAAACACACATCTACCCTTACGAACGTTCACCGCATGTCTATAACCTTACACGACTCTACATAACCATAAAGTTCATCAAAAGTAGTCAGGTCCCTCAGTTTCAGTGTATGGAACAAGGAGCCAGAAGCGCCGCTGAGGGAGGGGAAGTTAGGACGACTTTTAGGGCCCCTGCACTTTGGGGGCCCCCAGAGATCTGTTTTATTGGTAGAAACTGTATTAGCAATATGTTTGTTGTGTGTGTGTGTGTGTGTGTGTGTGTGTGTTGTTTAACCTCGTATTATTTCATAGGCCCCAGAAATTGCCTTCATAGGAGCAAACCAGACGCAACAGCAGATAATAATAATAACGATAATAATAAAAAACACAATAAAATTTAACTTAAAAAAAGAATCTAACTCAAATATTAATAGAAGATACGCACGAACACACGCCGCTAAAAACACTCTATTCTACGCTCTAATGCCCTCGATGCGATATACATTTGTTATATAAAATATTCTCTGTAAATATAGAAATGTGTATAAAATTTGGAAGAAAAAGGGATGGAAAAAAAAAAAAAAAAGGGATTTTAAAAACATTATTAAAGAAAAATAAACAACAAAAGCATAAAAAACAGTTTAATGAATCTTTTAGGCTGATATTCTAAAACTGCTGATGTTCTTTCACCCGAAATATTTTCATGTAACAGTTTAAAAGATAAAAAAAAAAAAAAAAAAAAAAAAAAAAACAATAAAAGAAAATTAAAAAGTTTGAAAGGAAAAAAAAATGTAACACCTGTAAACATTTTCCCCCCAAAAAAATAAATCATTTTGGATTAACTGAATTGTAAAAAATGCTGAATTTCGTTATTAAAAAACAAAACAAAACAGAATGCAATTAATTTTTTTTTAAATCTTATAGTACGACACGTGAGCCTGGAATTGTAACGTCCAAGTTTAAAATTAATTCTAACTATTTTTTATGATGGAGTAACTGAAACAAATCACTCTGTTACACCACAACATACAAGCTGTGGTAAAGACGGGGGCAATTGAGAAGGGGAGGGGGGGGGGGGGCTGGAAGGAAGGGGGGGGGGGGGGGGTTCAGTCGATCCAAAAAAAGAAAAAAAAAAAAAGAAAAAAAGTTGCTTAAACACTCTTTGGCCAGTGGAAACGTAGAAATAATCCTAATAAAGTATCAATAATAATAATAACAATAATAATAATGAGAGTAATAATAAGAATAATGATATGGAAGATACTGACGGTCACATGCTGCTGATTTACGCATCATAAAGCGTTTTTTTGGGGGGCCGTATTCAGTTCACATGAGGATACGAGTGCTCTCACCATAGGTGGAGTTATTGCAATTCACTACTTCCTCTTCCTGTTGACGGTTACAAAGAGGAAAGGCTTTAACCACAACGTGCAACATGAGTGACCTGAATTATCCACCGAACAAGAGGTAACCAAAAAAAAAAAAAAAAAGAGAGAGAGAGAAGTTTCCTACAGCATGTGAGGGTCACTTCCTGATCTTCACTGATCTTTAGCTGTACATCAAAAAAAAACCTCAAACTAACTGTCAGGTTTATAAAGATAAAAAAAAAAATTATATATCTCGATACAAGAGGGATGTTTTATTCATCTACCTCCTCTGTTTTAATGGGCGTCACTGAAGATCCAGCGCTGGACACATCGGAACCCTCGTCTTTAACCGCTTTGTCAGCGTTCGCTCCGCTCGCCGGCGTTCCTGAGGCGTTTCCCTCCGAGGTCGAGCCCTGGTTAAAGCACACGTGCTTGATGACTTCATTGGGGTTGGTGAAGGTCATTTCGCATACATTACACTTGTAAGGTCTTCCCGAGGAGCCCAGGAACAAGGCCTCCATCTGGCTGGCGTCGTCTGCAGCGCACAACTCCATGCTCTGTCGGTCCACCATAGTAAACGCTGACTCCGCCCCTTGGCTCATGCAGACGTGCCGTGCCGCCTGATTGGCACGGCAAAAGCTCTTTCCGCAGGCGCTGCAGCGGTACGGCTTTCCCGTGTGGATGTACATGTGTTCACGCCAGTGGCTCTTCTGGATGAACTTGCGTCCGCAGGTGGGACACTCGTACTTCCGTCTCTTCACCTCACGCTCGATGTCGGCGGCACCTTCCAGATTGTCGATGTCGGCGATGTCGGAAGGAGGAGGCGTGTCCGCTTGAGGCTGAGCTGCGCACGACGTCGCTGCTGCCGAAGAAATTGAGACGGCCATTTCGGCGCGCGGAGAGACATTCGATCCGGATAAAGGCTGCTCGACATCGATGTCCACCATGATGGGAGTAGCTGCTGACGCGCCAACGCCGGTGAGAACTTCCTCAACCTCGGGTGTTGCCGCTCCACCAGGAAGTATGGGGGAAGTCGCACCTCCAGAGTCCAGCATTAGGGGTGCTATAGCCTGGGCGTGCCAGAGCAGATGCTCTCTCAGAGCCGCCCGTTGGTTAAAGCGACTGCCGCAGATGTGGCAGGTGTAGTGCTTCCTGAACGACGAGCTTCGCTTCATGATGCTGGGCTTAACATGGAGGATCGTGTTGGGGTTTCCGCTTGTCAAGACAGACACACTTTCCCCGGACATCACATCTGCTTCACAGGCTTCTTTCCCGAACTGACTCCTGCTCATCGCCGATGCCTCCATCTCCATGTCCAGCTGCAGTTTGGATCCGGAAGACAGTGATGTATTTGCACTAGAACCTTTCCCGTTGAGCGAGGCTGCGTTATCCGAGTCGATGGGTGAAGACTGTCTCCTGGTGGACAGACGACTGGACTGTGTCCCGGACTGCTGCCCTGATATCTGGATGCCATAGAGGGAAGTGTTGAGGCGGATGCTGGGCTCAGGATGAGAGAAGGTGGACTGGCTGTTCAGAGTTGCCTCTTGGATAAGAGGGTAAGCGTGGAGGAACTTCACACCCTGTTCTAGCCGGGCCGGGTCGATCAGCTGGGGCGCCAGTTTGCCAGTGTACATCAGGTTGAGGAGGTAGCTGAAGATATCTGGTTGAATGTCTGCTGGCTTTAATCGGACACAATCGCTGGAGGGTGAAAAAAATAAAAAATAAATCCACAATGAAAAACTCTCTCAGTAGATAATCAGGCGTAACTGGGAACCAATCAGATTATGGCAAGTTTATTTCTATGAGCTGAACCTCTGGATGTGTGTAATTGTAATCAAATGAATTAACATTCCGGACTGGTGGAAATTGTATGGAGGTCGGATTTCCAGACTGTTTTCCACGGCTACGTTGTCCTGCTTTAATTTACACATAATCCCACAATTTTATAGCAACAAAAACACCTAAAAATATCACAACACGCATCGCATTTTTATTTATTTATTTTTTTTATTAGAAAAGCTGACGTAAAGTTATTAATTCAAACGCAACAATCACAAAAAGAAATTAATCGATATAAAGTGATGATTAATCCATAATTGATCACTATTTCTTGATTATAAAACAGAAACGTAATTAAATGGCCACCCTGATCTGTTACTATAGTAACGATACTCGCTTGTTAGCATAAATTTATAAATGTTACAGCCAGAACAACTTCAGAGCCGTGTGGCCGACGCGAGCGCTACACTTCCTGAACCCGGGGGTGCTGTCGGGCGGTTATTTTATTAAATCGGGTCATTTTTTTAGACTTAAAACAGAACCAACAAAAACATCTAAGGATCCAAACCTGGTGTACAAACTAGAGTGAACGAAAAAAACCAAAACTCCATCGGTGACAAAATGGAGAAAAAAACCTTTGGGAGAACCAGGTTCACCTCTGAGCAGATAAACCAGTAGGTTCTTCCGTACTGCGGTGAAGTTTCTGTGGTCATGTCCCTTTGGCACTTATGGTTCTTGTGCTTTATAAGGACTTGAAGACTGAAAAACATTCTGAAGCTTTCTAAAAAAAACGTCTGAACCCTTATTAAAAGTCAGAAATAGTTTTAAAATGTATTTTAAAGAAGTTTCCTTTTTAACGTTAAATAATTACTTCTAATTAACTACTAACTAACTTCTCATTAAGTGTTACCGGAAATGGACACAAAGGCTCTCGCTCACGAATTTTTGCACGTTTAAAACTTTGCGTCGTTGGAAAGCCAAGCGAAAGTAACCGAAGTGAGTTTACGAATTTTACAAGTATGTACGAACGTTGTTTCGAAGATAGCGACGAAATATCGACGTCGCCTCCGGCAGGCGTTAAAAACCAACGTGGTTTTTAACCCTTTTTTTGTTGGCAGATTGGTGTCGTGGGTCTATTTATTTTACGTTTTATTGTATTTACCCGTTGTTTCTAAATGTCTTGATTGTTTTTATATAAATAAATGATTATAGTGTTGGAAATCAGTAATATTAGTCGTATATTTGGAACAGTTTAACTGCATTTACATTATTTATTAGAGGAAAATTCACATCGGAGTATAACTTTGACCTTGAGAATTCACCTCCACCTCCACATTCCAATGCTAAAGGATTGTTATTTTTCTATAAAGCTCCGGGATGTGCATTTAGAAGAAAAGTCCAAACCTGTTCAGGGTTCTGTTGACGTTCTATCACGGCACGCGGCTGTGTATTATTAATTAAGGTTCTGACAGATCTGCTCGGGAGTCGACACTGTGACGCCAAAGCAGCAGCAGCTTGAAACGTTGCGGTTAGCTAGCTGGCGTCGGGTATATAAGAGGAAGCACGTGTTAGCCCTCGCGCTCACTGGTGGTAGAGGATGTGATACGGAGAAATCGGGTGGGGTGGGGGGTGTTCGCGGGAGTTAGTGTGTGCTTAGAAGTGTGTGTGTCTTTTGTTTCTTCGGAAACCTATAAAAGTTATTTACATTTCTGACATTAGCCGGACGGCCTTATTTATTTATCTTTTTTTTTTAATCAAACTAAGCAGCTGAGGTTTAAGGGGCCTTGCTCAGGGGCCCAGCTGTGGTCCAGCAGTGCTGGAAATTAAACCGACGTTCTTTTGACCAGGAGTTTTTTTTTTAAAGAACATGTTGATCTACCTGTCCTGGTGGATAAATAACATCCTGAAGTAGTTGGAGAAGGCAGCCAGCACGGCTTTGTGCGCTTTGAAGAAGACGTCACCAATGGCGATTGTGCAGTCACACAGGAAGCCGAACTCCCTCTGCGCGTTGAGCTGCTGCAGGAGGATAAGCCCGTGGTTGGCCAGCTCCATACTTCCACCTACACAGAGGGTTAGCAGAGATGACGAGTCAGTTTCCTGTCTGCTGACAACCACAATGAGGAAGAAAAAAAAAAAAAAAAACACAGTCGCACACACAACACAATACAACACACACCGTGAGGTGGACACAAAGAAATAAAATCAAGCTTTTTGTCGAACACTTGAAGGCAAATCACACTTTTAATTCGACTGTTTAGGAGACCAGCGTATGGATCCGAGGCATGGAGATTCAGAGTGCCTTGCAGATGAGAAAGCAGAGAGGGGGATTATGGGTAGTTTTCCCATTGACCTACGATAATCAAACGTTCAGTTGGAACTCAGTTGGAGTCGTTTTCTCAAGAGGACGGAGGGGGAAAATCCCGGGAAGAAGTGACTATAATTAGACGGAGGAGGTGGAAAGGAGATGATGTTTAACAGAAGTAAGAAAAAGAGACAAACGAAGCCGGTGGTGAGAAATAAACAGTGTCATGATGCAAAGTCAGTGTACAGTTTCACCCAGACATCTTTGATATTTTTCAATGAATATAAGATTAAACTGTTTGTTTGCAGACATTCGTTATTTCTCTTTCTTATTTTTATACACGTTGAAAAAGAAGCTGTAGCTGTTACACAACTTCTATACAACCCCTGGCAAAAATGATGGAATCACCACACTTGGATGATGTTTAGAAAAAAATGTTTACCTCAAAACAAATAAACAAAATCACAGACATCCCAAAAAACTATTTTTGTTTCATATTTCAACATTTTGGTTATGCAAAACCAAAAACCCTCCAAAAAAAAGGCATTTAACACTTTTTCCATATCAAGTAGAGACACGAAACGATGGAATCGTCTACCAAAACACACAGTTAATACTTTGTTGCTTCTCCTATGGATTTTATGACGGCCTGAATTCTTTGGGTCTTCAAGCCGGTTCTAACTCTGTCGACTTTACAGATCAGCTTTACAAGATGGAGCCCTGACATGGACCAGTTTTTTTTTTTATTTGTTATTTCCACCATAAATTTTCAATCCGGACTGTTTACTGGCCATGAAGTGGAGTTGATATGTCTTTCCTGAAGAAAAGCTTTAACACTCTTTGCTATGTAATAAGATGCATTATCATCCTGAAAAATGACATCATCACCACCAGACCGCTTTTCTGCTGATGGTCTGAGAAAAGAGATTTCCGAAATCTACACTTGTGTATGGACTGTTGGGGTACGAATTCCCAACATTGCCCCTGATCCTTTACCTCACGGACAACCCCAGATCATACATCAGCTGGGTAATTTGGTTGTTATCTTCTGGAAATCATATTTATACACGTCATTAGAAGGACACCAGACAAAGGTTCAAGCATCATCGATTTGTCCAATGCAGATTCAGGATTCAATACTGTGGGGGGCAGTGGTAGCTCAGATAGTTAAGGTGCTAGCTTGTTGATTGGAAGACCATAAAGACTGGAGTTTAAGCCCCACTGCCTCCAGACTGCCACTGTCGGGTCCTTGGACAAGATGCTTAACCCTTTTCTGCTCCAGGGGCGCTGTATCATAACTGACCCTGCGCTCTGACCCCCAACTTACTAAGATGGGATATGTGAAGAAACGGATTTCGCTGTGCTGTAAAGGTTTCCCTCCGCCATGACTGATGTTCTTTAGCTTACTGTAACCTCGATTTCTTCTGTTTAAGTGTTAATGCTGGGTAACGTTAGGCTTTTCTTAGAGTTCTGTCCCACTCATTGACTCCTGTTTCCACCCATGTGTTTCGTTGCCCATTTTCAAGGAAAACTGCGTTGAGTTTTCTACCCTAACGCTTTGAGGTCTTCCTTGGTCCGCCTGTGAGTTTTCCTTTTTAACCCTTTCCATTTCATTTATACTTACACCAAATTTTAGAAGCAGCTGAACTGAAAACATCTCATTTCTTTTTTTTCAACTTGGGTTTCCTTCTTGAAGGTGTCAGAAGGAGTCCATTGTTTGGACTGACAGCGTTCTTGTTGAGTCCAACAGCTGGTTACGGTCTATAAGTGTCTCTTACAACTGCTGACTAATTAGCATTCAGATATGTGCCTGGTATTTATTTCAGAAATGCAAATTACCAGCTGATTCCCACATCATCCACATCATCTTCCACTAATTAAAATGTTTTTATTTAATTTGTTTAGGGTTTTGTTTCAAATAAAAGGCTTTGTTTTAAAGCGTTGAATTATAGTATTATAGTATTATAGTTTTGTGGTTTATTTGTTTAAAAAAAAAAAAATCGGGTAAACAGCATCCAAGTGTGGTGATTCTATAATTTTTTTGGCCAGGAGTTTTATCAGCATCAACACGGCACGCAGAAGTCCACCAGGAAGCGCCTACAGCCCTCATTTGTTCCTTATTGCACCTTTAACAGACCAATTCTTTTCTTTTCTTTGGGGGTGCCAATACTTGTGTACAGAACAGAACGACTTGTATGGGGGAAGTGGTATCTAATCGGTAGATTGTAGGTTTGATTCCCAGTGCCTCCAAGCTGTGGTTTCTGGGCCCCTGAGCAGGGCCCTTCACCTTAAAACTGCTTAGTTGGATGAAGTTAATAGAATAGATGTAAGTCACTCTGGATAAAAATAAATGCAACAAATATAAATACATTTAAGTGCCAATTCTTTTACTGAAATGTTGTAAGCAGATTTTGATGCCAGACCACATGGCGTTTGGTGTAAATATCTCGGAAAACAGTGATATGATCATTTTTTCATCTTTTATATCCTTCCACCATTTACAGTTTGGTATCTAAAGTATTTTAGGTGCCGAGTTTTCCCCGTATGTGGTTTTTTTGGCAGGCTGGGGGTCGACCTTTCTTTGTGCATACTGGTTATGCAGCATTGCTGAGGTCGGCCCACGGCGTCCGATCGAACCTGAAAGGCAGCTGCAAAGCCGCGGTAACGTTCGCGCTAACCCCCCCGGGGCGGGGGGCTGGGGCGTGTTATACGGCTTCACCTCAGAGACATGAGGTTTTCAGCACCGCTTTCTTCTCGGGTTACGGTCTGTTACGTAGCTTCTTAATGCTTTTCAATTCAGACATTTCTACTTTTCTTATCCCACCAATATTAATATTAATTTTATTTTCTTGCATCCTAATGTTATTTTTTGAGCGCTGCATCTGAAACCGCTTATGTCCATATTATATAGTGTAAAAAAACAAAAATGTTAGGCGAGTTGTATGTCCGAACTTTTAGTTTGTATGATCTACGACTTCCACCCGGATTCTGGAGCAATCATACGATTCCAAAATGGCGGAAAGCGGCGACGTAGCACTTTACGAGAGAGAAAGGAAAAAAACAAAAAACAAAAAAAAAACATTGTCCCATGCTGATAAATTACATCACCCAGTAAAAACATTAACCAACTTCAGTTTTACGCTGTTGACATCATTCATCATGTGACAATATCAAAATGGCGGCTGTAGTACGTCCGAATTTATACTATATTTCATTTATACTACCGATAATCATACCATATATAGAAATAATGATTACGGGTAGTAAATTTTTACGGTCGGGAAATAGCTACTAACTCAAATGCAGTGTGTACTTAAGTAGTGTAAAATTTCAGACGCAGAACAAGACAATAATCGTGTACCGGTAAAACCGCAGTTTTTGGCAACAAAGATGATTTGGATTTCTGTGTAATTTTATTATAATATTTCATTCAACTGGTGACACCATTTTGTGATTTTTTGCTACACGATTTTAATAGTGAAATTAGCGACCTGTTAAGTATTAATAATCCGAGAACATAGAACTCTGTATGTACCAGTAATACTAGCTGTGTTAATTAACCTAAGCTACTAATTGATTTTAGATAAAGCAGCTGATTATTATGGAGACTGAGCTTCCACATGTTGGATGGCATGTTTTTGTTTTGTCACATTCCCTAGTTGACGTTTTGAGAATTTCAATCAAGCGAATTTTGTGAAAAATTGTATGTTTTTATTTTGTTACATTTTTGGCCGCGATTTCTCGGAGATAAACAAAAAACTACGAGATGTGAAATTAAGAAAACTGAAAAACATTTACATCACGTACATTTCGGACATTTGGCAGACGTCCTTATTTAAAGCTCCCTCCATCTATCTCTTTTTTAATTAAACTGAACAGTTAGGGGTTAAGGGCCTTGCTCGGGGGCCCAGTCCTGGCAGCATGATAGTGTTGGAATTGAACTTATCATCTTCTGGTCAATGGTCCAACATCTAAACCACTAAGCTAGATATGATTGTCCCGGCTGTAATGTCTATCCGATCACTTTTACTGTTCTGAACCTCAGAAGCTGGTCAAGAACCCGGACCTACTTCATTCCTGAGGTTCAGACCAGAAAAGGAACCAGGATCACCTGCATGAACACCGTTTGAGGAAGTGTGACTTATTTGTGTGAAAATCCCCTGTTGTGTCACATGACGTAAGTGAACACGACTATAATTCAACCCTTTACTCTGGGTGACTTGAGAACTCACGGTTCCTGTAAAATGTTTGACCTTTGAACCCTGAACCCTGGCTTGTTAGCTCATAAGTTGTTTGAGATAGCCGAGTAGCCCCAGTCAGCATCCGTGCTTTCGCTATCACATGATTAGTCATATGACGCTGATATGGAGACGGTGGGAAAAGTCTAGGAAAATAACACACTAAAGCTTTAATTTTAACTTTTAACCAACGAAGACGCTAAATAAAATAATGTATTAAATCATTAAATTACACAACAGCCAATAGCGTTTACATTCACAGCATTAAGCAGACGTCCTTATCCTTATCTCATTTATACAACTGAGCAATTAGGGGTTAAGGGCCTTACTTGGCAGAGCTGGGAATTAAACCCACAATATTCAGGTTGGTAGTCCAACACCTTAACCATGAGCCACCACTTCCCCATTTAAGACAGCCCCCCAAACGGGGGGGCCAACGAGACTGATTTTGCATCAGCAGTGTTGATGGTCTCTGACAAACATCACCTAGAGACATTTAGGGCATTTGGCAGACGCTCTCATCCAGAACAACATTAATTTCGGGTTTAAGGGCCGTGCTTAGGGGCCCACGCTAAAATCAGTTCTACGCCAATAAGATTTCCGACTCTCTCCTTCTCCTACGCTGACCGTCACACCAGGAACCCACAGGAACACCGAACCTGATGACGCAATTACCACCACAACTTCAAAAATGTGGACCAGTGAACGAATCAGCAGGAACCGAAAGTTATTGAGGTAAAATCATGAGCAGAATTACCACCGCTACAGATATACAAATCACGGAGAACTCTTCTGAAACCATCGCCCATCCATCACAAACTCCAACACACCGCTCAGGGGTTTGTGTGTGTGTGTGTGTGTGGGGGGGGGGGGTGCTGGTACAGGGCAAGTCATTAAAATACTTTAATAATTTAAACTGTAGGATAAAGTTTTAATTTTGGTTAAATTATAATTCTTAGATTCATTAACATTCCTGAAAACACTGATAATAAACAGTAAGAAATAAATGAATAAGCGGACATTAATGATTAATTAACGGGGTTAAATACCGGTAATAACAGCCGGGTAATTCAATCACTTTTTAAACGCGTGTAAACTGCTCACGCGCTAGTGTTGACCGTTAGCCCCGCCCACAGTAGAGACACGTGGACCGGACAGATCTCCCGCAGAGAGAGAGAGAGAGAGAGAGAGAGAGAGAGAGAGGAGAGAGAGGAGAGAGAGAGAGAGAGAGAGAGAGAGAGAGAGAGAAGATTGAGGTCGGAGAGAGAGAGGAGAGAGAGACAGAGAGAAGAGGAGAGAGAGAGAGCCGTTAGAGAGGAAGAGACACGCAGAAACCAGACCAGCAGATGAGAAGGAGAAGAGAGCAGAAGAAGGAGAGAGGAGAGAATGGAAAAAGAGACAGTGTGTGTGTATGTGTGTGTGAGTAAAAGAGAGCGGAGAGAGAGATAGAGACAAAAGTAGAGAGAGACAGATGATGAGTGAGAGTGTGTGTGTGTGTGTGTGTGAGTGAGAGAGAGACAGTGGGTGTGTGTGTGTGTGAGAGAGACAGTGTGTGTGTGTGAGTGAGAGAGACCACTTCCGTAGTCGTTTTTTCCTCCTTTAACAAACTGAGACGAAACGCGGTGTGTGAAAGCGGCCATGTGCGAATTCACTTTAAATCCGAAATAAACACACAATAACGGAAAATCAGTAAGCACAAACACACACACACACACACACGGAGACGGAGAGAGACAGAAGAAGGAAAAACAGAGAGAGAGAGAGAAGGAGGAGAAACAGAGAGAGAGAGAGACAGAAGAAGGAGAAACAGAGAGAGAGACAGAAGAAGGAGAAACAGAGAGAGAGAGAGAGAGAGAAGGAGAAACAGAGAGAGAGAAGAGAGAGAGAAGAAGAGAAAACAGAGAAAAGAGCACAGAATGAATCGTTGGAACTTTTGCCGATATTTAGAACCGGGAAATGTTTTTGTTTCCGTTTAATTCCGGTAAAAGCAGCACGTGACTCGCGTTTTAGAACCCTAACCGATCTTACCGTGTCCTCCGTGCGAGCGCGTGGATTCCGGCGGCGGCGTTGCTGCTGTTGTTGTTGTGTGTGTGTGTGTGTTACCGGGGACTGTCGGTCCGTTGCTCGCGCGCGGTGCAGCTGCTCTGTTCCCCTCCGTCGCTGCATTGGCGCTGATTGTCGGTGTTTTCCGGTCGGGTTACGTTACAATCACATGACTGACTGAAGGACCTAAAAAACGGCGCACAGGCGGTTAGGAGGGAGGGGGAGACCGGGGGGGGGGGGGGGGGGGTAGAGGGGGGTAGAGAACTCGCTCGCTAGATACTTCCCCGGAGGGGTGTGTGTGTGCGTGTGTGCGTGTGTGTGAGAGAGAGGATGAGCGGGGGGTGCCAAAACAAATGAGTGTTTGGCGGTATGCGCGCGCCAAGATAAGGGCGGCTCCTGTGATGTTTAATGTTTAGGCGGTGACAATAAACAAATAAATGTCCAGAAAACATAAAACTTTATTTTATTTCATTTCACAGATGATTTTTAACTGAATTAAATGTTTTTAGGCTCTTTAATGATTATATTTATTGTGTTGTTCTATACGAATTACGAATTATGTCAAGAGCGCATATGAACTGTTAATAACGTTATGAAAACCTTCCATAAACATTATTTTTAAAACGTTTGTTTTTACCATTTAAACAACTTTTTAAAAAAGTTGGCGTAAGTCGTGTAAATGTTGTAGAAATGTTGTAGAAATGTTGTATTTTATTTTATTTGGTTGCAGCAGATACACAGGATGTCACTAGAACTTTGTAAGAAGGTTCTAAGAATGTTTTTCTTCTAACGTATCCGATCGTTCCATAAATATTAGTTTGGTCCAAACATTCAGACAACATTTAAAGAACGTTTAGTAAAGGTTGTGTTGGCTAAAAGTTTTTCTGTTAGCTGATTTATTCACCATCAATCTTAAATAAAACAGATAAACTCCTCATCCCGTCCCGGAGACACAAACAAACAAACAAATAAATAAATAACAGACAAACGGATGATTTGCATGTCGGTTGATGTGGTTTATTAACGGCTGCCGCGCGCGCCGAGGTGACGAGGACATCCCATTGAGAAAAAAAAATCCCATAATGACCATAAAAGGAAAACTATAAAAGTTAATAAAAATAAAATAAACTTTATTTCTAATTCGGACTCGGGATGTAATAAAATGTAGTTATTCATGTTAATTTACAGTGTAAATCATTTCCAGCCTTCTGTCACTGCTGAACAATTGATGTTCTGTGAATGTTTTTTAAACGTTTTTTAAACGTTCTGTTTTAGTTTTGTAAAGTGATTCTGAACTGTATTGAATGTTTTTAGGTTATTTTATGGTTATATTTTATTGTGTTGTTTTATGAGCGTTTTTCCCTTAACGTTTTAAAAAAACATTCGTCAAATAAGAATTATGTCAAGAGCGCAAATGAACTGTTAATAACGTTATGAAAAACGTTTCCATAAAACATTATTTTTAGAACGTTTGTTTTTACCATTTAAACAACTTTATAAATGTTAGCGGAATTTGTGTAAATGTTGTAGAAATGTAAGTGGATGTTGCGGGAATGTTGTGTAAATGTTGTGGGAATGTAGGTGAATGTTGCAGGAATTTTGTAGGAATGTTTCGTGAATGTTGTATGAATGTTGAGGGAATGTTTTGTGGATGTTGTGGGAATATTGTGTGAATGTTGTGGGAATGTTGTGTGAATGTTGCGGGAATGTTGTGTAAATAATGTGGAAATGTAAGTGAATGTTGTGTGAATGTCGAGAGAATGTTGTTTCAATGTAAGTGAATGTTGAGGGAATGTTGTATAAATGTTGTGTGAATATTAAGGTAATGTGTGAATGTTGAGAAAAGGGTTGTGTGTATTATAAGGGAATGTTGTAGGAATGTTGCTTGAATGTTGTGTGAATGTTGTGTGAATGTTGTGGGAATATTGTGGGAATGTATTTTGATTGTCTCACAGAGATGTTGAGGGTTAAGGGCCTCGCTCAGGGGCCCCGCAGTGGCACCTTTTTGATGGTGAATTTTCTGACCAGCAGTCCAACTCTTTAATCGCTTTCCGTACACATTTAAAGTTTGCTGAGTTTATTTTGTTGTTGTTGGCTTTTCTATCGTCATTGTGTTGCTGTTAGACAGATATGATGTGTGTGTGTGTGTGTGTGTGTGTGTGTGTGTGTTTTCTGTCATTTGTAAATTCCTCCTAATTTCTCCCAGCACAGATAATGAAGCAGTCAGCAGACCAGAGCTCCATGTAGCCCTCGAGCAGGATATGAGCTTAAGGGGAAGCACAACTTCAGAAAAAAAACCAGTCAGGAAATGTGAAAGATATCACACACACACACACACACACACACACACACACACACACACACACACACACACACTGTGAAGCAGAGTGAAAAGAGAAAAGGCGTGGCGATGTTCTGATGTTCTTTACAACACTAATATTAAAAATCCAGATGATTCATTAAGTTACTGATAAAAGCTGATCAAATAGAAAAATATAAAATAAGAAATAAGTGATAATTGTGCATTAAATACACAACCTACAGAACAAAACACAGTAGATTTATGATCGTGTTTATTATTATTATTTTTATGTTTGTGTTATAAACTTTATATTATTTTATTGCTATTTTAATGCCTAATTTTTATCATTTTTACTCGACTATTAACAAAACTATATTTTTACAGATCAGCAAAGAAAAAATTTGGAATTTTGGTTTCGTTGTTCTTTTAAAGCTGAAATTCTACTCTGTCCTGTAATAAACAACATTATTCAAACTTGCGTTTTATTAATTTTAATAAGAGCAGCGCGGTGGCTTAGTGCTTAGCGCTGTTGCCTCACAGTAAGAAGGTCCTGGGTTCGATTCCCCTGCAGGGGTTTTTCTGAGTGGAGTTTACACGTTCTCCCTGTGTTTGTGTGTGTTTACTCCGGTTTCCTCCCACAGTCCAAAAACATGTATGTTAGATTGATTGGTGATTCTAAATTGAATTGATTGGGGTTTCCCATAGGAGTAAGAGTGACCTGTCCAGAGTGTCCGCCTCCTGCCTTTTGCCCTCTTAGAGACGACTGGGATAGACTCCAGCAGTAAGACACTGTAAGATCATAAAATAATTTTAATTCTATATAAACATGGATATTTTTATGAAAATATTTTGCTTTGTAAAATTTATGATGTTCTTATATTTTGCACTTCGTTACGTGAACACTAGAGGGCAGCGTCGTCTACGTCATAATAAAAAATAAATCTAATATTTTAAAAAAATTTGCTAACTTTTATAACAGATTTTACTTCATCGCAAATATAAAAATGTTTTATAATTATTATTTTTTTCATCAAGTTTAATCGACATTAAATCGCCATTTTTTTTTTGTCGTTGATTTTGAACACATTTAAGTAAAGTTTTGATTGAATCTTAGCGTCATTTTCCTGGTAGCGTTAGCAAAGATGGCGGCGGAGCAAGTTTTTATTCCTCCACCATCCCTGTCAGCGAAATTCGAAGGGTATAAACGCTACGTTCCATTTTACTGAAATGTCTTTTATATATTCAGATAAATGTCTAGGATTTAGTAGCTGTTACAGAGACCGTGCGGTTTGTTTAAGGATCAGGGTGTTGCTAGCTATCTGGCTAACCAACTGACGCTTTTGGTTGCGTCTTAAATTACTTCCTGTTGTATACGTAGGGCGCTCCGTAGGGCGCAGGGGACCTGTGGATATTTACCCTACGTAGTGCACTTATGTAGGGAGCTAAATAGATTTGTGTACATTGCAGGTATTTTGTTATGTACAACTGAGAGAAAAAAAACCCATCTTATTTCCGGGTTTTATTTAATGAGGAATTATTTAATAAAGAAAATTTTATTATTCCTAAATTATATTCCAACATTTATAAATTAATAATTAATACATTAATAAAAATCTGCTGAAATGCAAAACTTTCTTTTAGGACGTGTGAATTTAATAATAATATTTCTTTTCCTTTTACAGAGAGTAATTTATTATAATTCTGTGCGTGTGTGTGTGTGTGTGTGTGTGTGTGTGTGTGTGTGTGTGTGTGTGTGTGTGTGGAATATGAAACTTTAAGGACTGTTTAAAGCCATTGGAAAAAAAGACAAGCTAAAAAAAAAGGAAATAAACTAAGTTTAAGACGTGATTAATGGAGGAAAAAGAAGAAGAAAAATAGAGACGTTTTACGAGATAACAAAAACTAACTATAGATAAATTCTATAATACAAAACTATAAACACATCCAGTGAGTGTAGATATTCTGTAGCGTTGAGTGGTACAGGATCACACACAAGCGTTTTAACAGACGTCCTCATTCACAGCCACGTACATTTATCTCTTTTACACAATTGAGCGATTAGGGGATGAGGGTTTCGCTCCGGGACCCAGCAGTGGTAGCTTGGTGGTGCTGAGAATCAAACCTCAATCTTCCAATAAGCAATCCAACACCTTAACCACTGAGCCACCACTTCGTCCAAGTTCAGCTTGTTTTTGTTTGTTTGTTTTTTCCCTTTCAGATCGTTTGCATATCTGACGGTGAGGGACCGGCTGCCCACCATCCTGACCAAAGTCATCGATACCATTTATCGAAACAAAAACAGCTTCCTGGAGAAACACGGACAGGTAAAAACAGGAGCTGTTGAGTGAGAAACAGGTGTAATGTGCAGACTGACAGCCATATAAATAATCAGTTATCGGTATATATATTTTTTATCGGTATCGGTATCGGCAAGAACCAGGAAAAAAATATATATATATCGTTAATCGTACTCAGTCTTTTAAAAAAGGTTATCGGCACATCCCTAGTTTTGGAAGTGTGTTACATTTGCAGCCTTATCCAGAGTGACTTACATTTATTTCCTATTTATACAACTGAGCAATTGCGGGTTAAGGCCCTTGCTCAGGGGCCCAGCAGTGGTGGCTTGGTGGCTGGGAATCAAAACCCCGGTCTTTCTGGTATCAGTCCAACACCTTTACCACTAAGCCACCACTCGCCGTGTTTTTTTTTTCTGCACCGTTAAATCTTTCTTTAGTTCTTTTGGGATTTTATGTCTTTTTGTGTGATTTGTTGCAGGTTCGAATTTCTGACTTTACGGTGGATTTTTTCCATGCGTGTTGCAATGTTTCGTAGGTTTTTTGTTGTTGCATTAAAATCGTGGGACGAAAAGTGTTAATTGCAGCAGCCAAATGCACGCTGTCTCAAACAGTTTATATCGCGCCTAAATCGCAAGGAAAATGCTGCTAGACGTGACCTTTGTCCTACTTTCCATTGCGCCTGGTCGCCTGCGCTCCGGAGGCGTATGTTGTTGGAAATTACAAGAAAGAAATTTCAGTAATGGATTTTTTTACCTCGCTGTAACACTATTACAGAATTTATTCATCTTCTATAGCCGCTTATTCCCTAATTCAGGGTCACAGGGATCTGCTGGAGTCTATCCCAGCCGTCTCTGAAAGGGCGAAAGGCAGGAGGGGGACACCCTGGACAGGCCGCCAGTCCATCACAGGGACACACACACACACACACACACACACACACACTCACTCCTATGGGCAATTTAGAATCACCAATTAATCTAACATACATGTTTTTGGACTGTGGGAGGAAACCGGAGAACCCGGAGTAAACACACACACACACACACACACAGAGAACATGTAAACTCCACACAGAAAGACCCCTGGCCGCGAATCGAACCCGGGACCTTCTTGCTGTGAGGCAACAGTGCTAAACGCTAAACCACCGTGCTACCCGATTACAGAATTTATTTACAAATAAAATGAAAAGAAAAAACAAAATGCTGAGCTGTTGCGGTTTTTAATGTAATGGAAACAATGAGGAAGCTGATTGGTTGATTCTTGTCACATGATCCGTGGTGCATTTGCAGGACCTTATTGCTCTCTATTTGCGCGTGGTTGTCGTGCGTCTAATAATAAAATTGATTAAATCCTAGTACTCCAGGCTAATATTAATCCAGGCTAATTTTTATCCAGGCTAATCCAGGCTAATTTATTGCTCCAGGCTAATTTATTGCTCCAGGCTAATTTATTACTCCAGGCTAATATATTAATCCAGGCTAATTTAGTAATCCAGGCTAATTTATTACTCCATTCACACCGTATATAAATGTATACCTGTCGTATGACATCATGACTCCTGAATCTAAGCTTGGAGGATCGGACAAATTCATGACCGCATCACAACCGCCAACATTCCAGTCCAGATAATCCGACTTCCCACATGAGCTCCGTTCTAACCCGCTGTTCCGTATCTTTGCTGCTGCCATCAGGTGGGCGTGGACGCTGAGAAAAGAGCCATCTCCTTCCTGTCCAAGATGAGGAACGAGCTGCAGACTGACAAACCCCTGCTGCTCCTGAGCGACTCTGCAGAAGATACGGACGCCTGGAACCGGTACATGAAGAGACAGCAGGACCTGATGGAGGACGGGCAGCCGGTCAGCTGGTTCAAATCGCCCTGGCTGTATGTGGAGTGCTACATGTACAGGAGGATCCAGGAGGCGTTGTGGCTGAGGTGAGGACCATTGATCTATTTTTCTACAGCTGATCTGAGGTTAAGGGGCTGTGCTCAGGGGATCAGTGGCAGCACTGGTGGTCCTGGGATTTAAACTCACAACCTTCTGATTGGTAGTCTAACCACTGAGCTACCACGCTCCCAAATAGGTAACATTGGTTTTATACACAAAGTATAAGCTTAGCTCGAGGGTTATGGTGTTGGACTACTGACCAGGAGATCATGGGTTCAAATATCAACACCCCCATGCATCCTACCACAGGGCCTCTGAGCAAGGCCCCTGACCCTCAGCTGCTCAACGGATAAACGAGAGAAACTTTTTGTAAGGGGTGTCTGCTAGTTGCCCGGGATGTAAAAGTATTGGCACCCCAGTGCTAAACGAAAAAAATTGATTCTTATTTACGCAAAGTTTCATCTGACATCACGCCTTCAGAAAGTCTTCCTGTTAGCGTTAGCCAAGAGGGCGGAGGAACGTGTTTTATCGTTAAGGGTTGGGGGCCCAGAAAAAGCAGCTTGGTGGTCCTGGGATTTAAACTCTTAACTCCCCAAACCCCTATTTCCCATAGAAAATAAAGCATTAAGGAACAAATAAAGGATGTAGTAGCTTGGACTACTGTTCGGAATGTTGTGAGTTCGAATCCCAGCATGACCAGCCCACCACTGCCAACACTTTATTTTTCAACATATATCCTCCAACAAAATGAAAATCAATCAACATAAAAAACATTGACTTCTTTTTTTTTTTTTTTTTTTTTTTTGGCATTGAAGTCCTCCGATCTGCGATTACGACGCCTTTGAAGAAGGAAAGACGAGAAGCTTTTTCGAGTCCCAGCAAGCGATCATGTCTCTGTGTACGGACCTGAGAACGATCCTCACCAGCGCCGATACCCAGAATAAGGACTCGCTCTTCCAGCCGTTCCTCAGGTTGTTGCAGGTCAGTTTAATCTCGCACAAGTTGTGCTTTGCGGATGTTTTGTAGTGTTTTTTTTTTTTTTTCAAGTGGACTCTTAGATTCGTTAAAAAGTTCCAAACAAACAATGTCATTGTTTTTACACAAAGTTTCTTACTTTCAGTATAAAAGCTGATCTCAACCCTGTTTCTTCTCTCTGAAAAGCCTTGAGGGAAAAACTCATTTAAGATCCGACTCATTTTAGATCAGACTTACGACTAGACAGTCGTCTTCTTCTCCTTTGGGTTGTTCCCTTTTAGGGGTCTCCACAGCGAATCATCTGTCTCCCCCTCACCCTATTCTCTACATCCTCTTCACTCACACACACTAACTTCATGTCCTCGTTTATCACATCCATATACCTCCTCTCTGGTCTTCCTCTTTACCTTCTGCCTGGTAGCTTCATTTCTAACATCCTCCTACCGATATATTCACTGTCCCTCCTCTGGACATGTCCTCAATCTGTGCTTCTTTGACTTTCTAACCAAAACATATAACATAAGCCATCCTCCTGATGAACTTGTTTCTAATCCTGTCCAACCTCGTCCCTCCCAAAGAAAACCTCAACATCTTCAGCTCTGCTACTTCCAGCTCTGCTACCTGTCTCTTCCTCAGTGCCACTGTCTCTAAACCACACGTTATAGCTGGTCTCACCACTGTCTCTAAACCATACATCATAGCTGGTCTCACCACTGTCTCTAAACCATACATCATAGCTGTCTCACCACTGTCTCTAAACCATACATCATAGCTGTCTCACCACTGTCTCTAAACCATACATCATAGCTGGTCTCACCACTGTCTCCCAGAACATAAGTCGTTTTTAAAGATGGCGTAGGATTCGAGTTTGAAAGGTTATAATTATAGAAGTGTAAAGCGGACAGTTTTCTAGAAGAATTGCGTATTTGTGTATTTGTCGTTCCGTTTGTCTATATGTGGAAGCATAAATTTTGACGGAATCCAGACGCAACCGCAAACCGTTTGCTTTTTTTCGTTTGGTGTACACCTGTCCAAACCTGTCAATCACTGTAAGGGGCGGGACTATACTATGGGGCGTGATTGTATTCACAGTCTACGACCAAGAGGGACATTTTACATTAATACTCACTGACATTATTATTGAATCTGTTATATTCACTTTATTGCCAAAAGTTTGAGGTCACCTGACCATCAGATTCATATTTGGTTCCTCTCCAAAATGTTGCTACAAATTTGGAAGCACGGGACATTTGGACATGCTGTTCCAGCAGGACAATACACAAAGCCCCTGATCTCCATTAGGACATGGTGTGTTATGATTGGATAGCACTCAAAAACCCAGCACAAAGTCCTGATCTTAACACCACTGAACACCTTTTTGGGATGAACTGGAGCACCGACTGCACCCCAGACATCCTTACCTGATGCTGGTGTCTGATCTCATTAATACTATTGTAGCTGAATGAACCCAAATCTCATGTTCAAGCTACAAATGGTAGTGTTAGATTTTAATAGAACAGTGGAACTCGATCCAACAGCAAAATGGAGTAAATCTGGAATAAGATGTTTAAAATCACATGTGAATCTGATGGTCAGGTGACTTCACACTTTTGGCAATATAATGTATGTTACTAATTAAAATATTCGCTCATTAGATCAATAAATTGTGCTGAAGGATGAACATTTTATTACTTTATTTAGGAACAAAATACAGAACAGATTTAATATCACGTCAGCGAATTTTTATTTCTTTTCCCCTTCTGGTTGTCGACTGTGAGTGACCTGACTAGCAAATACTAACACACTAAAGTCCCGCCCCCTGACACTGATTGACAGGTTTCAGTTTAGTGTTAAAAAAATGCAATTTTTGGCAGTGTTTAATGCACCCGATCTTCTCTCGTTGATTTTCTGCTCTTGGATCTTCTGACAGGTGTCCCTGTGGGGTAACAGGTGTGATTTGTCCATCTCAGCCGGCCAGGAAAACTCCCAGAAGACCAGTCCGATGGAGTCTCTGTCTGATCTGCGGCCCTTCATTCTAATAGACGATTCGGAGCAGGTCTGGTCCGTGTTAATGTCTGCACAGCGTTCTGGAGGAACGGAGAAGACCGGCGTCAGGTTAGACATCATTCTAGACAACGCCGGCTTTGAGCTCCTCACCGATCTGATCATCGCCGACTTCCTGGTCTCCGTCGGTTTGGCGAAGGAAGTGCATTTCCACGGTAAGTCCATCCCGTGGTTCGTCTCGGATGTCACCAAGCGGGATTTCAATTGGACCGTGTCACAAACCACGGCGTCCAATCACAAGCACATGTCATCCTGTGGCGTCCAGTGGAAGCGCCACTTGAAAAACGGAACCTGGTCGTATCACGACCATCGGTTTTGGACTTTACCACACGAGTTCTGCGACATGCCGGCGGACGCAGCGGATCTCTACGCCGCGCTACAGGGGTCCGATTTGATCCTGTTTAAAGGAGATCTGAACTACCGCCGGCTGACGGGAGACAGAGCGTGGGAGCACACGCTGCCCTTCGAACGAGCGCTCAGGGGCTTCCGGCCTGCTCCACTCTGCAGCATCAGGACTCTAAAGGCGAACGTGCAGGTGGGGTTAAAGCCGGGGCAGGCGGAAAAACTCGCCTCTCAGGACGCCGACTGGATGACCAGTGGCAGATACGCCGTGATTCAGTTCTGCGGTTCGAAAGAATGACAACAGAACGACGGATCAAAGACGAATCATTAACTTCAAGCCATAATCATTTTGCTTTTATCGTTCTGTTGTTTTTTAAAATATTTCATTAATGTCGGAGTCTTGCAGGTGACGGGTTTCAGACATCCACGTAGACGAAAGTCTCCAGTCTTTGTCGTTTCTCTGAAATAGAACAAATAGTAACTATGTGCTCTGAAGATTCATCCAAGATATTTAAAACACTTTGTTGCCAAAAGTTTATGGACACCTGACCATCACAAACATGGGATTTAGAACATCTTATTCCAGATTTACTCCCTATTTACTCTCCCTATTATATCAAGCCCCCACCTCCGGCAAAAAACAAGTCAACCACTGTTGGGTCCTTGAGCAAGACCCTTAACCCCTCCTGCTGCTCCAGGGGCGCTGTATCATAGCTGACCCTGCGCTCTGACCCCAACTTACTAAGATGGGATATGCGAAAAATGCATTTCATTGGCTCTGTACACGTACCTTACCACAATGACAATGAATTGAATATATACTAATATATACTATACTATTTTACTGTTGGATTGAACTCCACTCTGTCCACTACAAAAGCTTAAATGTGAGATTTGTGTTACATTTACGACATTTGGCAGACGTCCTTATCCAGAGCGACTTACTTTTATCTCTTCTATACAACTAAGTGATTGGGGGTTAAGGGCCTTGCTCAGGGGCCCAACAGTGGAAGCTTGGTGGTGCTGGCAACCGAACCCTGGTCTTTCTGAAATCAGTCCAACACCTTTACCACTAAGCCACCACTTCCTGTTCATTCAGTTCCAATAGTATTAATGAGATCAGACACTAATGTTGAGGTTTGGAGGTCTGGGGTTCAGTCGGGGTTCCAGTTCATCCCAAAGGTGTTCAGTGTTAAGGGTTGGGTCAGAATCAGGACTCTGTACAGGACATGAGAGTTCTTCTACTCCAGAACATCCAGAACACAGCATGTCTTTATGGAGATTAGAGGTTTTGTGCGCAGGGACATCGTCCTGCTGGGACAGGGTTTGCGTCTTTTAGTTAAAGTAATAAAATAATGTAACGCTACAACCTTTAGATGTTCGTTACGACTGTGTGCTTCCAAATTTGTTTCAACATTTTGGAGAGGAACAACATATAAATCTGATGATCAGGTGTCCACAAACTTTTGGCTTGATCTGATTAAAAAAAAAAAAAAAAAAAAAAGTTTTTTTTAGGCTGCGTTATTTTAACGTTCGACCAAAAACATGCTGTAGGACAAAAGAGAGGTAAAATTTTTTGATAAAGAAATGAACTTCAGATGCGACGGCTTCCTTAAGACGTGTTTAGCACTTTTTCATTCAGCTTTAATTTATTTTTATTTTTATTTTATTTTTTTACTCTTGCAGCTTTAACTTTTTTTTTTTTTACTTTCTTTAAAGACATTTAATAATTCAGTGCCAATTCATTAGTGTTAAAAACTGAGCCTAAAACTGATTGGTGTAAATGTTCAGGCTCTGCTGTAGAAATAACACACGAATTTATCTACAACAAAAAATAAGAGTCGGACTAACGAATAACTGATATAATCGACTCGGTAATTTCTGCTAATTATTAGTATTTATGGTCAAATTGTTTACATCATAATATGAATGTTAAAAAAAAGTGCTGTCGTCTTGCGTTATTGCATGAATTGTGCTTTAAAGGACTGTAATAAATTTAAGAAAAAGACTTGAGGTAAATTGCAATGTGTAAGTCAAGCACACACACGCCAACGCGCACACACACACACACACACACACACGGTGAAACTCAAATGCTATTTAATGTTTTGTGGACTTGTGTGAGTGCAGCACACAGAAATGAAGAATAATAAAGGGGAAAAATCCCCACGAACTTGAGACGTGTGAAAAAAAACCCTGTTGATTAAAATGAAGTGAACTTCAGAATTAAAGGTACAATAAGTGATTTGCCTCCTGAAATATTTTTCGTTCCTTCTCAGAGAAATAATTAACTCAATTGGTCTCGGTGTGTTAATATGTATTTATATACTCGGTGGAAGTCGTAGGACCGAGAAACCTTCGTCCAATCAAATTCTTTTATTCGAACTTTGGTAGTCTTTTGAACATATTTATGCCCATAACTCTGCGCACCCTGTTCATGAAGACAGAATATCTCGACTACAGGAGTCAAAGGGTCTAAGAGATGATGTCATGGTTCCAGTATTTCTATTGGACAGGTAGGAATATGGTGGAATTGGATTTTGGTGTGTTTTGATTAGTAACCCGCAGCTTATGAATGATTTTTTTTTTTGTGTATTTTTAATACACAGTACTAAAATTTTGGTATTTTAGTACTGTTACTAACTGCACTATAAAGTTTTCCTACCAGTGAATGACACATGATTGTATTGTAGTAATGACGTCTCTGGTCGTCTAGACATGGCTTTGGACAGCGAGGGTGGAACGTACGCTTTCAGTGCTATCAGGCTACAGCTAGCATTTTCCAAGATGTCCTACTGCACCTTTAATGTAAGTCCATTTGTTTAAACTCTTTAAATGAAACTGCACAAAATCTCGTCAACCAATAGAAATCCAGCACTTTCTGTCCGTTAACGTCGTAGTAACTACGCAAATTGTCTGATGATGAAAATATGCAGCTACACCAGGCTTAATTTTGCCATCGTGCAGTTCTAGAAAGTGAATCCGCACCCAGGTTGTTGTTATATCTTATAACTTCTCTAGAACATTACATCGTACTTTTTATCCCTTTATAGCTACGTTTCATGTCGTAAGATCGTCTGTGAGTTTGTCACTTCCTGTCCTAAGCAGATTTTGAAATGTTTTTCGCTCTCTGACACTGGAGACTCCTTTCATAAATATAAAATGAGCAACTGACTGTCAAACTTCCCTGTATCTATGGCCGATGTTGTTTTCTGTTCTAGACCCCCCCCCTCCCTCCTCCCGCATTACAGATAGAAACGATCATGTGACCGCTCACAGAAAAAGATTTACGGATGATTGCTGTAGGTCAGGGGTTTCCTAAACTTTTTTGTCCGCCGAAGTCCTTTGACCAAATAATTTACTTAAAGTATCCCAGAAATTTAATAGCACTCATTTAATAGCACATTAGCATGTTTTAGCATGTGTTTATTGTTATTACACATTTGTACTAAAACCGGGAATAGAATAGAATAATTTGGCAGTTTTTCCAGACAGATAACACACACGGGAGAAGACTTGCCATTAGCATTAGCGTCCATGCATGTCAATCCAAGTTTATAGTCCCCATTGTATTTACGCTGCTTTTCCTGCTTTGGTCCTTTTTTTTTTTTGCTGGCGTGTGTTTGGACCTTCTGATAATTTCCTTTTATTTGTGCATAAAATAAACCTGTCCATTTTGCGTGTCTTTACGGTTTTCTGATATCGTGTCTGTTGTCACATGACCTGAAATTAAACAAATAACATACTTTTGTTAGTAAGTTTTATTTATAGATTTTATAGTATCTATTTTATTCTATTTGTTATTTTCATTTTTATAGTTATTTTTATCATAATCAAATTATCTGCTTGTCATCAACACACAAACCCCCTGCAATTCCCTTGCGAACCACCAGGGGTTTGGGAAACCCTGCCGTAGTGCATCATTTGACCCGAGTTTGTTTTTCTATCCTGACTGTTTTTAAAAATCTTTACAACATGTTGACCCGAGAGACGACGGTGACGCAAGACGGAATTGTGTAAATGTGGATTTGTACAGATGACCCTGTACAAATATTTGTATAGCCGAATGGATGTCACATCGTCAGTTAAACGCAGTAGATAAGCTTCAGAAAATCAGGTCGAGTTTCTGTATTTAACATTTATATCTCAGGGAATTCTGGATTCTGATTGGTCAGAATGTATTAATTCGTTATTTTATATTGATATCTATTATATTTATTTATTTATATATTTTTGTGATTGTACAGAAAACGTATTTAATTTTTGTGAGCTTTTCTCACCTGCCCACATTAATTCAGTTTAATTTCATTAGTTTAGCAATTTTTAATTTTAATGTATAAAATTTGGAAATAATTTTGAAAGTTATCTGTAATAAAAAAAAGCCCTCAGTTTCACTGCAGTTTCAGGGGCTTCGTCCGAAATCACATACGTCCCCACTATATAGTATGTGAATCCGAGTATATGGGGCGAGTAGTTTGTCCGAACTGTTAGTATGCGACTAGGAGAAATGTAATTGGATAATCTATAACCTCCACTCGGATTCTGATAAACTAAGCAGCTGTTTAGGGGCTTCGTGGCCAGCAGGGGGCCCCCAAGAGTACATGAAATGACTGGTTGAACAAGCAGCAGCAAAACTTTCATTAATTTCGCAAAAAATGACAAATCGCTCTGGAGCAGAAAAAAAACAAGGAAGGCAAACAACGGCAAAAAAAGTTACAAACGTTAGCTAAGCTAGGCTATCCCGTCTGATGGCTTATTTAGCTACTTTTCAGTAAAACCACATGAAGTTTGACACTTCGTACCGCAACACTTTTAATGTTAGTGAACACCTGCCCCCTGTTGTGGGTTTGTTACTGCTACAATTAAAACTATGATGTAAGCAACACGGCTACAGCCAATAAAATTTGACAATAACGAGTCGTGTCGGTGGCACCGATGGGCCCCTAAGTAACATAAAATTCTGCTTAGGAGTCTCTTAATGGACTTAATAAGATCCCATTGGACAGACGACTCGTCATATTCCTAAATGGCGGAAAACGGTGGCGCGACTTTTTTCAAGAGCTTAAAGTAGCTTTAAATACTTGGAAAAAAATGTGGCTCATGGTTAAGATCTTGGACTACCAACCAAAAGAAGCTCCACCAAGCCGTGACTGTTGGGCCCCTGAGCAAGACCCTTAACCCGCAATTGCTCAGTTGTTTGAATAAGATGGCGCCGGATAAGGACGTCGCTCTGGATAAGGACGTCTGCCAAATGCTGTAAATGCAGTCGTTTATTATCATCCGAGTTTAAATTCACTTTGCTATGATGTCAAATGTCACATGACAAATTCAACATGGCGGATGGAGTAGGTCAAAATTTCATTTATACCACCTGTAATTATACGATCTAGAACAGACTTTATTACCAGTTGTGTACCTATTTAATTCCAGTACATACCAGAGGCGGGTAGTAACGCATTATATCTGCTGTGTTATATTTACTTAAGTAGATTTTTTTGATAGTTGGTTTAACTTTTACTTTCACTCAAGTTCATTTTTAATGGCAGAAATTTACCTTTATTTTGCTACATTTAATGAAGTTACTATTAAAAAATACTACTACTAATAATAATATTTACTATTTTTTTTCTATTTCTACTCCCCCCTCCTCTGGTTCCTACTTAAATAGTCTCTGATTTCAGATAAAAGATCAGATCAGATCAGATAGAAAATCTTGAGAAGACATTATACAACATTAATTATTACTATAAATCAGGGGTCCCCCAAACTTTGGCCAGGGGCCCAGATACGGCCCTATATTATATTATATTATATATTATATTATATTATTATATTATATTATATTAATGTAATAAAACCATGTTTTACTCGGATCAAATTTGTATCTAATAATAAATGTTGGCTTTTAAACTCAAACTATTAATTTGCTCATGGTTTTAAGTTTATTTGTTCGATTCCCCACCAACAGAACGCTAACATTCAACATAACAGACAAGAAATTGATCCAGCGGTTAAACAGGGAAGAGAAAAGTGGTTTCAGAAAGCAGGAAATTTAACCAAAAAGTGGAGGAGAGATTATTATTATTTGTTCACTGCAACTAAAAGAAACGTCTCTATTCTATAAATCAGTTGTAAAGTAAAGCTCATTTAACAAAATAATCTAATCTAGAGGCAGTGGTGGCTCAATGGTTAAAGCGCCGAGTTGTTGATCTGAAGACCTGGGTTCAAGCCCCACCACCGCCAGCCTGAATTGTTGATATAAAGACCAGGAGGACCTGGGTTCAAGCCCCACCACCGCCAGCCTGAATTGTTGATATAAAGACCAGGAGGACCTGGGTTCAAGCCCCACCGCCAGCCAGCCACTGTTGGGTCTTTGAGTAAGACCCTTAACCCCTCCTGCTCCAGGGGCGCTGTATCATAGCTGCCCCTGCGCTCTGACCCCCAACTTACTAAAATGGGATATGCAAAGAAACAAATTTCACTCTGCTGTAAAAAAGTATAAGAGACAAAATAAAGGCATTTACATTAATCTAACATCAGGAGGCAAAATAAAAGCACTAAAAAAATCCTAATTATTATTTATAATCATTTTGTGGCCCTCACAAAAATAGTTTGAGGTGAATAAATAAAGGCTGTTCATTAGTAAAGAAATAACTGTAACACACACACACACACACACACACACACTCAGAAAGCAGTGTCTCAGCGAATCCTCTGTCATCATAATTAAAGCTTATAATTAAATGTTGACTTTTCCACTGACTCACAGACTGAAAGTAAATGTTTTGTTTGAATTCGTTGGAGAAAAAAAAAAAAACAATAAAAGGAAGTAAAAGTTAAAAGATGGCGGCAGCGTCTGTCACTCGGGTCACTCGTGGGCGCCTTCACTTCCCAGCAGAAAGAACGCCGGGTGGTGGTGGGGGTTGGGTGGTTGTCGGTGGGTCTGTTATTTAAAGGCACTTTTTAATTTGTGCTTTGATGTTAAATTATTTCTGGTGTCTTACACCACACACACACCAAAAAAACATTTAAAAGAGTCAAGACTGATGGTTAGGACTTGGCAGATCTTCATATTCTGGGACTAGTTTTATAGGATGGTTTAATTACTAGAAAAATTGTCATTGAGTGACTTTGTTGTGTTTCTTGCCACCCTGGTGGTTATTCGGAAGCTCATGTGATAATGGACACTGAGAGCTTTTGAGATTTTGTAGTGTAGCTTTGTAGAGAATTTCTGGACAGTTATAAGGGATTTCTCTTCATCCAGGCGACTATAGTATATAGTATATATATATATATATATATATATATATATATATATATATATATATATATATATTATATATATATATATATATATATCGGTTTTGTGATATTGAATTCACTGATATATATATATATATATATATATATATATATATATATATATATATATATATATATATATATATATATATATATACACACGCCATCTTGTGGATATTTTTTTAATAAACTGCATGCAAGGCACGCAAGATGAGCCAACAGCACTTATAGATAAATTATCAATCGATTAACTGCAATTAATATAATTAATTTAACATAATCAGGAACTCTTCATCATCACTACAATTCAGTTCTGCTCAACTGGAAGACTAAACCACACAAAAGTAGCGAAATAATTGTTAACGTTGAATTCAATGAACTAAATTTAATTAATTAGGTTTTAATAAACTCCCTGTGATTCTTCACCGTCTACCAAAATTGGTCTCATTCTTTCTACGTCGTCCTCTCTGATGTATGGCTGCTGTCGTCCCGTTAAACATTCTCGGACCGTCTCTTCTGTCCACTTGTTTTCCATCTCAGCGTCCTGTCTGTGTCCATAAATATCAGACAGGAAATTTAGAGACTTGTTGTGGTTGAATAGTTACAATTTTTTAATATTAAGCATAAATTTCCTCTTCACTTCCTTCACCTGCGAAAGGATCTGGCAGCTGAATGATGCGCTGACCTGCTGTTGATGTCTTGTTTACCTGGTTACTGTGACCTGGTCTGGAGAACTGCCATCTGTATCGACCGTGTCTATAAACCTGTTTGTCGCTTTTTTAGGAGGAGAAAACAGGGGAGAGAGGGAGAGAGAGAAAACAGGGGAGAGAGAGGGAGAGAGAGAAAACATGAGAGAGAGATGGAGTGGGAGACAGACAGAAAGACAGAAAGAGAGAGAGAAAACAGGTAACAGAGAGAGAGACTGACAGACAGAGAGAAAACTGGAGAGAGAGAACAGAAGAGGGAGAAAACAGGAGAGAAAGGGAGAGAGAGAGGGAGAGAGAGCAAACAGGGGAGAGAGACAGACAGAGAAAGAGAGAGAAAAACAGGATAGAGCGGGGGAGAGAGAGAAAACAGAGGATAGAGCAGGAGAGAGAGAGAAAACGGGAGAGGGAGACAGACAGACAGAGAGAGAAAGAAAGAGAGAGACAACAGGGGAGAAAGAGACAGACAGAGAGAGAAAAAAAGGGAGAGAAAAAACAGGGGAAAGAGAGGGAGAGAGAGAGAGAGGAGACGGACACAGACAGACAGAAAAAAAGATAAAACGGGAGAGAGAGTGAGAGAGAGAGAGAGAGAGAGAGAGAGTGAGAGAGAGCAGAGGACCTAATCAGAGATGCAGAGAGGAACGAGGGTTTAGACAGCAGAGATAAACGGCTGGAAAAGTTGATTCATCCACAGATTTGGTACGTTTTGTTTTTTTGCTGCTCCTTTAGTCGGTTCATTTCCTGTCTTTATTCTGATGCATTTATTCAATTAAAACATGTAAAGATTGAAAATAAATTATTCACTAAAAAATTCAAAAAAACTCTAATGGACGTCGAAAATATTTAAAGAAAATATCAAAGAGGAAAAAGTACAAGAGGGGAAAGAACATCAGACATTGGTTTTGTATGTGTGTGTGTGTGTGTGTGTGTGGGAGGAGCTGAGTCGAAAGTGAGACAGGAGGGACGGAGTGTGTGAGTAAGCGTGAGAGAGTGAGACAGGAGGGGGTTTGGAAAGAAAAAAAAACTCAGTGTGTGGGTGATCAGACTCCTGAAAGTTCTTCTTCTCATGTGTGTGTTTCCACGGCGATGTCTGGAGATCAGGCTCGTTCTGAAGCTCCAGCTGGTGCCAGGCAGCGACGCAAGAGCGAGTTAGAAGGCTATTCTGTGTCTCTCTCGTCCCTCAAGCTCTCACCCATGTACCCGGAGGAGGAGCAGCGCACGGCGGGGGGCATGTCCACCACTGCTCACTACCTGGACGCGACGTTCGACTACACTACCAACCCCGACACCTCCAACTCATCAGTGGAGTACTACTCAGTGGCACCCAATCTTCAGGTGGCCCCGGAACCTCAGGAGGACAACCTGCAGCCTCTGCCAAACGGCTCCGGCAGCCCGTTGGTGTTCCTTCCTTCGAGCCCTCAGGTCTCGCCGTTCCTTGGCCATCCCCCCGCGGCGCAGCACACGCCTCAGCAGGTCCCGTACTACCTGGAACCATCAGGAACCTCCATCTACAGGTTAGAGAGGCTCTGACTTAGCTTTAACTCTCTAATATCTTATCATTCAGACTTACACTCTGGATCTGTTGGTTAGGGACACTGCTGGGGTTGGGATGATTCTAAGGGCCCATACAGTTTGGGGGCCCCCAGAGTTCTGTTTGATTAGTTGTAACAGTGTATTAGGGGCCCAACCTCATATTCATGCTATTGGTGTCCCTGCTGTTTGGTAATAATGCACTTGATAGTAGATATTAAAGAGCTGCAGGGGTTAACATGCTTTAACTAACCACTTAAAGTCAAATCTACATGAATATTTACTCGATTTAATGAAACGATACATGAAATAAAAACTTAGGAGCCTTTATATAGAGAGTGTGAGAGAGAGAGAGAGAGAGAGAGAGAGGGAGAGAGATCTCGATCACACTGATCATCCTGGAGTTTCTTTAGCTTTGAAAAGACGCAACACTTCTTTCGAATGAATAGAAGATTTGGGCGATCGGATGAACTCCTTTGTGCGAAGGTCAGTTTTTTTCCTCAAGCTTTACTCTGCGTCGTGTTCAGAGAGACGGATCGGATGGAACGTGTAACGCTGCACCAGCTCAAGGACTCTTAACGGTGGACGTACCGAATACAGCAGGTACTGAGAGAGAGAGAGAGAGAGAGAGAGAGAGAGAGAGAGAAAGTAGAGATTCAGTATAACCATTATGATGATGATTATTATTATATAGTTTTGATATTAACTCCCTTCCTGTCAACTAGGCAACATTTCTCTTCCTGATTTAACTGTTTGCCACCCAAATTAATCGTAAAACCAAATAATAAATAATAAAATGATTACACAGTGTTAGTTTCAAGAAAAAATATTAAAAAAAGGAACCTGAGTTCTTTTAAAATGAATAACTGAACAAAACATTAAGACTTTAAAGGGTTAAATTGGTGTAAATGACAATGACTGATGGAAACACGACAGGACCAACAGTTGACACTTTACCGTTTTTTTTTTACACATATACATTTATTTCCTGTCTAATTATTATTTTAATTAAAGTCCGGGAGACGATAATTATTCCTCATCCCTGTAACTACAAACCTCTTATATTACTTCCAGCACAAAATAACCTGATTTTAACATTGTAAAGGGTTCAAATCAGGAAAAATACACGATAAGGATTTATATCGGTTTATGTTGTGAATATTTAATAATATTAATCATAAAATGTGTTGATTAAGTCTCAGACCAACAGTTTAATAGGTTTTATTTTATTTTTATTGAATTTACATTTAAAAAAAATGATTGTAATAAAGACATCCAGACATTTTCTCTTACACACTAATTTCACTGCAACTACTGATTGCAAACAGGGAAGAGAGACAGACATACAGACAGACAGACAGACAGACAGAGAAAAAACGGGAGAGAAAGAGAAAAGAGAGAAAAAGAGAAAACAGAGGATACAGTGGGAGAGAGAGAGACAGACAGACAGACAGACAGACAGACTATGCACTAAGTCTCAGAGACCTCAGGAGGAGGAGGAGGATGAGGATGATGATGATGACTAATTTATTTTCAGATTTGTTTATTATCCATAGTTATATTTCTAACATTATTTATTGTTAAGCTTGTAGAGTTTAAAACTCCTTTTGGGTTAAATCTTTAATTAAACTGAGAATGAAAAGCTCGAGTTTATTTAAAAATTCCCCAGTTAATCACCGTTTTTAATAATCACAAATTAAGTGAGAAATTAATATGAATGATTTTCACCCCGACTCACTTCTGGTTTTAAGCTTAACATTTTAATCTCACAATAAAGGTGGGAAGTGGTGGCTTAGTGGTTAAGGTGTTGGACTAATACCAGAAAGACCAGGATTCACTTCCCAATACCACCAAGCCACCACTGTGGGCCCCTGAGCAAGGCCCTTAACCCCTAATTGCTCAGGTGTATAAAAGGGATAAATGTAAGTCAGTCTGGATAAGAACATCCGCCAAATGTCTTAAATGTAATAAGCCGTGTGTGTGTGTGTGTGTGTGTGTGTGTGTTTGGTGTATTAAATAAATCTGTATTAATCTGTTATTAAAGGCACTATAAGTAGCCAATCCGTACTTTCCAAAAATGGAATATCGGCCCATTAATTTCTCGTCTCTGCTGAAACAGAACGACTTTGGATGTTTTTTGTGTGTTTTTTTTTGCCAGCAGACAGGTAGCGAGGGATTTGGAGAAGCTTAGACGAAGCCCGCTGTGCTTTCAAACCTTGAGAAAAGAACAATATGTAAAAATAACAGAGGAGTGTGCCGGGATTATCACTTCCTGTCTGAGCCGAGAGAGTAGATGTCTTATGATAAACACACTTACTAGAAATTCATTTTCCAAAGATACAGTTTTTTACATGTAAAAACACAACTAGTTTCTGTTATTTGGCTTTATTTCCTTTAAAATTTTAATTCTAAAAAACAATTTTAATTTTTTGTGGATTTTATTCATAAAGCAAAATTTTGTAATATTTTCTAACGTACTGTATATGAAAAAAAAATACTTACTTTTATTATTACTTTTATTTTTATTTTTTCAAAATCTATTTTTACAATTTTTTTTAATAAATATTTTTATTTTATTATTTATTTATTTTTATCTATTGAGTTAAAGAACTGGTGGCTCTGATGTTTGATACCCGGTGGTGGTCCAGCTTGTCTCAGACGTTACGCAACAGCTTGATGGATCGCAGAATTAAGCATAAAACAAACATTTACTTAAGCAAAAGAAGGAGGTTAAAGGTCAACATGATTTTCCGTCACGTGTTCCTCTGGTTCTGACTGCTCACTGATGCAGTTCTTCATGCAGCCAATCACACAGCAGCAGTGACGTGTGTAACATCATACATTCACAGTGTGTAGAATTTCACCTAGCACTAGCCAGATGCACTGAGCTACTGAGGGGTAAGGGCTTTTCCCCAGGCGCCCCCCCGGGGTAGCGGTAGCAGCTCGCCGGTCCTGGGTGTTGAATTTTTTTTTTAATTCAGTTTTATTAGTTTGCCGCTTTTTACAATGGTGAGTGTCACAAATCAGATTTACACAATCAGAGAGATGATAAGATGCAAACGAATCAGAAATCAGTTTGTCCCTGATGAGAAAGTCGGGGGCGACGGTGGCAAGGAAAAACTCCCTGAGACAGAATAGGAAGAAACCTTGAGGGGAACCAGACTCAACATAGAACCCGTCCTCATCTGGGTGAAAAAACAGGTAGCAGGAATTTTTGTGTCGAAGAACAGCTGGAACGTCTTTATGGCAGAGTGGAAACGTCCTCGGTCAACTGCAGGCGGGTCACACGGGAGGGTCTGACAGGTTCCAGACGGGAGATGGGGTCTGGATCACTGGCAGCTCTGTTGTAGCATATGTAGCTCGACAGTGAGAGAGAGAGAGAGAGAGAGAGAGAGTGGGGGGAAGGAAGAAAGACAAAAAAAGAAGGAAAACAGTTAAGTGAAATTGTAATCACAGTGTATGGAGTGATTGTGTATTTCATGTGGAGTGCGAGCATGGACTCCGGCAGGACTAACTAGGACAGTGTAACTAAAAGGAGAACCAGAAGAAAACACAGACATGAGGGCTCCCTGATATGTTAAGCAACCAGCCGCTCTCATCATCAACACCGTGATCAATAAGAGTGACATACCATAATACTCAGCACCCATGAGTCCCCCAGATCTGCTTTTTAGCCTGGATTTAAACACTGAGACTGTGTCTGATTCCCGAACATTCATAGGGAGGTTATTCCATAACTATAGGGCTCTGTAAAAAAAAAAAGGCTCCGCCCCCTGCTGTAGTTGTTATAATGCGCGGTACTGACAGGTAGCCTGCATCCTTTGATCGAACCTATTAAACCTACAATCTTCCGACCACCAATTTAACACCTTACCCCCTGCCGCACCTCTTCCCTCTTACGGAATCTGGTTCTAACATGCATTATACAGCGCGTCAGATCTTAATTTCTTGTGAACTTTTTACTATACAGATTAAAAGCAGTTTTAAGCGGGAAAATGTTTGCATTGTTCCCAATAAATTGTCCAGTAGGTGTAAATACATTTTTTTCCCACACTTTGTAAAAAGCCCTAAAAAAACAAAGTGCTGGAGAGGAACTCGGGCTCCTCATGCAGATGATTCATACATAAACTATTCCCGAGATAAAGCCCGCTCGGCTCCAGTGGAGTAACACAAATTGAATGTAGAACCCTGAAAAATTCGCAATTAGTTTGTGTGTTTGACTGAATTTAAGTTTTAACAAATAATAACAATTCTAACAAAGCCAAAAAACACCAAAACATAAATATTTATTCGTTCATTTATTCATCCATCTTCTATAGCTGCTCATTCCCTAATTCGGGGTCACAGGGATCTGCTGGAGTCTATCCCAGCCGTCTCTGAAAGGGAGAAAGACAGGAGGGGGACACCCTGGACAGGTCACCAGTCCATCACAGGGACACACACACTCACACTCACACTCACTCCTATGTACGATATAGAATCACCAATCAATCTAACATACATGTTTTTGGACTGTGGGAGGAAACCGGAGAACCCGGAGGAAACCCACACAAGCACGGGGAGAACATGTAAACTCCACACAGAAAGACCCCTGCAGGGGAATCGAACCCAGAACCTTCTTGCTGTGAGGCAACAATGCGAACCAATAAGCCACCGTGCTGCCCTATTTGGTCATTATAATAATAGTAATAGTAATAATTATTAATTATTTAAGCAATAATCCCACAATGCTCTGTCAAAGTGAATAATTTTAATTAAATTATTTTTTATTATTATGGTTTCATGGTGCAACAATGATTTCATGGTCCTAAATTCTTTTTATCTTCTTAAACTTTTTTTTTTTGCTTAAGCATTTTTAATAAACATTAACGCTTGTATCGAAATGACTTGTCACTTATTAATGATCTTCTTCCAACTTACCGAGATCGCTATCGTTATTCTCCGCATCAGTTTCATTTCCTGTTTTAGCACCTTTGTGTAAAATGTAAAAGTAAAAATGTAATCATGAACTTTGTTACCCCTGCAGATGGTATTTATTTGGATTTGTTTGATAAACTAACGATGTTCACATCAGTCATGTGAAAAAGTTTGTATCCCCCTGTAGATTATATATCTTTCTCGTTGAATTATTTTGGTAGGCATTAACCTCCGCCTACCACAGGACCTGCTGTATTTCAGATGCTCTAACCATCTCAATTTAACCTTCGTCTCAGATTCCTACCCTTTTCTAGTTTTAACAACAACTTTGACGACTTCCTGTTTCCATGCTTGCTAATAAATATATTCCACCCTTAACAATTCTCCCGAATATTTCTACATATATAACATCAACACAGGTGTAACATTTGGATTAGATTATGTGTAATATTTTTAAAAAAAGATTAACCGATATTCTAATTATATTAACCCAAAATCACTTCCCCATGATATAAAGAATCGATATTTATTGATAGTTTTACTTCTGTTTTAACAACTGAACTGAACCGAGCAAACATTTTTATTTATAATACTGTAAATACTGTACAAACGCAACTAAACAACTCCTATTACTCCAGTTATAGAAAGAGAAAATTGTCATTGTCATTTAAAGTTGAATAAAAGCTTTAATTAGGTTGTATGTATGAACTCAGCTTCAAACTTTAACTTGAAACAAAGAATGTAAAAATAACAAACAAATTTTAACAAAATTTGTTAAATTTTTAATTTTTACAGTAAATCTAGTTAAGAGCTGTTGTTGATTGTCTATCCTCATGGAGCAGTATTGTAATAGTGGTCTTAAAATGGCCTCAAGGTGGCACCATATATCGGTGGATCCGATTTAAAAAAATGTAATAGTCAATTATAAAAAAAAAGAAAAATTATCGTCAAAAAATGATCATCGGTCGATCTATAAATTAGTTTATTGTATATACAATATATATATTCACTATTTATTCACTACTTTTTATTATTTATTTATTATTATTTAAAAAAAAAAAAAAAAAAAAAAATATATATATATACATATGTATGTATATTTTTGAGCCACCAGAAATATTGAGTAGAATATTATTGTACAGAAATAATAAAAACCCCTAAAAGCCTTTTTGCTATTTTATGGTTTGGTAAGGAGATGCTAACTTTTGCACATTTACAGCTGACATACTTCAGGCTCCACACAAATCTGTTTTGGCAGCATTTTTCTATTTAATTTTTTTATATTTGATGATTATACCTTACATATATATATATTTAGGTTATATAGTTGTCATTTATTAATTAATAACTTCTTACTTACACTTCTTTTTTTTCCCTTACTTTTTTTACCCACAGATCCATGTGTTAGCGAGCACAGGATCCCGAGTGGAGCTATGCAGCGCCACCAGCAGGCAGGACGTGTACACTGCAGTGGGGGCCTCAGGACCATCAGGAGCTTCAGGGACTTCAGGAGGTTTGGTGAAGGAGATCCGCTACTGCGCTGTGTGCAGTGACTACGCTTCAGGATACCACTACGGCGTCTGGTCCTGTGAGGGCTGCAAGGCCTTCTTCAAGCGCAGTATACAGGGTAATCCGGACCGCCGTGATTTATACTGTATAAACTGTATAAACTGTCATTTATTCATGAGTAGCAACAGATAAAATTTGGACTCAAGTATGTACTACATTTAAGTTAGAACTTACTTTTAGCCTGTTATATATGTATCTATAATTATACATATTATATATACATACATATAATAATAATATTTTTATTTGTTACTTATACTTTACAGCACAGTGAAATTCTTTTTTCGCATATCCCAGTTTGGTAGGTTGGGGGTCAGGGCTCAGGTTCAGCTATGATACAGCGCCCCCTGAGGCAGGGGGGGTTGGGGGTCTTGCTCAGGGGCTCAGCGGTGGCTGACTGCTGGTGGGGCTTGAACCCAGGTCTCCCTGGTCTTTAGATCAACAACTCAGCGCCTTAACCATTGAGCCACCACTAAGCCACCATTATATATACATATATAGCCTGTTATATATGTAGTCTATGATTATGAGTAGTAAGAATGAAATTCAGATAAACTAAATCCGGATTTTGTCCGATATGGTCACATGACATACACAGTATGGCAGATTTAAAGTGTGATAATGTTTAATTTGGATGAAGATAACTGAGAGCGATATAACCACAATAAACACTGTATTTAAAGCACTTCAAAAGTGCCACTTTGCCGCCTTCCTCTATTTCCCCATATGCAAATGTACTTTATTAGTCACATATATTTTTTTCAGCGGAGTGAAATTTGTTTATTTGCATATCCCATTGTAGTAAGTTGGGGGTCGGAGCGCAGGGTCATTTATGATACAGTGCCCCTGGAGCAGGAAGGGTTAAGAGTCTTGCTCAAGGACCCAACAGTGGTTGGATGGTGGTGGTGAAGCTAAAACCCAGGCCCTTCCTGGTCTTAATCATTTGAGCCACCACTGCTCTAATGACTAGTCGAGTTTGGTAGTGATGGGGTAGTAAAGCGTCTATGGTATGTGTACTTCAGAATTCTGAATAGATGAAATCCAGACATACTTAAACTGGGTTATTTGAGGAATAAACCACTTCAGGATGTAGTTATTGGAAAATACAAGATTTTTGGTTGCTCTGTTTTTTCAAATGCTTCATTCTTCAATTTCTTATTCTTCTCGCTTTCACCGCATCAATTCAGCCGCAGATTTTTATAACGATGATTAATTTAAAAAAAAGAATTTTTCATGTTTCAAGCTCACTTAATTCCTAGTTAAACCCTTTAATCAAACAGTTCCAGGAAATATAAATATATCTGGTGAATGAAAAGTCGCTTAGAATTTTGTTAAGTTGTGTGTGTGTGTGTGTGTGTGTGTGTGTGTCCATTTCCTGATATGATTTTACAGAAAGTGGTGGTCATGTGGTCTACCTGATTTACAGTGCACTTCCAGGAGTAGATGTAAAGTGGTCTTTAGTCATTCTATTGAAAGCAGCAGGAAACTCTAGGAAGTTGGTGAGTGTGTGTGTGTGTGTGTGTGTGTGTGTGTGTGTGTGAGAGAGAGAGAGAGAGAGAGAGAGAGAGAGAGAAAGGAAAAAAAAGCAAAACCAGAAGACAAATTAATTTGTTCTACAGTGAATATACAAAAATTATATAAAAATATAAATCGTACATTAAAACTCTGTGATCTGATCTGCAGCTGATAAAAGCTGATAAAAGTCTAAATCTGCAGTCCAGGAGGTTTTTTGGCAAAATGCCCCAAAAAGATCTTGAAAAAATGGATTCGATCATTGATCATTGATATTACGGAGACGTTTGTTTAAGATCTACAGAAGGAGTCTCGGTGTCTGAGACATTTTTTCCACACTAGGTCAACAGGTCAAGTTCAAAGAAAACCATCGAGCTTCATCCCCGTTACAGGAAACATTTTTAAACATTTTTAGGCATAAGAAATTCACGGGTTTTCTGCTGTCTTGTTTATAAGATATTATAGAATGGGGCAAATAATTAATGAATTAAGGTGTAAAAAAAAGACCAACATACAAAGCACGAAACATAAAAATAAGGAGTATAAACTCGAGCGCGGTACAGAGCAGAGCCATAGTGGCAGTAGGTGATTCTGTGGCAAGAACATTACAACAAAAGCTTGACACCAAAAAATCTGGAACTGACATAATGGAGCTAATCGACATGAATGGAGACGGAGGTGAGAGTGCTAGAGACATAAGACCTACTGGGGCTGATAATGGGGGCTAATGTAGTTCAGTGCCCCTTCAGTGCCACCATTACACCTGGTGCGCTGTGTTTTTTTTTCGTGTCTTCAAGAGAAAGATAAAATAGTTATGAAATAGATGTTTATAGCCGCTATAACATACATTTTAAAAAAAGTTGTCGACAACATTAAAAACATTTGAGGTGTTGGCAGAAACTCACCCTGTCGGTACCTTCTACCCCAAAGCTACAAGCTACAAGCTACATGATGAAAGTAAAAAGTCACGGCTTTAACATGAGTATTACGTCAAAATCCGTTCGGAAGACCGATTTCCAGTGGGAAGCTTGTGCCAGCGCTGGTAGATCTTTCAGTGAGAGGAAGAGAGAACCCTGCGAGGATCCAGAGGCTTCCAGAGATTGGCGGCTCCTGTTGGCTTATGCCTGTTAAAGATTTCTGACTGTATATGATTATAGACAGGACTGACCACACCACCCGCTGTTCTCCGGTGAAGTGTTACCCAAATTAAGATGGGTTCCCGTTTAAGTCTGGTTCCTCTTTAGGTTTCTTCCTTGTACCATCTAAGGGAGTTTTTCCTTGCCACAGTCGCCCCAGGCTTCATCACTAGGGATAATTTTGAGATTTTTTGGGGTTCTTTTGTATTTTTACTTACGTTCTGTGAGGGTTTATAGAATCCACAGGTCTCGGTAGATCCAGGGGGCGGAGCTTAATGAATATGGGCATTGATCCTTCAAATATCGAATAATATTGACCCAATCATGTGGGAAAGGAAAAAACTATTTATATTTAACACTTTTTTTTCATTTAGAAGGTAATATTCCTTTATGTGGTATACCCACGTATACCCTGGGTTCATCCGGGGTAAAACCGATTGTTATTGTTGTTGATCTTTAATTTTAATATCTTAATTTTCTTGAAATTTTCCTGTGTCTTAGGTCACAGTGATTACGTGTGTCCGGCAACCAACCAGTGCACCATCGACAGGAACCGCAGGAAGAGCTGTCAAGCGTGTCGTCTGCGCAAATGCTACGAAGTGGGCATGATGAAGGGAGGTGTGTATTACCTGGTTATTACCTGGACTGTTAACGATAACGACACAGTGGAACCTCGGCATACAAATGTCCTCGCTTTAAAAGTTTCTTGTTAAGAATTGGAATTTTGGCTTATTGTTAAGGTGTTGGATTACCAACCAGAAGACTGCAGGTTCGATTCCCAGCCCCACTAATTCACCACCCCTGAGCAAGGCCCTTAACCCCTAATTGCTCAGTTGTATAAATGAGATAAATGTAAGTTGCTCTGGATAAGGACGTCTGCCACTTGCTGTAGGTGTAAGTGTAAATTTCAATCAGCATGCAAACGAATTGAACTTGCGCAAACGTCCAGGAGCCATTCGAAACCTGTTTGCGACAAGAAGCCCAAAAATTCAACTAAAGAAAAGGTTACGAATTTTAAGGATGTTTTTCAGTGAGCAAAAGCTGTTTTAAAGAGTCGACCTAAAATATTCCGCCATCATTCAAAAGCTACGTCATTTTTACAAATGTTTTGTTGACTTATTGGTGGCGTGGGTCTATTTATTTCGTATTTTACTTAGTTGAACATGCTTTTCTAAACGATTCAATGTTTTTTATATGCAAAATCTATGATTATAGTGCTGAAAATTAGTCATTTTTTAAATAATAATATTTTCGTGTAGATCGACGGACTGTCTGCGTTTACATTATTTCTAATAGAAAAATTCAACACACTTTTGCCCCTTAATAACTCTCCTCTAGAACGAATTAAATTTGTTTACCGCAGTTCCACTGTACCAGACAGATTATTTATTTATTCATTCACTTTTTCATAGTAAATGAATAAAACACACTTTTTGCCAGTCGCTTCTTAACCAACAAAATGAGGCCACTTTTTCTGATATCTAATCAGACTGAGGTGTTTATACAGACACGTTGTCAGGGTCAGGAAAGACGCTTCAAAATAACAATACCATCACTGCCGTGTTGCAGGTTAACGGTTTACATAATAGAATTAAAAAACATTAAACGATGGGGCTTTGAAGGTCACCTTTATCTAGTCCATTCAGGCGGTTCTTCAGAACAGACTGGGTTTTTTAATCGTATTCTGTCCAACGCCTGAGCTGCAATTGGATTTGTCGAGCTCATTTTCTTTATAGGGTGAAAGGCTAAAGCGGAGCGATGGAGTGCAAAGCTTCAACAGATGTGTTTCTCGCACATCAGCGCTGTACAGATTACTGATACTGTAGCAGATTCTTCATTCATTCATTTATTCATTCATTCATTCATTTATTCATTCTTTGGAACATGTGTTCCAGGCTATTTTTTTTCTCTGATAGAGACAACCATGGATGGATAGATGGATGAATGGATGTATAGATAGATATATGGATGGATGGATGGATGGATGGATGGATGGATTGAGGAATAGATAAATGGATGGATGGATTGAGGAATAGATAAATGGATGGATGAATTGAGGAATAGATAAATGGATGGATGGATTGAGGAATAGATAAATGGATGGATGGCCCTGAATGAATAACTGATTGGTTGGCTGGTTGGATGGATAAAAGGATAGCTGAATTTATGATCATGGATGGATAGGTAGCTGTATAGATGGATGAATGGATGTATAGATAGATATATTGATGGATGGATGGATGGATGGATGAATTGAGGAATAGATAAATGGATGGATGGATTGAGGAATAGATAAATGGATGGATGGATGGATTGAGGAATAGATAAATGGATGGATGGATGGATTGGGAAATAGATAAATGGATGGATGGATGGATTGAGGAATAGATAAATGGATGGATGGATGGATTGAGGAATAGATAAATGGATGGATGGCCCTGAAAGAATAACTGGTTGGCTGGTTGGATGGATAAAAGGATAGCTGAATTTATGATCATGGATGGATGAACGGGATTGATACATAAATAAATTGATAGCCCTAGGGTATATGGATGGATGGATGAATAGATAGATAGAACTGTCAACAGCTGAGCAAATTGCATTGTGGGTAATGTAGTTAATTGTACTGTGAAATGAAAATAAAGGTGAAAAGTAGATGAAAGTGTTTAAAACACTCAATCTGTCGCAGGTTTTCGTAAGGAGCGCGGCGGTCGCATCATAAAGCATAACAGACGCAATGGCGGACTGAAGGAGCGTGAGCGAAGCTACCCCGAAGCTCAGAGTGGTCCCGATACAAGAGAAGCACCTCTACGTGACAGACGGAGCAGCTCTGGGATCGGGGGTGGGGTAGCAGGTGTGGTGTGCATGGCTCCGGACCAGGTGTTGCTGCTGCTGCTAAGGGCGGAGCCTCCCACGCTGTGCTCACGCCAGAAACACAGCCGACCCTACAGCGAGCTCACCATGATGAGTCTGTTAACCAACATGGCCGACAGGGAGCTCGTGCACATGATTGCCTGGGCCAAGAAAGTGCCAGGTGAGGGACAAAGGCCACCACTGGGCTTTAAACATGTCTATCTAAGACCTGTGTAAAAAACAACAGCCCTAAAGTTACTTTTTCAGAATCATCAGATCATTATGGGATTAAAATGTTTTGAGGTAATTTTTAATATTTATAAGTTTTGTATAAGAGTAGCACGGTGGCTTAATGGTTAGCTCTGTTGCGGTTCGATCTTTCTGTGTGGAGTTTACATGTTCTCCCCGTGCTCGCATGGGTTTACTCCCGGTTCTCCGGTTTCCTCCCACAGTCCAAAAACATGTATAATAGATTTATTGGTGATTCTAAATTGCCCATAGGAGTGAGTGTGTGTGTATGAGTGTGTGTGTGTGTGTGTTCCTGTGATGGACTGGCGACCTGTCCAAGGTGTCCCCCTCCTGCCTTTCACCCTTTCAGAGACGCTGGGATAGACTCCAGCAGATCCCTGTGACCCCGAATTAGGGAATAAGCAGGTATAGAAAATGGATGGATGGATGGATGGATGGATGGATGGATGGAGGTTTACGTATTTGTAATTTTTCTGTTTACTGGTCAAGGATTTTTTTCTGTCACAGAAATGCTAACTGCTAGCGTAATACTAACCAAAAAGGTCATCTTTGGAGGTTGTGATGTCTCACTTAAGGACATTTATTGATCGTTTAGCAAAAGTGAACATGGATTTTTTTAAGCCTAACGGATCATTAAGTTACGGAAGTATCCTTGGCGACAGCCTTGTCTGTTTGCGTAACCATGGCAGCTCTGTCGACCAGGCAGGTGCGCGAGCGTCAGATGACAAGGTCACACACACACACACACACACACACACACACACACACACACACACACCACACTCACACACACAGGGCGCAATGAGAAAAATGAGCATGATTACGGTTATCAGAGTTCCTGCTCATTTACTCAAGCTTTGACTGAGCCTTTATTTTAGACACACACACACACACACAATGTCAGACATTACAAAGTATCAGACATTTTAAAGACATTTTTACTTTTATTATTTTTGTTTCAGGTTAAAGCTGCTGGAAAGAATTAAAAATGTTCCAACAGCTAAAATAATTATTTAATTCTGAGAACACACAAAAAAACTATTGTGTATTGAAATTTTTAGTACGCACTGCATAGGGGTTTCATTCAAGGCTTTATTTTTATTCTTTCAACACAGAAATAAGCTCCGCCCCCAGCTGTAAAACAGCTGCTTAAAGCAAAAAAAAGGCAACCTGAGAAGTTCTAGATTTATAGTGTAGTATTGCCTCCTCACTCGGTCTTAATTTCTATTTTTAAATATTTGCTGAATCAGAGCCGAAAATGAACTCCAGGTGTGTTTTTTATCCTCCTGCAGGTTTCCAGGAGCTCTCTCTGCATGACCAGGTGCAGCTGCTGGAAAGCTCCTGGCTGGAGATTCTGATGATCGGACTCATCTGGAGATCCATCCATTCACCTGGAAAACTCATCTTTGCACAGGATCTCATCCTGGATAGGTAACAAGACCAGATTGATTGTATTCACTGATCTCAGAAAACAAAACAGAATTTTAAAATCGTTACGGTTTGTCCATTAAAAGTTCTATTGATGGAGAAGCATGAAAAGACCTGCTTTTTCTCTGAAACCTGCTTCAGTTTGTGGGTGTGGATAGATGGATTCATAATCATGTATATGTATATATATATATAGATATATAGATAGATAGATAGATAGATAGATAGATAGATAGATAGATAGATAGATAGATAGATGAATGAATGAATGGATAGATGGAAACATGGGGATTGATTTTTGGATAGACAAATGTATTTAGAGTACTATAAATATATAGATAGATTCATGTATATGTTTAATAATAGGATAGATGGATGGATAGATGGATAGATAAATACATGGATAGAGAAATACATGGATGGATAAATGGGTTGACAGATTTCTAAATGGATAGGTGGATGTATGGATGGATGGATAGATAGATGCATAAATGGATAGAAGGATGAACAGATGGATGGATTGATTGGATGGATAGATGTGTAGATGGAGGAATGGCTAGATGGATGGCATAATTATCTGGTTCTCTGCTGTTCTAAACACTATCAGAATCACTGACCGACATTTACAGACTAAATTCTAATATTAGTTCCATTAAATGGTATTAATTTATTCCAGCAGTTTATTCTCTTCATTTCATAGTGTTTCTCTCGCTGCACTGCTTCCAGTACGTGGATGTGGATGTTAGATTTTTTGTCCAATCAGATTTCAGTTTCTATGTGCTGCCATGTTAATCTAATCTGCCTTCAGAATCAGTAGCGCTGCCTGTGGAACTTACACTATATTAGCAGTGGCAGATTGATCATTGGTTAATATTATTAAACACTGTTTCTGTAACCAATCAGATTTTTAAATGTGACTCTCAGCGCCTGCTAGCTGGCCCATGATGACATCAGCATTTTTCCGTCCTCTGATTGGTTGATTAGAGTAAAACTGTTACAGCCAAACACAGACTAGCAAAACACGTCTGTACGGTTGAATTTTTACGCCCACAATGGCTGATGGAGGAGGAGAAAAAAATTTGGTCTAAGGTGGATTTTTCCGGTAAAGTTGTAGATGGTGATGAGAGTTTGGTTAATCTGAAGAGAACTAGCTTGTCTCAGCGCGGGAAAGAGTTTATTCCCCACTTCCAGACCAGCGCCGCCGAGTGGTAACACTGACTTACAGCCTTTAAATGTCTGATAGATTTGATTGATATCTGTAATGTTTTTGTGATTAATATTAAGATAAATATTGATTCTGAACTGTTCCAGATGTTGTAGGTGGTACAGTTGTGGTTGTAGTGTAGAGGTTTGGAGTTGTGTGTTAACGGGTTTCTTGTCTGTCTGTCTGTAATTCTACACCGTGTTATATTGTGTGTTTGTTTAGTATTGATGGTTTCTATAATTGTGATATGGTAGTGGGGGTATTAAGAGGTGTAGAAGTCAGGGTAAATCCACACTAAAGCCCCAGGTACCAAATGCACCGCCCGCCACTGCCAAATTACAATAAAAGAAAAAACTTCGGTGCATTTAAAGGTTTTTTTATTCAGCATTTTCATTCACGCCTTCCTCTCGACACACCACTCATCCATCCATCCATCTGCTGCTCCGGGACCTGCTCCATGTCACTGTGCTCCGCTGGATTTTTTACCCCCTTATTTTTCGATTTCCTGCTCATTGTCCTGTTAATGATGCAGAAGTCCCACTGTGTGCCGAGTGTCTTGGAGAAAAATTGTATCTTATAAAATAGGATCGAATTATTATTAATGGAAAAAAAAAATCAGCTTGCCAGAAAGCTCAAGAATGCTATTAGCGAGAGAACGCCCAGCTGCTCTCGGAAAGGCTGTGTCACAGGTACAGGTAATTAACCAGGATGTAGAAGTGGAGACGTCATCGCGGACTGGAGACGAGAGAATCTGATTAAAAGCGAACAGATAGAGTCAAAAAGACTAACGGGAACGAGAGAAAAGAGAGAGAGAGAGATAGAGGGGGGGGTTAGGAGGCGTTACAGGCAGAAGAAAACAAGGTTTATTTTTCGTGGAGAGTTTAGAGAGTAGGAGTTAGACAGAGAGCAAGAGAGAGAGGGAGCGAGCGAGAGAGAGAGAGAGAAAGGAAGAGAAAGAGAGATAACCTCTATTATTCTTTACAGGTACACTGTGTGCTCTACAGCCAAAAGTAAACTAAAAAAAGTAAAGCGGTCCCCTGAACACGTCCTTGTACCATGAGAAATAGAGCGAGAACAAGAGACATAGAGAGAGACAGAGAGAAAAAATGAGACGGAGGGACAAAGAGAGAGAAAAGTAGGAAAGAGAAAGTGAAAGAGCTAGAAAGAGAGAGAGAGAGAGAGAGAGAGAGAGAGAGAAAGAAAACAAGAAAGAGGAATAGAGAGAGAAAAAAAAGTAAGGGAAAGAGAAAAAGTGAAAAAGCTTGAGGGAGAAAAAAAGAGAGAGAGACACACCCACACTGAAGCTAAATATTTTATAGATTTATTCCAGCCCTGTTATTTGCTTTATTCTGATTGGTCAGAAGTTGTTGATTAATTCTCTATTGCAGCGGCTCCTACAGTCTCTGCTCGACCGCCTCCAATCACAGACTCACATCCAAATTTCTCATTAATATTCCTAAATCAATCAAGGGGCAGATTATTAAAGTCATAAAATGTTTAGAACTCTTAAAAATTTATTATTTCTTCTACACAAAAATTAATATTTGTCCAGAAAACAGTCAAAACCTCTTTTTCCATCTCAGGAATTTAGCAACACTGATAATCGTGTTGTCCTGCGTTTGTCACCATTTTCACGTATGACAAGTCGTCTCTCCCGCAGACTCATGAGACAATTAAGTGTCCATCGTAGATGTCCTTCAGAATCCAATTAGAAGTAATTGATCAACTGTTTGTCTACTGTTTATCAGACATACTAACCAGTCGGACATGCTACTCGTCTTGTCTTTGCCCTATAGGAGTGAAGGAGAGTGTGTGGAAGGCATGGCGGAGATATTCGATATGCTGCTGGCCACCGTGAGCCGTTTCCGAGCCCTGAAACTTAAATCAGAGGAGTTTGTGTGTCTGAAAGCCATCATCCTGCTCAACTCTGGTGAGAACTTCAGAGAACATTACAACCAAATAAAAACTATAATAAAAAATAGCAGAAGAACTTATGGATCAGCTAGAATTGAGGGCAGGGTGTAAAAGACAGTGGTGAGACAGCTATGATGTATGGTTTAGAGACAGTGGTGAGACAGCTATGATGTATGGTTTAGAGACAGTGGTGAGACAGCTATGATGTATGGTTTAGAGACAGTGGTGAGACAGCTATGATGTATGGTTTAGAGACAGTGGTGAGACCAGCTATGATGTATGGTTTAGAGACAGTGGTGGAGACAGCTATGATGTATGGTTTAGAGACAGTGGTGAGACAGCTATGATGTATGGTTTAGAGACAGTGGTGAGACAGCTATGATGTATGGTTTAGAGACAGTGGTGAGACAGCTATGATGTATGGTTTAGAGACAGTGGTGAGACAGCTATGATGTATGATTTAGAGACAGTGGTGAGACAGCTATGATGTGTGGTTTATTAGAGACAGTGTGAGACAGCTATGATGTGTGGTTTAGAGACAGTGGTGAGACAGCTATGATGTATGGTTTAGAGACAGTGGTGAGACCAGCTATGATGTATAGTTTAGAGACAGTGGCGCTGAGAGAAAGACAGGTGGCAGAGCTGGAAGTAGCAGAGCTGAAGATATTGAGGTTTTCTTTGGGAGGGACGAGGTTGGACAGGTTTAGGAACACATTCATCAGGGGGACGGCTCGTGTTAGATGTTTTAGGGAGAAAGTCAGGGAAGCACAGATTGAGGTGGTTTGGACATGTCCAGAGGAGGGACAGTGAATATATTTGTAGGAGTATGTTAGAGATGAAGCTACCAGGCAGAAGGGAAAGAGGAAGACCAGAGAGGAGGTTTATGGATGTGATAAACGAGGACATGAAGTTAGTGTGTGTGAGTGAAGAGGGTGGAGGGAATAGGGTGAGGGGGAGACAGATGATTCGCTGTGGCTATGAAAAAACAGACTATTTGGTATTGTCTGTTTTACAGTTTATAGAGAAAAAATGTTGTCTTTCTGTAAAGCTTTTAATTGGGCCCCTGAGCAAAGGCCCTTCACTCTCAACTGCTCAGTTGAATAGATAGTTAGATAAATGTAAGTCTCCCTGGATGAGGGTGTCTGCTAGATTAAGTGTTTGTTGTTTAGGTGCGTTCTCCTTCTGCTCCTCCCCCGTGGAGCCCCTGCGGGACGGCTTCATGGTGCAGTGTATGATGGACAACATCACAGACGCTCTCATACACTACATCAGCCAATCAGGAATCTCCGTTCAGCTCCAGTCTCGGCGCCAGGCCCAGCTCCTACTTTTGCTCTCGCACATCAGACACATGAGGTAAAACATACCAAAGCGCACACACACTTACACACACACACACACACACTTACACACACACGAGGTACGAGCAGCCTATTGATTTACAGACGATTTTTCTCTGAAGCTATAAAGGGATGGAACATCTGTACAGCATGAAGTGCAAGAACAAAGTCCCTCTGTATGATCTGCTGCTGGAGATGCTGGACGCTCACAGGCTCCACCCTCTGGGCAAAGTGCCAAGGAACTGGGCTGATAGGGTGTCGTCTTCACCTAGTACAACCATCACAACTCCAACAACCACCACCACCATCAACAGCAGCACCAGCCACCACCACAACCACATCAACCACCACAGCAGCGATTCTACCAGTCCTCCAAACCTACAGCCCCAACCGCCGCGTCCTGACCAAAGCCCCAGCTCATAAAACCCACTGCTCTACAGCGAGACAACCGAAATCCTCCAGCTGGTGGACGGGTTTAGGATTGGAGCCAAAGTCCATAATGAAAAACTGATAATTTGTTTTTCTTTCTCACGTCAATTATAAAAATCGGATTGATGTCACATCGAAAGACTCAAACCTGCAATTCCGCTTAAAGCTGCCGTCAAAACCACAACAACCACAACAACAACCATAACAACAACAACCACAACAACAACAACCACAACAACCACAACAACCATAACAACAACAACACACCACAACCATACACAACAACAACCACCACAAACAACAACACCAACAACAACAACCACCATAAACAAACAACCACCACAACAAACCACAACAACCACAACAACAACAACCACCACCACAACCACAACAACAACACCACAAACACCACAACAACAACAACACACAACAACAACCACCACACCAACAACACAACACACAACAACCACACCGCAACCACAACAACAACACAACCACAACAACCACAACCAACCACAAACAACAACCACAACAACCAACAACACAACAACAACAACAACAACAACCACAACAACCAACCACAACAACCACCACAACAACCACCACAACACAACCACCACAACAACCACAAACAACAACAACCACAACAACAACCGCAACCACAAACAACAACCACAACAACAACCACAACCACACAACCACAACAACACAAACAAACACACAACCACCGCAACCACAATAACAACAACCCACAAAACCACCGCAAACCACAACCCAAACGCAACTACAACAACCACAACAACAACAACAACAACCACAACAACAACAACAACAACAACAACAACCACAGCAACCACCACAACAAAACCAACACAACAAAAAACCAACACAACAACAACAACCACAACCACCGCAACCACAACAACAACAACCACAACAACAACAACCACAACAACCACCACAACAACAACAACAACAACACAACAACAACCTAATGGCATTCGATCACATAAACCATTTCTGGGAGGGAAAAATTAACGGCTGGAGGAAAGAAAGAACAAAAGAAAAAAAAAGAAAGAACAATAAAAAGAAAAAAAAGACAAAGAAAGACACAGAAAAACAAAAAGAAGAAAAAAAGAAAGAAAGAAAGAAAGAAAGAAAGAAGAAGTTTTTTTTTTAAATAGGGGCAAACCGTTTAAAACACAGTTTTGTTTAAAAACAGTCTCGACAGAAATAAAATAAAAACCCAGATTTTTCACCTTTTATAGAATTTTACTTGTGTTGGAATGTAAAAAAACAGAATTTGTACCCGTGACATCACAGCCGGCGAGTCGGTGTGTTAGCATTTCCATGCGGCGGTTCTTCCGATTCAGAACTGAGTTCCTGCAAGTTTTTTTTTTTAAATCATGAAAACGTCAAATTTGTCCCTTTCGCAGATTTTCCTCGAGTCGCAGCAGCGAAACGTCGAAAACGTTCCGATTGTCTGCTTTAATCATTTCTCGTAAATTACGACGACATTCATGGGAAATGAATGCAGATGGAGCTGTGCTTTTTCCTGTAAAAGTGTGTACGGGACCGCGTAGAACAGAACCAAACCTTTTAGAAGTGACGCTAAAAGTCGTATGTTCCTGGATGAAAAGTTAAAATTGTAATGATTGCTTTCATTAAGCGTGAATTCGGTTTGATTTAATTAAACGGCTTCCACATTCTTCATTCTGCTGCTTATAAAATAGCACTCGATCCAGAACCTCCCGACGCCGTGAGCTTTTTTTCCTTCTTTTCTCTCACTGAAAGCACGAGACACTAACGGGATCCAGTAAAACTCCAACATCTGCAGCCGATTTTAACTTCAGAATTCGGTTTTTGCTGAATCAATAACAGGAAACTGATAGTTCGGTGATTAAGATGTTGGACCGCTGATCAAAATGTCGTGGGTTCAATTCCCAGCACCACCAAGCTGCCACTGCTGGGCCCCTGAGAAAGGCCCGTAACTGCTCAGTTGGATTAAAGGGAGTTAAATGTACAGAAAGTCACTCTGGATACGAGCGTCTGCCGAATGATGTAGATGTAATGTGTAAATCTTTTTTTGCTCTTCTGTAAAGATATCGTGAAGCATAAGCTAAGCTAACAACGCCAATAAAAATAAAAATAAAATAAACAAAAGCTGTAATTATGACGTGTCTCATTTCATGGAAAAGGTATTTTACTTTCACTGTACAGAAATAAATAAATAAATAAATAAATAAATAAATTCTAAAGCGCAGAATCTATTTAGAATGCAGTGGTTCTTTACCAGCTCACTTTCTTTATTGTTTAGCGATTTCCTTTTCACTTTCTTTCCATTTCTATTTCTATTTTTATTACTATTTCCTTTTATTTTTATTTTTATTTTTATTTCGGGGGAGGGCTTGGGCGGGCCAAGGGGAGGTCAGGGGAGGGCCTGTCAGGGCAGGGGGCGCAGGTCCCCAGGGCCGGGGACGGGCCCGGCGGGGAAGGGCCGGCGGGCAGGGGAGGGCCCGGCTCGGTGGGGAAGGCAGGGCGCCGGGCGGGCCCGGCGGGGAAGGGCGGGCCGGGCCGGCCCGCGGGGAAGGCCGGCCGGGCAGGTGCGGTCCCGGCGTTGAAGGGCCGGGGCGGGGGTGCCCGGCTGTTGAATGGCCGGGCCGGGCCGGCCCGGCGGGAAGGGCAGGGCCGGCCTTTCCCTGGCGGGGAAGGGCCGGGACGGCCCGGGGCCGGGCCGTGCGGGCCCGTAGGGGAAGGGCCGGCCCTTCCTGCCGTGCCTTTCCTGGCCCGTATTGTAAGGGCCGGAGGACGGGACGTTCCGGGCGTTCTCGGCTTGTAAGTGCCTTGGGCCGGGCCCGGGGAGGGGAAGGGCCGGCCCGGGCCTGGACGCCGGTGCCGGGTCCGGAGGGGGGAAGGGCCGGTCCTGTCCGGGTCGGGCCGGGCCCGGAGGCGGGGAGAAGGGCTACGGGACGAGGGCCGGGGTGCCGGCGGGCCATGCGTTGTATGTCCGTTCCGCGGGGAAGGGCCGGGACTGGCAGGGCCGTCCGGGGAGTGCCCTGCGTGGGAATGCTGCCTGGCCTGTGCTTTCGTTGCCTTCTTTTAATGTGCCTGCAGGTTCGTCCGGGCCCTGCGGGGAAGTGCCGTGCCGTGCCGTGCCCTTGCGGGGGAAGGGCACGGCCAGGGCTTGCCTCGTGGGAACGTCCGGCCGTCCGGGCCCGGGGGTGAAGGCCGGGATGGCCGGGCCCGGCTGGAAGTTGCCGGCCCGTTCCGGGCACGGCTGTGGAAGGAAGTGTCCATTGCCGGGCGTGCCCTGCTTTGGGGAAGGGCCGGCCCGGACGGGCCGGGCCGGGCGGCCTGTCCATTGAGGGTTGAAGGGCAGGCAACGGTGACCGGGCCGGGAAGGCGGCTTAAGTGATGTTCCGAACAGGCGGGGTAAGGACTTCCTTGCCAGGCGTGAGGAAGGCCGGCCGGGGACTGGGCGTGTCCCGGGGGGAAGGCCGGCCGGGCCGGTCCGGGCCCTGCGTGTAAGGTCAGGGACGGGAAGTGAAGGGCCGGGAGCGGGAAGGGAAGGGCACGGGGTGAATGGGGCCAGGACGGGAACGGGAACGGGAGGGGAAGGGCCGGCGGGACACGGAGGGGAAGCTGACTGGACGGGAGGGAAGGGTAAGCGGAAGGCAAGGGGAAGGGGGCAGGGCACCCCCTGGAAGGGGACACAAGGCTGGGGAAGGGCGGAAGGGAAGGGTAAGGGACAGGAGAGGAAATGGAAGGAAGTAAAGGGGAGGGAAAAGGAGGGGAAGGTGCCTGCCGGGACGTAACGGGGCGGGGGGGAAGGGAAGGGGTGAAGGGAAGGGGAAAGGAGGGGAAGGGAAGGAAAGGGCTGGCCTTAAAAGGAGGGCGAAGTAAGTGAGAAGTGCAGGGGAAGGCTGAGGCGTCGCGATGGAGGTAAGGTCATGGCAATGGGAAGGGGTGCTGTTCCATCGTTTAAGTGCATTGAATGTCATTAATGGATTGGAATGGACTTTCCTGGACTTACTTACTTGGAATGTACCTGCCCGTGTCCTGTTCATTTCAGTGCATTTGCCAGGCGTGTTTAATGGACTGTAATTTCCTTTCCCCTTGTTAATTCCGGGTGCCTTTAATTACGGTAGTCTTTACTTGCCATGATGTGAAGTTCCTTTGCGTTCACCTTTGTGTAATGGCCTTTCCTGGCCTGGCCACTTCTTGTAATTACGCCTTTCATTCCTTTACTTGCATTCCCTTCGTTTAATGTTCCTATCCTTCAGGGACGGTTAAAGGTACTTTACCTGTAAGTGAAGGGACCGTATTGGTAATTTCCTGTAGTTACTGTCTCAACTGTCGTGTAATCGGCCTTTATTTCTACTCTTGGTAAGTGCCTGGGCATGCCATCTGGTTAAGTTCTCGTTTGCCGTGCTCTTTCCATGCTTGGAATTTCCTTCAGTGGCCTGGGACTTGAATGGCCGTCCTTTTGGTAAGTGCACTTGACCTCTTCCCTGGTCTGTGAAGGCCCGGTCATTCCGTTGTCCTGTTAATGTCTTTACTTTATTCCGTTCCCTCGTTAAATTTACGCCTGCACGTTCATTATGTTAATTCCTTTCCGGGGACTTTGCCATTATGGATAGTCCGCCCTTTCCGGGTCCTTTCCCTTCTGGGAAATGGTCAGTTACGTTACGTTCCGTCTTTCCTTCTTTAAGCCGTTCCTTTCCTTCCTGGACCTTTTAAGTTCTCGTACGGCTGTCGGGTTAATTACTTGGGCGGTTTCTGATGGCGGTGCCGGCGTTCCTGTGCCCTGTCTTGGGACGTGTGTGCGCGACCCACCACCGTGCCGTATGATGCGCGCTGGAGTGTCGCCTTAGCTGTTCGGAGGAGCCTGCTTGTCTGATGCGGGGCCGGACTGCAGCCGTCAGGAGTGCGGAGCGGGACGCTGGACGGCCGGACAGTCGGGCGCTGGCGTCGTGCGCTGGCTGGGGGAGCGGCGAGGCGAGCGAATGTTGAGGGTCAGCGGGGCACCTGTCGCCGGATATGGCCCTCACCGACGCTTGTAATTTCGTTCAGTTCCGTCTTAGAAAGCATAAAGGCCCAGTTCCTCGTTTCTTGTGCGATAGCCCACTTATCTGGCGGTACCCCCGGGACCAGGATGGGTTATAGGTACGTTATCCGCCTTTACTTATAGTGAAGGTCAGAGCGCTGGTGGAACGTAGTACCCGGATCTTTCCCTTCTTTTTAATTGCCTTTCCTTTCTTCCCTTTTAATTGCCTTCCCTGAGGTGAAGGGAAGTGAAGGGAAGTGAAGGGCAGGAGGGGAAGGGGACGGGCAGGGAAAGAGGGGAAGGGAAGGGAATCGGCCAGGGAAGGAGGGGGAAGGGAAGGGAAGGTGACGGGACAGGGGAGGGGGGTTAAGGGACGGAAAGGGAAGGGAAGGGAAAGTAGGGAAGGGAATGGTGGACAGGGGAAGGGAAGAGGGAAGTGAAGGTAATGGAAAGTATGGGAAGGTGAAGGGAAGGGAAGGACGGGGGAAGTAAATGTAGGGGAACGGGCCGAGGAAGTGAAATGGAGGGGGTAAGGGGAAGGGAATGGAAGGGACCTCTAGATGAAGGACTGAAATGATGGAAGTGGAAAGGATTGTAAGGTAAGGAAAGTAAGGGAAGGGAAGGGAATGGATGGGAAGGGAAGGAAGGGAAGGGAGAGTGAAGGAATGGGTCAAGGGAAAGGAGTTTGAAGGGAATTGGAATGGAAGGAAATTAGGGTAATTAAATTAATTGTATTAATTTGAAGTGAGTTGTTAATTTACGGGAATGTCATTAAGGTAACCTTATTTGGTAATGGGAAGTAAGTTAAGTAACGTCTTGTAATGTAATTTCAGTTCATTTCCCCTTTGGTAATTGCCTTCATTGAATTTAAGTGTTAGGAGAATGGAATGGAAGGTGAAGGATACAAGGGTACTGTTATGTCCTTCCTTCCTTCCTTTCATTATTTTAATGTGCATGGAAGGGAATGAATTCTTTAAATTAATTTCCGTTACATTCTTGTAATTTCATGTCATGTTAATTTCAGTAGTTTAATTTAAGGTAATTTCCGTTCAAATTATTTAATTTCGTTCCTTCATTTAAATTTTTTAATTTAAGTTTAAGTTTAAGGTATGGAAATTAGGTGTAATTTATTTAAGGAATTGTCAATTCTTTGAATGTCCTTCATTGACTTTACAGTACTGTTGAATTTACTTTATATTAATTTACAATTATGAATTTAATTGCAAGTTAAGTTAAATTATTTTAGGTCCTTTCCTTTACTTAATTCTTTGAAGTAAGTTAATTGAAGTAAAGTCCTTTCCTTTCCCTTTTTTTTCCTTCCTTCTTCTTTAATTTCCTTTCCTTTCCCTTCTTTTATTTTTCTTTCCTTTCCTTTCCCTTCTTTTAATTTCCTTTCCTTTCCTTTCTTTTTTTCCTTTCCTTTCCTTTTAATTTCCTTCCTTTCCTTTTCTTCCTTCTTTAATTTTATTCCTTTCCTTTCCTTTTTTGCCTTTGTTTTAATTTCCTTCCTTTCCTTTCATTTCCGTTTCTACATTACCTCATTCTTTCCTTTTTCTCTCTTTCTATATGTCTGTGAAAGATAGGAACTAAAGCTTTCCTCTAAAATCCGACTCAGTGATTAGATGCCTTTAAGTGACATCGCTGCCCTTTTTGTCTAATTATTCTTTAATCAGTTACGTTACATTACATAAAATTATTACTTTTACAAATTCACATCATTTAGCTTTAGTTTTTAGTTTTTAGGACACCAAAAATTTCATTTATGACGCTTTGACAATAAAATACATTTTAGAAAGTTAATATCTGCACAGAAACACACTGTAATTTTTTCTCTCACACTTTTACGTTTCATTTTTAATTTCAGGATTTTAGTTGTAAAAGTAAGAAACTAGTTGTATTTTAAACCAGTTTAATTGCGTAGCGAGCGGGATCGACTTCAACTCGTCAGTATAAGTTGAGTAAAATTTTAGAATCATGTTATTTTGTGTTTCTGTAATCAGTCCATAAAAATCACACACAGAACCAGTGTCTTCACACACTACTGTAAAATCCGGCTGCTGTAAACACAACTTTAGGACCAAACTGCGACAAACACTGTCTGGAATTCAGCTAGTAAAACAGTGTGTGACTTTTACACTACGCTGATGATCGGCGTTGTTCATGGAAAGCTTGTACAGGTCAGTGAGGAGGAAAACACACACACAACACACACACACACACACACACAGACAGACCCGGTTGTATATATGAATGTGAAAGGTGTCCTTTACTGTCAGTGTTAGTAAACTGTTACACTCATAAATAAACACACAGTCTGATAGGTGATGATTTATACATTTTTCTTTAACTCTAGTGACTCGATTCGTTTCCAGAGAAAAGTTTTTGCGTTTGCAGACGAGTGACTATCAGTGATGTGTTTTAAAAAAAAAAAAAAAACATCATCCACCGCATGCTGTGAGTAAAAACAAAAATAAAAAACCAAAGAAAACCCCTAAATAAATATATATTATATTTAAAGGGAATTTAAATACTTATCAAAATCACGCAGCGTGAAGTATTTTATACAGATTCTCGTATCTTAATTACAATCTTTAAAATGAAAAAATAATTTCCACGAAGTGAGCAAACGGCGGCGGCGCTTCGCCGGACGCTTTAAGTGCAGTACCTTAAAATACGCTGGATTCAGTGCTGGAAACTCTGATTAACCCTTTCATTGTCCTGTTTCCCGAAGGTTCCGCCGGTCAGGCGATCCGATTAAAGTAGCTAAACTTCTGATTGTGTCAATAATTTAAATAAAAAAGAAGAAGAAGAAAAATAATTAGAAAAGCAGCGGTTCTCAACTGTACATGAATAATACTTCAATATTTAGCTTTGGCTAATTGACAGTTTATGTAATATTGTCCCTCTTCCTAAGGGACACCTGGTGGCTGGGGCAAAGGGGGTACTTCATATGGGCGGGGGGCCGTTGGTGTAGCGCAGCATGGGGTGAAAGGAGCGGGCGAAGTTATTGTGGTTGGCGCAGCTGTAATCCTCCTCAGTGATGGGCACCAGACACGCCAAACCCACAATGAGCAGCAGCAGCAGCTGTAGAGGAAGAGCCGCCCGCAGGACCCGCAGCAGGAAGGGCTGGCAGCGAGCCGCAGCAGCGCCATCGCGTGGACCGGAGGAACCACAGCGAGAGGAAGCGCACGCAGAAACCCTGCGGGACCTGAACACCAAAAATACAGTAACTCGAATCATCCAGTCTGTTTTTTCAAGTTAAAATAAGCTCCAATTAATACAAACTATTAAAACACTGAATCATGGACCGGTAAAGATTCTATAATAATCCATTTTCTTCAATTATTAGTTCATATCTTTAACATACATACAGACATATAGAAAGGAAGGAAATGTAGAAAAGGGAAAGGAAATGGAAAAAAAAGAAAGAAAATAAAAAGGAAATGTAAATAAAATGAAAGGAAATTGGAATGAAAAAGAAAGGAAAAAAACAGGAAAAGAAATGAAAAGGAAATGACAGGAAATTTAAATATAAATGAAAGAAAAATAGAAATAGAAAGGAAACTTTATTAGTGAAGTTAAATTTCTAATTATGTTCCACTTCCTGAGCTGCTGTGACCTGAAGTAACCTCCTTTAAAGAACCTCATTATAAAGGAGAAGCTTTTTAATAAGAATAACCTTCATTCTTTTACAAAACACTAATAAACACAGTGCCTTATTAAAGTCATAGCGTGTGTGTTTCAGACACAAGAATGCAGATTTACAGAGAACGAATAAACAGGAATGCACAATATTTATCAGACAGATAAATTATCGAGCGATATGGGTGGAGATGATGTCATTTCTATTGCTCCGATAAATGAATGAAATTCGATAAATAGATCAGATAAAGTTCACCTGCTGGTAATTCAATCAATCAGTCTGATTTATCCGAGATGTTTTTAAGTGCAAGTGATTGCAGGCAGGGTTGCCAGATTGGACAGGATCACACTCGTTTGATCTTCTTTTAATGAGGTCAGACTGTAAGTGAATGCATTGATCTGGTTGGTAATTTTTGGGCTTCTTTTTGATAAAACTGGCGGCGTTTCGTTTTAACTACAAACATTCATTGATCAGTCAATTTTTCCTGGTGTTTTATACAAATATAAAACCGTCTGTAGCGTCAGGACTGATGTTCGTTATTATAGTTCGACCAGAACTACCAAAATATCAGAATCGATCATGAGAAAGATTTAAGTATCGGTTTTTGGTAAAATGTTTCATATCGTGCGTCCCTACAAATACAACAGCATTTAAACACCCTATAAAAATGATGAATAACTAAGTGGAGACTGATGCGAGAAGAGATTCCCAAAAAAATAAAAATGTGGACTAGTAGCTGATGTATTTACTGGCCACTTTATTAGGGACACCTTCTGTATACAACACCACATACAGTCCTTCAGTCTAATTAGCCAATCACAGGGCAGCAAATAATGAGTTACTACGTTGTTGTGCTGCTACCTGATTGGCTGATATACAGTAAGTGTTCCTAATAAATTGGACAGTGAGGGCATGTTTAAAATTTGCGTAGAAGGAATAAATCAAAAATAAATAATGAACACTGTAAGTAGGACTCTAGAAGTGAACGAGGTGAGCGAGCTGAATGAACTGCTGAGATTTTTCGTGATGTGATGAGAGGAGGATGTGTTCTGAAGTGTTATGAGTTGTATTAGGGTGTTAGGCGGAGTTGAGAGGGCGTGGCTTGATATGGAGTGGGCGTGGATTAGAGGGCGTGGCTTGAATTAGGGTGTGTGTGGTTCAGAGGCTGTGGCCAAATATAGAGTGGGTGTGGATTAGAGGGTATGGCTTGACAGAGGGTGTGTAGCCTGATATGGAGTGGGCGTGAATTAGAGGGCGTGGCTTGATTTAGAGTGTGTGTGGTTCAGAGGCTGTGGCCAAATATAGAGTGGGTGTGGATTAGAGGGCATGGCTTGAATTGAATTAGGGTGTGTGTGGTTCAGAGGCTGTGGCCAAATATAGAGTGGGTGTGGATTAGAGGGTATGGCTTGACAGAGTGGGTGTAGCCTGATATGGAGTGAGCGTGAATTAGAGGGTGTGACTTGATTTAGAGTGTGTGTGTGGCTTAGAGGGCGTGGCTTAACTAAGAGTGAGTGGTTTAGGGCGTGGCCCTAAATTAGAGGGCGTTTAGAGTAGGTGTGGATTAGAGGGTGTGGCTTGATTTAAAGTGGGTGTGGTTTAGAGAGCGTGGCTTGACGTTTGCACATAAATGTATTTTAAAAAAAAGTAAGTTAAATAAACCTCATGAGTTTCTTCGTTATGCTGTTGATTTTGTGTTGATATCAAATAGACCAACATGTCTGACGCGGACGTCCGAGGCATCACATGACGTGTCCAATGTGAATTTGTACACTTGAGGTTTTAAAGTATTGACAGAAACGTCTTCAGTCAGGTGTGTGTGTGTGTGTGTGTGCGCGTTTTATTCATCCTCCTCATCCTCATGATGGTTCTAGAGTCCGTGTGAGCGGTACCTGTGGCGCAGCAGGCTGGCTGAGGATCCTGATCCTGACACATTACATTCACTCCGTAGCTGTTGTGCAATGAGCAAAAGGAGGAGGGAGGGAGGGAGGATAAAAAAAGAAAGAAAGAATGTTTCAGTCCAAGCAAATAAAGACAAAGCTCGCGATCACAAGCAGAGGCATAAAGCTGGCCGTCAATCGGAGCATCGATAATAACGATAGCAAAAAAAAAAAAAGAAATTTCATAAATAATAAATCAATTCATGAATAAAGCAAAAGAACTTCGCAAAGTGAGGATGAGTCACAAGAAAGCTGGTTTTCCAAAGCAGACCGGATTAAACTCGGAATTCATGTCTGAGGTGGAAAACCAGAAGTTTTCTTGTTTTCAGGTCTTTTTTTATAAAAAAAATGTAAAAAAACCCCCAATCATGCAGCTTTTTATAACTCTGGGACAAAAACTCGAATCCGGAAACTCGAAGAAGAAGAGCTGTTATTACCGTGTGATGATGAACAGGAACACTGACCACCGACACCGGACTGGCTGATCCAGATGTGTCCACATCGTCCACCGCCGACCAAACGGACGGATCCTGTGGGGCAGCGAGTGACAACCATCAGGAAACCGAGTCACATCACAGACCCACTCTTTTACACACATATTTCATCATCATGCATTTTAATATAAGATAAAATACAGAGATCCCAGATACAAGCAGAGGTTATCCTGATCCGGTCTCAGGAAGCCACGCCCACATTTCCCTGCACCAATCATTATTTAACATGCCAGAATTAAAACATCATTATTTTAGATAGTTTGATGGAGTTTTTTTAAGAGTTAGCAACCTGACATTACTGAATTCTTCGTAAATCTGACCTCCTCAAGTAGTAATTACATCTGGGAAAACTTCCTGAGATAAACTTTTAAAATAAAGACCCCAGAAAACCATGAATGAACAGAGCAAACTCGTAATTACAACTTTACAAGTAGGATAATTCCAGATGTTCATTTGTCACATTTATCTACTGCCTTCAAGTTTGATATATATATATATATTTTTTACAAACACCTAAATATGATCCCGTCTAATCTCCTATTGGATCTTATTAAAGGTGAAGCGATCTAATAAAGGAGTGATAGGTTTGGAGACTAACGTGTGTGTCCGCGGTGGTGTGTAATCGTCTCTCCAGCAGCTGCAGGTCGGTGGTGACGGCGTTGAGCAGCAGACGGAGGCGGTTCCCAATGACGTGCACTCTCTCCTGCGCCTCCAGACTCTCGTTGCCCTGCGCCTGCGCCTGCACCAGCAGCTGCACTGACAGCTCCTGCAGGCTGCCCACACTGCGCTGTGTCTCCCGCAACTCACGCTCGATTTGCTACACACACACACACACACACACACACACACACAAAGGCACAGAGCTTCATTAATCACTGCTCACCTAAGTCTGATTTTGTTCTCTGCACTTACAACGTGTGTGTGTATTTGTGTGTGTGTGTGTGTGTGCTACCTTTAATGCTTTGTAACGAGTTTGGAGTGTGTGCCGGTCCAGACCCTCTGGAATGGGAACGATTTCATTCCTCCTTCGGTCAATGTTCTCCAACCAGAGCAAGAGGCCGTGACTCAGTTCGTGAAAATCCTGTGAGCATAAACACACACACACACACACACACACACGTGTATCAGAAAAGCTTAAAGCTTAAGAACATCCAATAACTAGCATGATTAAGCGACGTAGCCGATCTGTACAGGATGTGATAAATTAATAAATATCTCGGAGTGACAGACGCTCGGAACGCTTCCTGTTAACACCAGTCTGTTATTGATCACATCTCAGCTAAACACTCAACCAGAGTATTTCAATCAGATTGATCTCAGTCAGAATGACAAAAAAGTGTGTGTGTAAACGGGGCCTAATGTAACACGAAATAGACAACAATCTTTCTTTCTTTTTTTGTGTCACTTGCAAACAAACAAACAAACAAACAAACAAAAATAAACAAACAAACAAAGTAAATAAATAAACCACTTTAAGATGTGGAGCTTAAATAGACAAAAACACTCTTAACTAAAGACTGTTCTTTTATCTAATGGGTGCACAAACTTTTGTACATAATGTATGTATGTAAAAAGCAGAATAAATATGTGTGTGTGTGCGTGTGTGTGTGTGTGTGTGTACCTGGCACTGCATTAAGGCGTCCTGTAGCGCTGCTCTCCACTGCTGCAGCGCTTTACCCAGTCTGTCCCAGCGGGAGTTCATTTCCTTCAGCCTCCTCCTCAGCTTCCTGCTCTCCTCGCCGTCTGATTGGACGAGACTGACGCTGTTCAGGTTGATGGACAGCACTATGGGCTTATGGGTGTCCACCTCCTTCTGCAGATCCTGAAACACAGAGAAACAGATTAACGTAATGGGGGAGTGTTCAGAGTGGAGGGCTTTACACACCCAGTCCCAAATATTCACCTGTGTGTGTGTGTGTGTGTGTGTGTGTCTCTATACTTTAGACATACTGCCAGTCTCTGTTCAGGATTTATTGGTTTACTGAAATTATTGGACTTGTAATTTAATGTGTGGCTTCAGTTTCACTGTTAAAGTATGAAACATTTCAGACGTCAGTGTGCAAATCGACATTTTTCCCTTTCTCAATTTTTCCTTATTTATTTATTTAATTTTTTTAACATTTATTTATTTATTTGTTTATTTATTTGTTTATTATTTTTTTGGCCCAGTCTTTTATACTACAAATAACATTTATTAATTTATTTAATAATCTTGACTTGTTATGACTATTTTCCAAAATGTGTGTTTGTTATTATTATTTATTTATGTAAGTTTGGTTATGTTAATATTAATTAATTTATATTATTTGTTAATTTTTATTCAATTATAGTTTGCTAAAAATCAATATTATTTTTTACTTTATAAATTGTCGTCTATTTTTTTAAGCTTGAAGGTTTTGTTTGTTAGAATTCTTAATATTATTTGTTTATTTTATCTTGAGTAATTCCCATGGGCTAAAGACAAACAATCAGAACTTGCTGACTTAATAATAATAATAATAATAATAATAATAATAATAATAATACAATAACAATAATAATAATGTCTCTATTCAGGCTTTACTTCTTGTTAATAATAATGATGATAATAATAATAATAATAATAATAATAATAATAATGATAATACTACTACTACTACTACTACTAATAATAATAATAATGATAATACTACTACTACTACTAATAATAATAATAAAGTCTCTATTCAGGCTTTACTTCTTGTTAATAATAATGATGATAATAATAATAATAATAATAATAATAATAATAATAATAATGATAATACTACTACTACTACTACTACTACTACTACTAATAATAATGATATAATACTACTACTACTACTAGTAATAAATAATAATAATAATAATAATAATAATAATAATGATAATACTACTACTACTACTACTAATAATAATATAATACTAATAATAATAATAATAATAATAATAATAATATAATTAATAATAATGATAATACTACTACTACTACTACTAATAATAATAAAGTCTCTATTCAGGCTTTACTTCTTGTTAATTTTTGTTTGAAGGTCTGTGTTTATTACTTGTTTGTTTGTTTATTAGTTTGTTTGTTGTTTCAGGCGGCGGTTCTGTTGAAGTGTAAAGCAGGTCACTGTGATTAGTCTGTGTGTATTACAAACACTGTTACTTATAACGACTTATAGCGTAAATTATATGCCCTGAAATAATAGTGAGCAATCATACACACACACACATATGCACACACACACTCTTACCTTGAGTTTCCTGATCCTTTGGTCGAGAGTGTGTATATCTGTGCTCAGTTCCCTGTCTTTCAGTCCCGCTAGCTCCTCCTCTGTCCGGCTAAGCCACGCCTCCATATCCTCCAGGTCAGAGGTCAGCTGTTGCCATAGCAGCAGGTCTTCGTTGGAGTTATGAGTTTGAGCCTGGATGAGTTCCCAGCGCTCGATCACACCTACAGAGTAAAAAATAAAGAAATACATCACAGTTCCATGGTAAAGCTGCTGCTGAGTCTTTCTTAAAAAAATGGAAACCCAAAAAACTGAAAAATCACTGATTTCTGAAAGATGGATTTTTTTTACGGATTTTTTTGAATCTTTTAAAAAACTGGCCAAAAAAAAAAACAAGATGAAGTCACATGATCTCCAGATAACAGACTCCAGGTATCGATGATAAATCCTCCAGAAACGAAATAAAATCCTCCAAATAAAAAATACGATTTAGACGATATTAAGATGTTTTTATAACAGAGGTTGTGTTTTTTCTTGAGGGCAGTGGTGAATCGAATAATTAAGGCGCTAAGTTGTTGATCTGAAGATCAGAAGGACCTGGGTTCAAGCCCCACCACCGCCAGCCAGCCTCTGTTGGGTCCTTGAGCGAGATCCCTAACCCTTCCTGCTCCAGGAGCGCTGTATCATAGCTGCCCCTGAGGTCTGACCCCCAACTTACTGAGATGGGATATACGAAAGGACATAATAAAGACATTTACATTCTTCTACTTTCAGTATAAAGGTCTGGCTACACTGGACACGATGTTTCCATACAAAACTGACCAATGGCGGTGTGTGAAAGTCGGGAATTAGGTGAAAGGTGAATGTAATGGAAAAATCACACACAATGAATGGTGCGTAAGCCGAATCTCAGACATTTTGGGCTGTTTAGAAATCCCAGCTGGACAGACAGAGGACATGTCCAGGACTGTCCGCTAACTCGTCTCACAGGTCTCACAGGGGGTAACACAAAAACGGCAAGCGACCGACTCGTAGCAGCAAAATCATTAAATATTTTAGTAAATAAAATTGAAAGAAATATTTAAAACATCTGGATGAACGTTCAGGATCTCTGCGTGAAAACTAGCTTTAGCAATCTCGCTAGCTAACACACGCTTTGGCCTTTCTGTGAAGCTCGAACCTCACCAAGAATCTCCAAATTCTCCAAACACAGGTGAGAAATTATCACACTGACCTGACCAAGTTCCTGAAAAGCTTTCTGTTCCTGGAAAAGTAGCTGTGTACTGTGTGTGTGTGTGTGTGTGTGTGTGTGTGTGATGGTGACCTGTGTTTTGTGTTTCTGCGTTCTCGGGGTTGTTTAATCCAGCCAGGTCGCCTCCTTCCTCCTCCAGTTCTCCTTCTGCTCTCTTTAGGGCACTGATGCTGTCTCTACAGTCTCCCATCAAACGCATCTATAAACACACACACACATACACACACACACACACACACACACACACACAAAAACAAGTTTTGGTCGCAAATCCACACTAAACTATTACTTTGAACTACAGCTAATGCTCAAAAACATGGGTATAGATAAATATTACACATGTAATGAGTAATTGATCCAGATGTGCAACAGGAATTGACGGAACTAATTAAACATCTGCATTATCGCCTGATGTCTACGGATAACTTATAGGAATAATATCCTTAATTAAATTTTATAAGCTTACACTATCAGCTCAAAAGTTAGCGCACCCCCACATTAGTGTTTCTTCCAGCAAGTCTGAGTCACTGAGAGACTTAAACCCTGTCCCAGCAGGACGATGTCCCTGCGCACAAACCCCCTGATTTTCATAAAGACATGCTGTGTTCTGGATGTTCTGGAGTCTTTCATGTCTTGTACAGAGTCCTGATTCTGACTCAACCCTTAACACTGAACACCTTTGGGATGAACTGGAACCCCGACTGAACCCCAGACCTCCAAACCTCAACATTAGTGTCTGATCTCACTCATACTATTGGAACTGAATGAACACAAATACACACAGTCACATGACCCAACCGAGTGGAAAACCTGCATCTTAACTTCCTTTCACAGCCACTTCCTGTCACTGACGTCTTATCAGAAACACAATTAAAAACATTACCAAACAGGAAGGAAGCTTTTGGGGGAAATCTGTTTATCTTCACCCATTTTGGTTCGAATCCCAAACCTAATTATAACTGCGAATAAATCCATCTTCTTCTTCTCCTCCTTTCGGCTGTTCCCTTTTAGGGGTCTCCACAGCGAATCATCTGTCTCCCCTTAACCCTATTCTCTACATCCTCTTCACTCACACACACTAACTTCATGTCCTCGTTTATCGCATCCAGATACCTCCTCTTTGGTCTTCCTCTTTACCTTCTGCCTGGTAGCTTCATTTCTATCTTCCAATATATTCACTATCCCTCCTCTGGACATGTCCAAACCACCTCAATCTGTCTTGCCTGTCTTTCTCCCCAAAACATCTAACATGAGCCGACCCCCTAATAAACTCGTTCCTAATCCTTTCCAACCTCGTCTCTCCCAAAGAAAACCTCAACATCTTCAGCTCTGCTACCTCCAGCTCTGCCACCTGTCTCTCTCTCTCAGCATATAAATCCATAGAGATCGTAAATCCTTTAACATCTCACACTCCTGAACTAAAAGGACTTCAGTCTCTCAGTCTTGATCGGAACAGGAAGTGTACTTACGTAACCGCTGTATGAGGTGTTCTGGCTGCCCAGAGTCGAGTCACCTGTGAGAGAAAAAAAAGAAGTGTCAGAACGGCGTGTCAACAAACACACAAACACACTGAGGGAGACTGGACCAGATGTCCTGCATGCCACGGACACTGGATTTAGCTTGAAACGATATCAGGAACAAAGATCAAGCTGATGAGTGACAATCTGATTTAGGGGGTCAATAATGATGTTTGGTGATTATTTACAATATGTATTGATTAGATATTGTTACTATGGTAACGGCTTATTTACAGTATGTATTGATTAGATATTGTTACTATGGTAACGGTCATTTACAGTATGTATGATTAGATTGTGTACATGGTAACGGCTTATTTACAGTATGTATTGATTAGATATTGTTACTATGGTAACGGCTCATTTACAGTATGTATTGATTAGATATTGTTACTATGGTAACGGCTCATTTACAGTATGTATGATGATATTGGTATATTTTACGATATTGTTAAGATGTGTACTATGTAACGGCTCATTTACAGTATGTATTGATTAGATATTGTTACTATGGTAACGGCTTATTTACAGTATGTATTGATTAGATATTGTTACTATGGTAACGGCTCATTTACAGTATGTATTGATTAGATATTGTTACTATGGTAACGGCTCATTTACAGTATGTATTGATTAGATATTGTTACTATGGTAACGGCTCATTTACAGTATGTATGATTAAATATCGTTTCTATGGTAACCGCTCATTAGGAATATTACTATGGTAACAGCTCATTTACAGTATTTACACTATCGTTTCTATGGTAACAGTTTATTGACTTATTAATTAAATATTGTTTCTATAGTTACTGCTCATTTACAGTATTAATGAGATTTTGTTACTATGGCAACATTTCACTGAGATTATTCATTATTCTGGGTTTTTCATTAAAGGGGTGATGAAGTGAGAAACCAACAATCCTTTGATCTTTTAATATATTAAAGGTCATCGAGCTATAAAAACATCCTGTCATTTTCATAACTTTGTTTGTTACTTTATAAACAGTTTTTATTAAAGGCAGCCGGTTAAAACGACAGGTTTTGGAATGTTCTACTCTATGATGTAATAGTGTGGATAAGCCCCGCCTGCACAGAAGAAGATCGACACCTGCTTCGACATCACTGTCTGTTTAAGCTCCGCCCACCATTCGCGCAGGCACATGATGGATAAATGACAAGATGACTCTTAAGACAAGATTCTGCGCAGTTCCAAACTGTGAACAAACAGTTTGTGAACAAACGTCCGTCGTATCCCAACATTAGGACACGTTATATATTTATGGACGGTCCAGACCGCCGCAGTAAAAGTTCAGTCATGTGTTTGCTGCATTTTACAGTCGATTCGCTTTCAAACAAGTCACAATTCAACACTGAATTTTCTGTAATGTTGAAGTTAAAATCGGACGCTGTGCCGAGTCTGGCGATTAGATCGGATCCAGGTGTAATGTCGCACCACAGAAACACGTCAGAAAAACTGTTATATAAAACGTCACATGATTACCTTCGCTTGGTGTGCAAAACAAAACGTTAGCCAACCATAGCAGTGAACGTTTATTTCTATAGCAGCAATCTGACACGTCTATTCAACGTGAGCGCTCGGATAAAAAAACAGAACCGAATAATAGTTAAACAATTAATACTAAATTATAATAAAATCTGGATAACTAATAAAAACTGCGGTTCTTCATCACCTCTATAATGAAAATGTTCTATATCGGTGTTAAGCGTCAGTTAAATCACGTCTGTGAGTTTCTGTGGTTATTTATTAGGTGATGCAAACATTTAGCGTGATATTAAACTCGGTAAAGCAGTCATGCAGATGCAGATGATGCGGATGCGGATGAGCGAATGCACATGCACGGAGGCTGTGGGAGATCAGGTTACAGGAAGTCATGTGATTATACGAGTGTTTAGGCGGCGGTTTACGCGCTGGCACAGGTGCGTACCGGAGGAGGACCTCAGAGTGCTTTCAGTCAGTTTTATATATGCTTCAGCACTCTCAGGGATCACCACATCTGTAAGGAGAAAGAGACATACACCACAACACACGCACACACACACACACACACACATACCCGCCGGCCACATTTAATACAGCTGCAGTGTGAATGTGTTCCCACGTTACACACTTACAAAACACACACAGGACACATTTAATACAGCTGCACACATTCACACACTCTCACACACACACAAACACATCAACACCCACAAACACACTCCTACACACACTCAAACATCCCCACACACCCGCAAACACACACACACCAAAACCCAGAAATACACTCCTACACACACACACACCAACACCCATACACATCCACAAACACTCCCCTACAGACACCCGCAGACACACTCTCAACACATCCCTACACACAACCACAAAAACATACAGAAACACACTCATATACTTCTCCCACACAAACAAATACACAAAAACACACACACAAGTGCTTCTCCCACACACAGCAACACAATCACACAAAGAAAAACTCAACTTTAATCCTCTCACAGCACACACACCTTTTAGAGCTGCAGTAGAGCTGGCTGCGGTGTCCTGGTCCTCTTCGTTCTGTCCCCTCTTTTTGGATGACATGGTCTGTCCCATGGGCTCGAGGTCGTAGTTGTGGTCCCACTCTAAGGGGATGGAGTCCACGCTGGCCGGAGTCTCCCGTCCTGAGCAGTTAGCGTGCAGCGGCGCCGGACTGACGGAGGGGGTTTGACTGCTGGAGCTGGGTAAAGAGTTCCCCTCCTCCCACTGGAGATCGGACAGCTCACCTGAACCGTCCAGCTCAAACTCGCGGTCTGACCCGTCACACTCATCATCAACCAGCTGTAAACATACCACATCCAGGAAATGTTCATCATTATTAATGATTAAGTCAGAAATAATGTCTGGAGGTGAGCTTATATACAGAATCATTGCGGTGTCTCACCGGGAGACGCGTCAGCTTCCTGTAGTACCGGTCGACCCGTCCAAACACTTCCCTACAGTAGCGCTGCAGCTCGTCCAACTCCTCCTCAATCACAGCTGAGTCCAGAGGCTCACTCTTCTCCATCAGAGCTTCACCCTGACCAAACACGCTCCCGATCTTCACCGTGTTCAGCTCAATCTCCTGCTGGAACGCCTGTCACACACACACACACACACACACACAAGTCAAAACAAGCCAGAACATTATAGGGGAAGTGGTAGCACATTGGTTAAGGTGTTGGACTGATAACTGGAGGACCGGGGTTCAGTTCCCAGCACCTCCAAGTTGCCACTGTTGGGCCCCTGAACAAGGCCCTTAACCCCGAACTGCTCAGTTGTATAAAAGAGATAAACACAAGTCGATCTGGATAAGGACGTCTGCTGTAAATGTAAAAACATTATTTTTTTTCTTTGGCAGCATTTTTATTAGGTTCTTTCTGTGCGGGAGTTTATATGTTCTCCCTGTGCTTGTGTGGGTTTACTCCGGGTTCTCCGGTTTCCTCCCACAGTCCAAAAACATGTATGTTAGATTGATTGGTGATTCTAAATTGCCCATAAAAGTGAGTGTGAGTGTGTGTGTGTGTCCCTCTGATGGACTGGTGACCTGTCCAGGGTGTCCCCCCTTCTGCCTTTCACCCTTTCAGAGACGGCTGGGATAGACCCCAAATTAGGGAATAAGTGGGTATAGAAGATGAATGAATGAAAGCATTTTATCACCCTCTGCTGGCCAGAAGGTGAAGTGCACATATTAATCTTGTAAATAAATAAATAAATCTAGCTTTGGATTTTAAACTGATTAATAATCAATTCTTTTACTTACAGTCATAAAAGTGATACGCACAGAAAAAATTCTGGAGGTTTTATTATATACAGTGAGAAAAAACTTTGTTTAAAAATCACAATCCCTTTCAATAAAACTTCTAAAGTTGTAATAATGAATAAATAAATACATTAATTAATTAAAAATAAAGATAGAGGTTAAAGGGATGGTGTGTAATATTTAGCGCCCTCTGCTGTCTGCAAAACAAATCAATTCCAGTTCGAGGCCAGAGTTTATATCTGGATTGAACTTAAATTAAAAAAAACACACACACACACACACACACACACACACACACTTCTCACCCGAAGCTGTTTGATCTTGGCCTGAACGTCACACTCGGAAAAGTGTTCGATGTTGGTGAGTTGTAGGTCCATCTCCGTCAACCACACCAGCACGCCGTCTCGCACCGTCTCAAACTCCTCCCGCTGACTGATGAAGTGCTGCAGGGAGACAACGTTCATCATGTTCATACACAACGTTACTCTAACTCTCCATCTCACACACACACACACACACACAACCGCATTGAGTTTAACAGAAGATTGTTTTAAACACAGGTAGAATTGCTCTCGAAGAAGACCAGCTAGCAACGGTTGTAATTATTGGATGTTATTAGCTAGCTTATTGTTAGCTTCATTAAAAACCTCTCAGCATCCATGTAGATCAGAAAGATTACCCACAATGCACTCACCGTCCCAGGGGAGACCCAGCTGCACAAGTCATTTAAATATATTTTTTTCCGTTAGCTTGATTGCTACCTCGGCTAACAGAGAACATTCCCACAACTTTGGCTAGCGTACTTTAAAAGCTGTCTTAATGTTAGGACAATGTTTATGGAAGGTTCTTATAACGTTATTAATAGTTAATCTACATTCTTCTGAGGTTCAGAGAAAACATGTTCTTAGAATTTACTTGATGAAAAGTTTAAAAACGTTTTCAGAAAAACAACATTAAATTACCATAAACTAGCGTTTAATCAACGTTAAGCAAACTGGGTAATTTCGTAAGTTTTAAGTCACCTTCCAAAAACATTTGAAAAACCTTTGAAAAACATTGTCAGAACATAGATTCGTTTTAAGAGGTAACGCTAGTTAGCTTGCTAGGCTAGTCACCTCTTTGGCTATGAGCTTAACGGTTTGCTAGCTAGCTTAGTAAACTTTGCTAAATTACAATAACATCAGTCTCACTGGTTAAGATACAGTTCTCTGTTTAGCTTAGTGCTAATCCTGCTAACTGTCGCTGTAGACAGTCAGCTAGCACAGATAATGATCCAAAATGCTATGATCTTCATTACGTACTTAATATAAATTAGCTAGCAAGTTTATCTACTTATTATATCTAGTTTATCTACTTATTACTTTAACTAACTGAATAAAAAAGACTGTAAGGAATGAGTGAAGGTTAGCTCGCTAGCTAGGCTAATTAGCTCTGTGGCTACGAGCTTTGTATTTACCATATATAAATTAGGACTAATGTTAGCTAGCCTGCTAAAGTTAGTTAAACTTCAATAATGTTATAGTCACTAGTTATAGTTTTAGTTCAATGCTAAGTTTGCTAATTGTAGCTGTAGACAGCCGGCTAGCATAAGGCTATCATTTTCAACACACTATATGACAGCTAACAAGATTAGCTAATTGTATACAAGAGTTCGATGACTTTTATCTACGCGCTGAGTTCTGTGGCTTGGAGCTTTGTGTTTATACTGAATAAATGAGTTTAATAAAATTAGCTAAATGTTAATGAATACAGTCTCATTACGCTATAAAACAGCTAGCAGGTTTAGCTATCAAGTTAAATATGAGTTAATTAATAGACTAAATATAAGCTAAAAAGAGTTAGCTAACTGTTAGATACTATAGTAAAGGTTAGCTAGCTTGCTAACTGCTTAGCTCTGTGGCTAGAAGATTTTGATTTACCATATTTGACAAATGTCTCATGTTAGCAGCTTAAAAAATTTTAACTACATTTTAATTACATTTAATTAATTACATCAATAAATTTTAATTACAATTTTTTGCACACAGTTCTATCTTTAGTTAGCTTGCTAACTGTAGCTGTTAGCACCTGGCTAGCATCGCTAATAGTTGTTTCAGCGTGTGGTGGAAACACAGCCTTGTTTTTTTTTTGGGAATGTTTGGATGCACGTGACGTGTGGACGTAATGGTGTGGAGCGTTGTTACCTTCAGTCTGCGCAGGATGGCCGCCACTCGTCTCTGCAGCGTGTCCCAGCGCTGGTTCCCATCATGCACCATTCGGCGAAGGCGGCAGGACGAGTCGGTGCGGTTTTCCCGCGCCAGCCGGCGGTACTGTTTATTAAGGAGTTCCAGCTGAGTTAAACACTCCTGAACCTGCCTCTGGAACGCCTGTCACACACACACACACACACACACACATGCTCGGACTGGTTTCTGTAGTGTTTTGGTTTCTATAGTAACGGTTGGGTTTGTTTGATCTTCTTCACCTCGAATTTCTTGAGTTCCTCTTTGGCGGCGGTGTAAAGAACTCCGGATGAGTTGGGCAGCGCCGCCGTTCTCTCAGACGCCATTAACCAAACCTCAAAGTGAGAATAATCCTCCAGAAACTTCTGCCACAACCTCCACGTCTCCTCGATCCTGTACACACCACACACACACACACACACACATAAGCAAATGGACACATGCACAAAAACAAACATATGCGCACTTGTAAATACACACACAGAACACACACAGACCACACCAAAACATGCACAAAAACAAACAAACGCACAAACACACACAACTGTATGTACACAAATATACATAAATCACAAAAGTACACACATAGACACACACAGACACACACACATAAGCAAATGAACACACACACAATAACAAACATATACACACATTTAGATACACACACAGACACAGAAACACACACACGCACACACACATATATATACAAGCATACAAACATACACTTACAGATGTAAACACGCATACACACACAACCATACACGCACAAACAAAAAAACACACTCACAAAAACACACAGACGTACACAGATATAAAACATATACAGAAACACACACACACACACACACACACACACACACACACTGAATCAGTTCCACTATAAGGTTGGAGTGATGTAATGCTCAGCAGAGGTCCTCTTACTGTCTCAGATCAGGGTTTAGTGAAAGTCGTGTGTGTGTGTGTGTGTGTGTGTGTGTGTGTGTGTGTGTATACTTGAGTCTGCGCTCCATGGCCACGGCGCAGATGTTCCTCCAGCGGCGGTCCAGGCTGCGTGTGGCCTGTTGGATGGAGTCACACTCGTTCTCTGTAGCACAGGCATCACAGTCGTGCAGCAGAACCTCACACAGGTTTAACACCGAGGCCACGCCTGTGCTGTGCTTCTCTATATCCCGCTGCATCTCCTACACACACACACACACACACACACACACACACACACACACACACACACAGGTTTCTATTCCTGATTTTAACACACTCATGTTTCTATTCTAAAATGCCCCACACATTTATTTTCCACCTTGTGTTATCTGGGTTATATTTTGTGTGTGTGTGTGTGTGTGTGTGTGTGTGTGAGACCTGTTGCTGGCTGAGTTTCCTCTGTATTTCGTTGGTGTCACAGGTCTCGTAGACGATGGGCCGCGACAGTTCGGTCTCGATGTGTGTGAGCCAAGAACGCAGACTGCTCATGTTCTTATCCAACTGCTGCACCGCCACTAGAGTCTCTCTTAACTTCTTTACCCTAATCACACACACACACACACACACACACACACACACACACACCACAGTCTATTTTAAACCCATACAGTCTCACAACTAACAACAGATGCAGAAACCTTCTATAATATTTTCTATTCTTTTAATATCATGGAAGTAGAGAGAGAGAGAGAGAAAGAGATTAACAGTGAGTAAAAGAGAGGAGAGAGAGAACTGAATTGAGAGAGAGAGGAAAAGGGAGAGAAAGAGTTAAAGAGACAGAGAGTTAGAGAGACAGAGAAATGAGAGAGAAAGAGAGAGAGAACTGGATAAAGAGAGAGAGAGAGAGAGAGAGAGAGAGAGAAAGAGAGAAACAGAGAGAGAGAAAGAGAGAGAGAGAATTAATGAAAGAAAGGAAAGGATGATGCTGTGATGTCATTGTGTGTCACTACGAAAAACCCTTCATCATCCTCCTCCTCATCATCATCATAATGAGCGGTGCAGCAAAATGTTGTAAATTTGGTAACTCAGAGGACAAACCACAGGATCCGTGTTTGTGTTTATTATTTGTGTTTGACAGATGACAATATTGACAGTGGGGCCGTTTACATGGGGCCTCGTATCCAATTCCAATCAGTTTAATCGGAATAAATAACGAGAGAGAGAGAGAGAGAGAGAGAGAGAGAGAGAGAGAGAGAGAGAGAGAGAGAGAGAACTGAATTTCACAACCCGATTAAATAAAACTGTTCTATCTAAACGTACAGCATTGATCAGATGTTCTTATCCAGAGCGACTTACATTTATCTCTTTTATACAACTGAGCAATTTGGGGTTAAGAACCTTGGTGGTAGCTTGGTGGTGCAGGGAATCAAGCCCCAAATTTTCGGGTTGGTAGTCCAACACCTTAACCATGCGCCACCACTTTCCACCCAGCTACGTGTCTCATTCTGGTTACTTTGAGTGTTTGCCTTTCTGCCCCTGGCCGGTCCTGATGTAATTGCTGGTCAGTTCCTGGGAAATGACCGACGTCACCAAGCGAAAGTTTAGTTTCCATTTCATGTTGTTAAAATTCGCTAGCAGAAACTCCCATCAGTCCTTATTACAGACTATAATTCACAGACGTCCCCTCTTTGGAGGGGGAGGGGCAGGTAATCAGGGGGCTCGTAGTAAAGCTAAGGAAAAGTTCTCACTCCTTGCTCCGTCTGTTCATATAAGAATTCAGCCACAGCACGTACTCACACACTCACACACACTCACACACTCGTGTGCTCAAGAGCAATGCAATACCCATAACTAGCGTGATACAACGACGCAGCTCATGTTTACAGGACTGAAAACACAGGAAATTATAAAATTCATGCAGTGCCAGACGAGCCGTGCACATGTCTCAAAATTATTCCGGCTAAAATCATTGGTCAACACCAGTTGGGTTTAAATCACGACCCATGTAAACACTCAACCCAAAAATTTTAATCTGAATGACAACAAAGTGTGCATGTAAATGAAAGGATGAATAAATAAATATCGGTTCTGAATATCGGTTATCGCTCACACTGACATGAGAATAATCGGTATCGGTATCAGTTACAACAAAATCAATATCGGTCGATCTTTAATAAAGAATAAGTCACACCCCGAACCCCACACAGCACAAGCCGAGTGAATCTAAACACTGGTGTAAAGTGAGGTAATGTTCCTGCCTGCTGATGTCACAGTCGCAGTCGGGCAGCTCTGATTCTCGCTCCTGACGGACCTCCATCTTCTCAGTGATCAACACCATCAGGACAACCAGCACCAATCCACAAACCCAAACAAAACCCTGCTCCTGCTGCAGACTCGCTTTCGTCTCAACACCAGGGTCCTCTGCCCTTTACTGCTGGGTGTGTGTGTGTGTGTGTGTGTTTGTGTGTGTGTGTGGAGACAACTGCTCTCCAGAAGAGGCATGTAGCAGTGAGCAGTGACTGAGTGACGGCTCCGTCTGCAGCTAAAATAAGACTACAGTCATTAACACATGCCTGTGTGTGTGTGTGTGTGTGTGTGTGTGTGTGTACAGTAGATAATGTACATAACTTCTTTTCATTTTACGGTTCTCAAAACATCTAATATTATAACTCTAATAAATGATTATTATTATTTATTTATTATGTATTAATTATTATTATAAATTAATATTAATTATAACCAAACTAATTGTATTATTTATTTTTTTTGCAAAAGTTAATAAAAATGTGAACAATCAACAAAAAAATAAATAAATAAAACCGAATAATTCAACATTATTTATAAATAAAATAATAAAAATGTTAGCATCAATTAATAAATTAGCAAAAACAAATAAAAAAATAAAGTAATATTGTCAGGTGATTCGATATAACTGCATTAAAGATCTGCTCGGATGTTTGGATAATTCTTATATTTCGTTATTTGTTTTAATGTTATTAATTGATGCTCTTTTGTTTTATTGCAGTTTTATTATGATTTTTATTTTTAGTGCTAAGAAAAAAGAAAAAGGTACAATTGTGAGAAATATTAATTATATTCAACTGCATTTCTTTAACTGTTAAAAAAAGAGGAATAAAAAAGAGTCAATAATATTTTCATCACATTCTTATTCTTATAATAGCTGCGACATACAACAAGTATTTAATTACAGTCGAGAGATTTTAATTATTAAATACAAAACATTACAAAATGAACAGATTTATCGTTTTTTATATAGTTTTTTTATTTGACTGTTTTTTTGCTAAAATTAATGATGTAATTTACGGCTTTTACAGCTCGAAAAATTAAACAATAATTAAACTTGTTTCTTTGATTCTAACATTGAAATATATGTTTAATTTTCCATTTGATCACAAATTGCCGAATATAATCTTAAAATAAAAACGTGCAATATAATGAATTATCTTGGAGATCATTTATAATATCATCATATATTAATTGTAATAATGGTTAATGTAGAATTTCAGTATAGCTGAGAAAAAAAAGCAAAACTTTTCTTTAATTCAATCGGTTTTAATTATTTATTCATTTATTAAATTATTTATTAATTATGTTTTATAATTTTGTATCAACCCTTAATTTATGTAATTTATTTCTTTTATATGACCACTAAATTTAATGAATAAGAATAAAAATAATTTTATTTGATAAAAAATTAAAAAATAAAAAACTTTGAAATAAATTATTATATTATTATATTAACTTTACATTATATTGTTTAAGTGACTTTTTTATTTTTTATTATTATTTTTAGAATAATATCAAGGTCTGTAAATTGTTAGCAAGTTTTTAATCACACATCTCTGAAACAGAGCAGTGACTTGTGTTTTATCTCTAAAAGAAAAGAGGAGGTGTGTGTGTGTGTGTGTGTGTGAATGTGTGTGTGTGTGAATGTGTGTGTAATGGTTGGTGTTTTTAAAACACACACTAGCTTTCTCTAATTTTATCAGCCTAGCCGCTGTTAGTCACGATCTCATGTGTTGCTGAGACACACACACACACACACATTCATACACATGCTTACATATCCATACACATTTGCGCACACATTATGTTCCAGCACATGCTCACACACTCTCCCACACACACATACACACATGTCCAGATGGCCGAGTCATCTTGAGTAACCCCATGTAGATCTAATAAGACAGCCTTTTGTGTGTGTGTGTGTGTGTGTGTGTGTGTGTGTGTGTGTGTGTGAGACCTTGCTGCGATGAGGTCGAGCAGGTGTTGCCAGCGCTCGTTCACTTTACTCAGTTTGTACTGGATCTCGGCCGCTTTGCTCTCGTGACTGGCCTGAGCCAATCTCTCTCCCATCAGCTCCAGCTGCTGCTTGTTCTCCTGCGCTACAGAGATCTCTTCCTGATAATCCTGACACACACACACACACACACACACACACACACAAGGAAAAAACACACACAAAACACACATTCCTTTAGATCAAAAGTGGAATATTTTTAAAGGACATGAACACACGACAATCTGTTAATCAGGAAATAAACCTCTCGGAAAATTAATCATCAGGCGATTTATTCCCTTCATCAAAAATACTTTTTATCCATTTATGGGTACAGGAAACATTCTGAAGCGACGACACACACAATATCTAATATTGCTATACACATTTTCTAATAAGAAATAATATAAAGGCAGATAATTAGTTCTTCCCACTTGCCAAAAATATGACCAATATTAATAATTTTTGAAAAAGACACATAAATTAAATAAATAACTGCAGTCCACCAATCTGTCAACAAAAAAAGGAAATAGTTTCGTTATCGTTGGTCGAATCTTTCGAAACAGCGTTTGAAGAAAAAAATCTCGTAAAGTTGCTTCAGTCGGTTCCGCTTGGCTTTTTACTGGTTCAAACTAGTTTTAATTGGTTCCCGGGACACAAGTGCGACTTAGCCGGCGTTCTGTTCCGTTCAGTTCGTTCACATAGCAAAAATGTTTTGTATGCTGACGCAAATTTTAACGTAAAAATTCGTAATGGAAGACATTCTTATGCTGAAGTTCCACTGCATATATATATATATAAATACTGACGCTTTCATTACTTCCATTAATAATAAAAATCATCTTCTTATGAGTAAAATCCCCAAATGAAGGTCTGCCGTTGCTATAGAAACGACCTCCTGACCAGAGACGGGCATGAATAATTAATCATGAGGTGTGTTTTCAAGTTCAAGGTTCAAGGAGGTTTATTGTCATTTCAGCCATATATAGCAGATGCAGTACACAGTGAGATGAAATAATGTTTCTCCAGGACCCCCCGGTGCTACACAAAACATTTACAAAGCAACAAAGAGCCACTAAACAGTATAGACATAAAGTGCATGTGTGCAACCTGGTGCAGACAGTGCAGTAACAGATGCAATAAACTATACGAACATTAGAAGGACAGTGCAAATCAGACAGTAGAGAACGGAACATAACGCAATACCACCACACCAGACTGTAAGATGAGGTAGACATGAAATGTGCAAATTAACGACAGGATTGTGCAAATAGCATTGTTTTAGTGGTTAAATAGAAAATAAAGCTAAGTGTAATTTGCCTTCAGCCTCCTCTGTCCTGAACCCTAACACATATTATATACACACATACACACACACACATACACACACACAAACACACTGTTACATTTTAGTGTCTTATAGAGTTGCGACATCCAGGATTTCACCATAACTTTAACTTTTAAAGCAAACTCATCCACGCATTCTGCACCACCGTGCGGCTTTATTTACTCAAAGTCTTTGTCCAATCGTTTTAAAGCCCCGCCTACAACGTAACGATTATGTCACCAAACACACTTCCTGGTTTCTTATTTTGAAGCTGTAATATGCTAATATGATAATGTTTCTCGTTTACCGACAAAGATAAGCGTAAGCCAGTGTGTGTGAAGTGATTCCCTGAAGCAGAGTGTGTCCTGCGCTGCTGCAGTTTACAATTAATCCCACAATTTTATTGCAACAAAACACCCAAAAATATTGCAACATTTTTCAATGTTTTAGAAAAGCTGCGACGATCACAAATGCAAGAAAAAGTAAATTAAAGATTGTCATTGTGGCAAAAAACTCACGCTTTTATATTATCTGTTTAAAAAGTATTGATTAATCAATAATCAATCGTTCATTTCCGACTGTTGATTAAAGAAAATTTAATCTAATACTTATTGTTACTCCTGACTGATCAGATTCTACACAAACGACGTGAAAAAAACGTGTGTGTGTGTGTGTGTGCGATGAACAAGAAGGAATCGGGAAGAGGTCGAAGGTCGGAGTTCAGAGGGTTCCGTCTCACCTTTCTGAGCTTCTCGATCATCTCCTCGATGGTGATGTCACCGTTCTGAGACACTTTGCTCTCCATCTGAGTCAGCCACTCACACAGCTCCTTATTCTTCTCATTAAACACCGCCCACTCGTTCAGCTTCTCGCTGACCTGCTGCCTACGCAGGGTTAGCTGCGCACACACACACACACACACACACACACACACACACACACACATACATTTTTATAAGTGGTTTGGTTAACATTTCTTTTCTATGCTTTGATGAATTGTGTGTGTGTGTGTGTGTGTGTAATCGGTGGTGCGTAACACCTGAGGAATGTGACTTGCGAATGTGTGTGTGTGTCAGGACTGTTCCAGATGATTACAGTATATCTAAATTGTGTGCAACAGTGTCTTTTAGAGGAATTCTCTTATTGTGTGTGTGTGTGTGTGTGTGTGTTTGTGTACCTGGTGACACGTCTCCTCCCACTGCCTCTGCAGCAGCTCCAGTCTCTCCTGTAGGACTGTGAGGTCGTCGGCGCTCAGACTGCTGGAAAGTGAGTCTCTGAGCACACACAGAGCGGCTACGTCATCCGCCCAGCCTTCTGTGCTGCCCTCTAACTCCTACACACACACACACACACACACACACACATACACACACACACACACACAACAATGAGTGTGACAAGAGTGTGAGGAGTGTGTGAGTTGAGTGTAAGGAATGTGGAAGGTGAGTGTGAGAAGTGTGTGAGGTGGGTGTGAAAAGTGAGTGAGGTGTGTGTGGGAAGAGTGTGAGGTGTGTGTGTGTAAGAAGTGTGTGAGGTGCGTGAGGAGTGTTTGAGGAGTGTGTGAGGTGAGGTGTGTGAGAAGTGCGTGAGGTATGTGTGAGGAGTGTGTGAGGTGGTGTGTGAGGTGGTGTGTGAGGAGTGTGTGAGGTAAGGGGTGTAAGAAGTGTGTGCAGAGAGGTGTGTGTGTGAGGAGTGTGTGAAGTGTGTTTGAGGTGAGGTGTGTGAGGTGAGGTGTTTGTGTGTGAGGAGTGTGTGAGGTGAGTGTGAGGTAAGGTGTGTGTGAGTTAGGTGTGTAAGGTGTGTGTAAGAAGTGTCTGAGGTGAGGTGTGTATGTGTGTGTGTGTGTGTGTGTGTGTGAGAGGATTGTGTGGTGTGTGTAAGGTGTGTGTGTGAGGAGTGGGTCAGGTGAGGTGTGAGGAGTGTGTGAGGAGTGTGTGAGAAGTGTGTGAGGAGTGTGTGAGGAGTGTGTGACCAGTGTGTGAGGTGCGTGAGGAGTGTGTGTGTGTGTGTGTGTGTGTGAGAGGTGGTGTGTGAGGAGTGTGTGAGGTGGTGTGTGAGGAGTGTGTGAGGTGAGCTGTGTGAGGAGTGTGTGAGGAGAGGTGTGTGTGTGAGAAGTGTGTAAGGTGTGTTTGAGGTGAGGTGTGTAAGGAGTGTGTGTAGGTGAGGTGTGAGTGTGTGAGGTAAGGTGTGTGTAAGGTGTGTGTGAGGTGAGGTGTGTGTGAGGTAAGGTGTGTGTAAGGTGTGTGTGAGGTGTCGAGGTGTGTGTGAGGTAAGGTGTTGTGTGTGGTGTGTGTGTGTGAGGAGTGTGTGAGGTGTGTTTGTTTTTGATGAGGCGTGTGTGTGTGTGGTGTGTGAGGAGTGTGTGAGGTGTGTTTGTTTGAGGCGCGTGTGAGGTGTGTGTGTTTGAGGAGTGCATGAGGTGTGTGTGTGAGGTGTGTGTGTGTGTTGTGTTTACCTTGCAGCGGATTTGTTCATTGTGCAGCTCTTCATGGTGATCAGGTAAAGGCAGAGAAAGCTTCCTCTTAAACGCTCTCAGCTTCTCGTGTGACGCAGCAATTCCTTTCTCACACTGCTCCCAGTCCTACACACACACACACACACACACACACACACACACACACACACACACACACACACACTCTAAATAAAACACACAGCCGTTTCCTCAGCAGCACTGATGAATTCTCAACCTCACATAAATGTCACACAAAATAAAAACATAATAAATTATATCATTTGCAAACACACACACATACACACACACACACACACACACACACACACACACACACACACACACACACACACCTCCTACATCGTCCTCTAATCCTCATCGTCTCTGTCCCTGATCCGGATATTTCCGTCCCTCAGATTGCTGCATCATACAGACACTGCGTCTCTTTTTACACCATTCCGTGTGGCTGCTCTCTCTCTCTCTCTCTCTCTCTCTCTCTCTCTCTCTCTCTCTCTCTCCCCTCACACACACAGTCACACTCTCACACACACTCTCTATTCTTCCCTTTTCTTTCATAACTAATAAATCCATTTTAATAGATTCATTTTTTCTATTTATTCAGTTTATTTATACTTCAATCTAAGCCAATGCCGTAATGGTCTTGGGCAAAATTCTTAAAAGGCCCACATGACAGCGCCATATATCGGTGGATCCGATATTACAAAACCGATATCCGATAATAAAAACACTTAATTATCTGGAAAATATTCGTAAAACTGATTAACTGTATGAAAGACTAAACTAACAGCAACAAATAAAGATTAAATGTAAATCAGTGTATTTAAAAAAAAATCATTTAGTAAGTGAGAGTCAGATAGTGATTCATTTACTGAGCCAGTGGATAAGAAAGAGTCATTTATTGAGTTAGAGTCAGATAGTGATTCATTGAGTGAGCCAGTGGATAAGAAAGAGTGAGTAAGTAAGAATCATTAAGTGAGTAAGAGTCAGTTAATGATTCATTGAGTGAGTCAGTGGGTAGGTAAGAGTCATTTAGTAAAACAAGAGTTCGGTTAAAGATTCATTGAGTAAGTCAGCGGATAGGTAAGACATTTAGTGAATAAGAGTCGTTTAATGATTCATTGAGTGAGTCAGTGGTTAGGTAGGAGTCATTTAGTGAATAAGAGTCGTTTAATGATTCATTGACTGATTCAGTGGGTAGGTAAGAGTCTTTTAGTAAATAAGAGTCGTTTAATGATTCATTGACTGATTCAGTGGGTAGGTAAGAGTCTTTTAGTAAATAAGAGTCGGTTGATGATTCATTGACTGAGTCAGTGGGTAGGTAAGGGTCATTCAGTAAAAAAGAGTCGGTTGATGATTCATTGACTGAGTCAGTGGGTAGGTAAGGGTCATTCAGTAAAAAAGAGTCGGTTGATGATGAATTGACTGAGTCAGTGGGTAGGTAAGAGTCTTTACCTAGAGTCATGAACTCGAACTAATCTCCACCAACAATTGCAGCACTGACGTTACCTTAAGCAGCGAGAGCAGCTCCTTCTTCCTCTGGTCCAGCCTGATGCTGGCGCTCCTCCATCTCTCCTGCAGCTCTGTCAGTTCTTCTTGCAGCAGCGCTTCTGCCTGGGGGTCGGCCGAGAGGAGAAGCTGCCTTCCTGCCTCTACTGCCAAGATGTAGCTGCCCTGCTGTCTCTGTAGCACTCGCTCCTTCAGCTAGGGGGCAGCAGAGTTAAGCTCTTTTTTTAATAAGGCCAATAATAGGAGTAATTCAGGGAATGAGATATAAAGGCTGTTCAGGAGTGGTGGAATGTCGCATGTTTAGATTGTCACCTGAATGCGATCGAGAGCTCCTCTGGCCTGCTGCAGTGCCGTGACTCGTCCATGTTGCTGCACTTCCTCCTCGGGTTCTACAGCCGCCTCCTGCAGCCAGTGTCTCAGTTTCTCTAAAAGCTCGTTGTAGCGCTGCCACTGACACACCAGAGCATCAATAATTCCTCGCCTCTGCTGCGCTCTTCGCACCACACCCTGCCACTGGTTACTCAACAGCGCCAACTTCAGGCCAAAATCGTCCCTGCAGCCCATCAGTGAGAACATTTTTTTTGTTAAATATAATGCTATAGACAGTTATATACACACTCTGTTAAAGCTACAGTCTGTAAGTATTGCCTCTTGGTCGCCATCTGTGCTTGAAACCTGTAATTGCAGTTATTTGCGGATTTCTGCACTTTGGAATTACACATTCTACGTTCTGAAAGTACGACCTAAATAATTAGCTACCAATGCTAATTAGTTCATACCACATAAAACTGCACAAATTATTATTATTGTTATATTTGTTCTTAATTTGCTTATCTTAGCAACATTAACAATGCGTTAGCGTTAGCATCCTAGTATGCGATATAGCCGGGAGTTTCTTTATGTTTAAGGACATAAGAGAATGTTATTACAAGATTAGCTTTGTGAATCGGGCAAAGATCGTTTTAAACATGGATTGTAATGTACTTGCTTAATAATTAATTAAAAAATTTACAGACTGCAGCTTTAAGCAAATCTGGGGCTTGAAAGGTGTGTGTTTGTGTGTGTATCGTAACCTGTCTTCCACTCGTCCCTGATTCAGGAACTGATGGCCGTCACCGATAATGGAATAGAGGATCTGCTGTCGACTGAACATCTCAGCGTGAAACAGCTGCAGAAACACACACACACACACACACACACACACACACACAACATTTAACAAACAGTGAGGCAGACAAAGACCTTCTGTTTATTCAGACAGCTGAAACAAGGACAACATGATGACTAACCGAAATAATAATCTGGAAACATAATTCAATTTAAAACAAACAAAATTATACATGATCTACAATTATACACGAATATGCAGATTAGGACACGCCCCCATAACCTATTCCTCTAAAGCTCTTATCATTAATATAAGCTTACAAATTCAAAAGCGTAAAACACCACCGGTTCTACTAACACAAAATCATCATAAATATATTGTGACTTTTTCATTTCATTATATTCGAGAAATAATTAAGGTAATTAAAGAAGGCGATGTGGACGTTTTCTAATTAATTATTAACTAATATGCTAATTATGTAATTAGCATATTAATATGATGCATATTTAAAACTCTTGTTATTTTGTGCATTATTATTATTAATAACTACTCAAATGGTACCTCGTGTTCTCTCTGCTGCTCTAACAGACTCGCGTAATTTCCTGAGATCTCAGCGCCGAGTTTCTCCTCAGTCTGGTTCAGAAAGCTCAGCCACGTCTCACACTTCTCCAAAAAACTCTGTCTCTGAAGCACCAGGGCTTGGAGCTTGCTGCAAATGCACAAATACACACACACACACACACATAATAAGGTGTCTTGTCTACACTGTTCATTTATGCCAGTTAATGAGTTAAAAAGTGACTGAATCAGTAAATAGAGAAGTAAGTGAGTCATTCGGTGATTCACTAAGTGGGTCATTTAGTGGAAAAAGCGCAAGTTAGTGGTCCATTGAGTAAGCCAGTGAGTAAATAAGAGCCATTCAGTAAATAGGAGTCATTTAAGGGTTAATTAAGTAAGCCAGTGGGTAAAAAGGGTCATTTAGTGATTCATTTAGTGATCCAATGTGTAAATAAGAGTCATCTAGTGAACAAGAGTCAGTTAATGGTTCAGTGAGTAAACGAGTAGGTAAGTAAGAGTCATGTATTGAGCATTAGTCTGTTAATAGCATTAGTCAGTTACTGAATCACTTAGTGAGCCATTGGGTAAATTCGTTTAATTTGGTGACTAAGAGTCAGTTAGTAAGTGAGCCAATGGTTAAGTAAAAACATTTAGTGACTAAGAGTCAGTTAGTGGTTCATTGTGTAAGATAGTGTGTAAATAAGAGTCATTTAGTGAATAAGATTCAGTAAGTGGTTCATTGAGTGAGCCAGGAAATGAGTAAGAATCATTTGGTGATTCATTGAGTAAGATAGTGTGTAAATAAAAGTCATGTGATTCTGGTGTACAATCTGTTAAGTTTTTAAAAGTCTTCTTTATCGCAATCTGCTTCATCCTGGCTAACTAACAAAGCATAGGATTGCTAATTTTATTCCAAATAAACGTGTTAGCGCATGTGCCACCAGATTGATTAGCGATGTTCTACCTAAATCTCTCTGTGCTTTGTGCTGAGGTGGACGCCCAGTTTCTGTTCAGCTTCTGTAGGTTTTTGATCTCCTGATCATTTAGAGGAAGTGTGTAGCCCAGCCGGTTCACCCGTTCCAAATCAGGAGACAGACGACTCAGTTTCAGCATCTGAATCTACACACACACACACACACACAGTGTTAATCACAGCGCCCTCACACCCTACAGAGTACTGTTCAGGAAGCATCAGCTGTATCGCCTCGTACATTGAGCTTCTCCATGCGTTCCTGCACAGAGGCCAAATCTGCAGACGCGACCGGGTCCGAATCGTTCAGCACCTCCTGCGCCTCTCCTAAACACCTACTTAGACACCGCACCTCCTCCCTAAAGCTCTGGTAGTCCTTCACACTCGCCTGAGGAGAGAAATCCAGATGTTTATATGCAAGATATTCTTTATCTCTAATAAATAACTCAAATATTTCTGAGTTATTACTCTTATTAATGTTATACAACCTCGATCAAAGCCTGCTGTCGGTGGAGGGCGTGTCCCACTGTTGCTAGGCGCCGGGTGAGTGACAGGTAGTCTGTGTGGATGGTTGCCATGGATGACGGCTCCACCTGCAGCCTCAGCTGTTCTTCCACACTAGTCAGTTGCTGCAACTTGGCCTGGACCGATACATGCGTCTTAAGTAAGTCCTGTAGCAAGAACACACGCACACACACACACACACACACTCACATTTACATGCTTCCTGTACATGGCTTATAAACTATGTGAAAGTATTAGTTATTTTGTTTGTCAGTCCATGTCAATTAACACAACTGTAAATGAAGGAAGACGGAAATGAGTCAGTGAGTAAATCAGGAAGTGACTTAATGAGAGTCAGGAAATGAGTCAGGAAGAGTAAGTTAAAGGGGCCTCTCACTGAACCAGGGAATGATGAGTCAGGGGTGAGTCAATAAGAGACACTGAATTAGTGAGTGAGTAAACAAATGAAAGAATCAGTGTGCGAGTGAGTGCTCGACTAATTCAGTGAGTGAATCAGTGATTCAGTGAGTGACTGAATCATGAATGAATGAATGAATGAATAAGTGATTTAGTGGGTAACTGAATCAGTGAGTAATTAAATAATTGAATCAGTGTGTGAATGTGTACTCAAATATATCAGTAATTTAGTGAATGAGTGATTCTGTGAGTGAGAGTGACTTAATCAGAGAGTAAGTAACCAACTGAATTCATAATTAAGTGAAGAAAAATGAATCAGTGTGTAAGTGACTGACCAAATCCGTGAGTTAATGAATGAATGTGTGTGTGAGTGACTGACTTAATCAGTGAGAAAATGTCAGAGTAAGTAACCGACTGGATCGTACTAATAAATGAGTGATTCAGTGAGTGAGAGAGTTGGAGTGAGTCAGTGAGAGTCACTAAATAAGAGAATGAGAAAATCAACGAATCAGTGTGTGAGTGACTCACTAAATCGCTGAGTGAGTTAATAAGTGATTCTGTGTGACCAACTAAGTCAGAACATAAGTGAATGAGTGATTCGTTGAAGGAGTGACCGACTCAATCAGCGAGTCAGGAGTGACTCGCTAAGAATCAGTGAATAAGTAAGTGAGTAAATAAATGAATCTGTAAATGTGTGTAAATAAATAAGTGATTCAGTGTCAAGTGAATTACTAAATCAGTGGATAAGCAGCCATGAGTAAGCCAGTGAGTCATAGAATGATAGAGTGATTTAATGAATGAATGAATGGATGAATCTGCATGTGAGTATGTAAGTGATCGAATCATTGTGTAAATGAATAAGTGATTCATTGAGTGACTCACTAAATCAGTGTGTGAGCAGGCAATTCAGTGAGTGAGTGAGTGATTCGGTGAGATTCATAGAATGAAAAAGTAAATGAATGAATAAATGAGTGTGTGAGTGAGTGACCGACTGAATCACTGAGTCAATGCTTAATCAGTCAATGAAGATGTGAGTGAATGAATGAATCAGCGTGTGAGTGAGTTACAAACTGAAGACACTTACATCACAGTCATGGATCCATGCCGTCACTTCTTGTTCTGTGGTGTTCCTGTGGGCGGAGCTGTGGAGTAAACGCTCCGCCCTTTCTTCCAGTCTCTGCACATCCTTACCACTGCTCTCGTGAAGCTCTTTGTAGCGCTGCCACAACTGCAGCAGGTTCTTACTGCTCTTCAACTGATCCGAAATCTGCTCCAGCAGTGAGTCCCACCTACACACACACACACACACAGAGTGTAACCACCTGCCGTATGATCTTTGATCTTTACAGCTGGAGCTGCATTGTGGTGAAGGTTCACCTGTGATTGATCTCAGTGAGAGTGGTGTTGAGGGAATCAGCCACGGTGCAGTGACAGTCTTTCAGCAGCTGCTCGGTGAGAGAGCCGAACTTCTTCACGCTGCTCTCCTGCTTTTCTAGCTCCTCCTGCAGACTCTAAAATGTCATAACATCAAACACACATACAATGTTTTATAAAACCAATGAATCATCTGAAAGCTCCAATTAATGTGAACGCCCTTATATGTAAAAATAAGCCACGCCCACTTTTAATCACAACCACAAAACAACTGAGCAGGAAGCTGTGTTTATGCATCTTGCTGGTATTTATAAAAAGATCAGATTTTTAGCTAGAGAGCGAGAGAACAGCCTCCAGTACCTCCAGGTTCTCTACTTGCACGAGAACAGCGTCTGGAGAACCGGTGAGGAGCCTGAGGCGTGAGATGGAGTACTGTCCCTCCATCAGATAGCCGTGGATCTCCTCAGACGCTCGCTTGTACAGACTCCACTGTTCCAGCACTGCACGCAGGCTGATCTTTACCTGGCCAACCTAGACACACACACACACACACACAAACACACACACAATGTAATTATGCATAAAAAGGGGTGGAGTTATATGTCATATCCTTTCTCCTCCGCTGGATGGGATATATTTTCTTTATTTACTAGCGGAGATATATATTTTGTAGAACAGTAACTAAATCCATTCCATCTGAATGACTTTATGCATAGTGTAATTACATTTACGGCATTTGGCAGATGTTCCTATCCAGAGCAACGTACATTTATCTTTACATTCATCTTTATCAACTGGGGGTCAAGCGCCTTGCTCAGGGGCCCAACAGTGGCAGCTTGGTGGTGCAGGAAATCGAACCCTAAACTTCTGGATAGCAGTCCAACACCATAATCACGGCACTACGTCTTCCTAATTTATTATAATCTTATTATGATAATAAATCAAAGACAAGGAAATCAAATTCATTGGAAATATTTGTACTCAGATATCCAACCTTATAATTAGACAGTTTGAACATCTACTGTATGAAAGATGAGTCGAATTTCAGTTTCGAATCACAGTTTTGGATTTGTTAGGGATATTTAGGATGTTGCCTTGGCAGACCACTAGGGGGCAACAGGGCGTTTTTTTTTTTTTGTTATTTTGTTTTTTTAAAAATAGTAAGAACAGAAACAGTCTGCTAATGGCTAGGCTAACTACCTAACCACCAAACCAATTAATAACTAGTTAAATAAATAAATAAATCTGTAAAGGTTTATTTTGAACCCCTAAACTTTTATTTAAAATCATTCTAATGGTTTTAATAATCATTCTCACTGTGAAGCATCTCACCAGCTGGTCCAGCTTGGTCCAAGCTTGATTGAGCCCTTTAAGCGTTTCCATGACGACAGCGGAGGCGTCTCCTTTCTTTCCCTGAATGAGCGAACATCCTTTTTCCTCCACTTTCTCCAAGTCTTTCTCTTTGTCTTTCACTAGCTCCTCCAGCTCCTGGAGAAACACACAGTCGCTCTGGTCTTCACACGTTCACACTCACACTGAACTACAATCGTGTCAGAAAATCCCAATAAAATCATAGCATTCAGTCAGTAAGTGGTGAATAAGTGACTTTATTAATGAATGAGTTACTGAATCAGCAAGTGAATAAGTGAGTCATTTAGTGAGTGACTGAATCATTGAGAGTGTGTGACTAAGTCAGTGAGTGAGTGAGTGACTGAATCAGTAAGTGAGTGAGTCATTTAGTGAGTGACTGAATCATTGAGAGTGTGTGACTAAGTCAGTGAGTGAGTGAGTGACTGAATCAGTAAGTGAGTGAGTCATTTAGTGAGTGACTGAATTAGTGAGAGTGTGACTGAATCAGTGAGTGAGTGACTGACTGAATCAGTAAGCAAGTGAGTGAGTCATTTAGTGAGTGACTGAATTAGTGAGAGTGTGACTGAATCAGTGAGTGAGTGATTTAGTGAGTGAATGACTGAATCAGTGAGTGATTGAATCAGTGAGTGATTGAATCAGTGAGTGACTGAATCAGTGAGTGATTGAATCAGTGAGTGACTGAATCAGATTCAGTAAATGAGTGTTTGTGAGAGCGTCTGATAACCTGGCAGTCTTTCAGCAGATTCTGCACCGAGGCCACGTCCTCAATCCTGGGCTTCTTCTTCAGTTTTTCCTCCTGTGAACTGATCCACAATTTCAGGGTCTGAACTCCACTTTCATACTCCAACCAACTCTCCAGTAAACCTTCCAACAACATGATCTGAAAGACAGAGCGTGAGACAGACAGAGAGGGAGGGAGAGACAGAGTGAGAAAGAGAGAGAGAGAGGGAGAGAGACACAGTGAGAGAGAGAGGGAGAGAGAGAGAGAGATCATCACCATTATAAGATGATTAAATGGAAGATAAAATCGCTGTAATTATTGATTAATAAAACATGTTTATATACATCAGCGTCTTTCCTGCTAATATTGAGATTTTTTTTTATATCACGCTGTAATTAACGCTTGATTAAACTCAGGTCTGAACCTTTTCCATGATGAGACCCTGCAGAATCTGCCAGCGGCGGTTCATGGCTCCCAGTCGCTCAGCAAAGTCGGTCTTATCGCTGCGTTTTCCCTCCACGTCCTGACTGCTGATCTGAAGCACCGACTGATTCACAAAATCCACCGTGAGCTGCTTACAGGACAGATCGATCCCGAACCCCTGGGCAGGAGGACGAGAGACTGGGAATCTGATCCACACTGACATTTTATCACATAAAAATAATCAAACTATAACAGAGTCACTGGAGAGACACAGAAACCAAAAATATTACAAGAAAAAAAAGCAAAGAAAGCAAAAAAAATGGGAGAAAAACAAATAAAATAAGGACAAATTTTAATAAGAAAAAAAAGAAAGCAAAAAAAATTGTGATAAAATAAAAAATTAATGAATAGTAGAAGAAAATAAGGAAATAATAGAAGGAATAAGAAAAAAAATTATGGTAGAAAATTATGAAGAAGGAAAAGGAATAAAAAAATAAGGAATATTAAAAAAGAGAGATAAATAAAAAAAATTAAACATTGAATAAAAATTTACACTAATAAATAAAAATATACATGAAAATAAAAAAGATAAAACTAAGTTGAAAGACAAGAAAAAATATACATTCAAATACAAAATAAAGTAAATTAAATAATAAAATTGCTAAAAATAAATGAATGAATGAAATCAAAGGAAATAAAAGAAAAAGATAATAAAAATACGATAACTAAAAAAAATAATGTAAAAAGAAAAAAAAAGAGAATTTTTATGGTTTGTGGAATTTAATGTCTTCCCCCTGATGGCATGTGTGTGTGTGTGTGTGTGTGTGTGTTTTATCACTTTGCTCTCAGCTACCTTGTATTTCTGGATGAAATTCTGCACCACCTCTGAGCCTACAGCTTCCAGGATCTTGTTCTGGTCCTCCTGGATGATGTTCTCCATCAGGGAAATCCAGCTCATCAGCTCCGTGATGGCGTGACGGGACGCCAGTTTCTCCATCTGCAGCTGAAGAAAAAGAATATAATAAGAATAATAATGATAATCATCTCTGTGGTTTATTTCTCGTTAGTGTTTCATGATGTCTCACCTGGTGAAGTTTTTCTTGCACCACCGGGATGCGTGTGAGAAGCTCCGCCCACTGCGTCTCTACCTGGCCCAGGTGAGTCCGGAGGGCCGCCGTGTCCACCTTCTTCAGCCTCAGCAGCTGGTTCCCGCGGCTCAGGACGGACGAGCGTAGAGACGATTTAGCGTCCACTTCTTTAGAGAACTCCTGAAAACAGATGACGAGGATGAGAGCGAGGATGAGTGGAACAGCAGTGTAAACGTTTCTCCAGGACTGAGGGGGGGGGGTGAGAAGGTCTTTACCAGGAAAGCGTGCAGGTGGTCTCGGACCATCTCCAGCTCCTGAGGAACAGTAACGGACTGAGTGCTCCAGAACTCGAGCCGGGAAAGAGCCGAGGACAACCACTGACCCAGTTCTGCTGAATCACTCTGATACCTACAGCACCAAGAACCGGAGAGACACGTTAAAGACACAGAGAAAGAATAAAACAAAAAGACAAAAAAAGAGGGCGAGATAGAGAATGAAATAGAGAAAAAGAGAGAAAGACAGCGATAAAGAGAGAGTGATACAGTGATAAAGAGAGAGTGATACAGTGATAAAGAGAGAGTGAAAAAGAGAGAGAGAAGAAAGAAAAATGGATAGAGAGAGAGAGAGAGAGAGAGAGAGAGAGAGAGAAAGAGAAAAACGAAGAGAAAAACAAACAAAAGAAAGATAGAAAACTGAAAGAAATAAATAAACAAACAAAAGAAAAAAAGAAAAAGAAATGATCAAACAAAGAAAGAAACAACCAAAAGGGGAAAAAAAAGAAAGACACAAAAGAAAGAATGAAAAAAAATAAAGGAAAGAAATAAAAGAAACAAAGAAACAAACAAAAGAAACAAACCATCAAAACATAAAAAGAAAACAAACAAAAAAAAGAAAGAAAGAAAGAGGAAAAACAAAAAAAGAACAAAAGAAAGAAACTGTTAAGTAAAGTTTATGAATGTAAAGTAAATTTGGTTGCTTCTGTTATGAGCGCTGCTGTTGATTGGTTCCTGCTCACACTGCAGCGTTTGCATGCAATTCTCACAATGACCAAAAGATGGCACTATAAACAGTTTTACCGATATTTTTTTCGGATATTTAAACCTTCCTTATTGTCATATATCAGGAAAAAACCTCGGTAAAGTGCAGGTTACAGTAATGAGTAGGCAACAGTGAAGTCGAGTGGAAGCTACTGAGACCTGCTCCAGTGTTTGAGTGTGGAGTCCAGGCGTTGGAGCTCTTTGCTGATTTTGGTGGTGCTGCTAAGCCAACGTTCTCCCAGCTGAGTAAGCTGAACCTCCAGCTCCGAGCAGCACACACGCAGTAACAGTCTCTTCCCGTCCTCCAGAACCTGATACAGCTGCTGCTGCCGCTCCACCAGAGTGCTCTTCAGACACTACACACCACACAGCCAGGGCGGAGAACGTTCAGAGTCGGTACAGCACTGAAACAGACGCTCTGAATGTACTACAGGATGTGGTGAGTACCTGGTAAAGTGCAATTCTCTCACTCAGTCTCTCCTCAGTCTCCTCCACCAGCCCCATGGACGGGATGCTGCTCTCCACCACCTCCAACTGCTTATATAGAGCCTGATAATCCCTCACAAACCTGCTCCATTCCTACAACACAACACAACACAACACAACCACCAATCAGAATTAATGAATTAGTTCCGGAGGTCAGTAATTAAAGCAAAAATTAGCATTGGAATTTTATCGTAAGAAATAACGTAAATGCAGATAATCCGTTCCAGTCAACCATATGCGGAAAATTCTTCGTAAACTAAAAGCAGTTCTTACGAAGAAAATTCGTAAGGGAGGACACTTTGGAGTCTGGATTGAAAGTTATGACTCTCACACACACACACACACACACACACACACACACACACACACCTCTAGAATGCCCTCCAGCTCCACTCCTCTCCTGTGAGCCTGTTTAAGGACGGTCTGAGCCTGAGCTACGGTGTGCTCCAGAACCTGCGCCTCTCTCTGCGTTATCACCACACTGACCTGCCTGAAGAAGGCCTGTGTCAGCACCACGTGGGCCTCCAGACCCTGAAAAAACTCCTACACACACACACACACACACACACACAAGTAATAAAATCATGGAAACAAAAAGACACAAACCCAAAAAACGAGTCCTGAAATACACCTGATTCACACCTTGTGTTTATCCAGAAGGATCTGAACCTCGAGTGCAGAGCCGGCGGTCGTCTTTTGATCGGCGGCCATCTTGTCCTGCGCCGTGTCCACCAGCTCCTGCAGGTCCTGTAAAGCTTTCTCATACTGTGTCTTTAACACCAGCGTCTGGTTCAGAGAACTCCGCCTCGAGCCCACCATTTCCACCAACTCCTCATACAAGTCCTACACACGCACACACACCCACACACACATTATTAATTTTTAGGAACACAGAAATGATTGTGTGTGTTAATGAGGTAGAGAAAAAGAAAAACAGAGACAGAGGGAAAAGAGTGAGAGAGAGACAGAGAAAAAGAGAGAGAGGGATAGAGAGAAATAGTGAAAGAGTGTGTGAGTGAGAGAAAGAGAGAGAGAGAGAGAGAGAGAGAGAGAGAGAGAGAGAGAGAGAGAGTGAGAGACAATGAGAGAGAGAACGAAAGTTTGATTGAGAGTGTGAGAGAGAGTGAGGGAGGGTGAGAGAGAGTAAGAGTGAGAGAGAGAATAAGAGAGAGAATTAGAGTGTGAGTGACAGTGTGAAAGAGAGGGAGTATGAGAGTGTGAGAGAGAGTGAGAGAAAGAATGGGAGTGTGAGAGAGAGATAGAAAGAGAGAGAGAGAGAGAGAGAGAGAGAGAGAGAGAGAGAGAGAGAGAGAGAGAGAGAGGGAGAGAGAGAGTAGATGCTGTACCTGTAGTCTGAGCAGCTCCTGAGTGGTCACCGGGTCCGACTGCAGTGTTTCTCCTTTAGTCCTCATCTCACACACTTTCTGTTCAAACTCCCTCAGACTGTCCTCTGCTTCAGCCAGAGTCTGCACACACACACACACACACACACACACACACACACACACAAACACACACACACACAAAAGGGGGACTGTTAAATTTAGTAATCTGATCAGCAGACTATGGGTTCCATGCCCAGGACCACTAAACTGGGGCCCCTGAGCAAGGCCCTTAACCCAGAAATGTAAATATATTTTATAGTTTATTATATTTTGTTTGGATAAATAAAAGCTGATGTCTGACTCGAACCTCCAGCTGTTTGGACACTGGACGATCTGCAGCTCCACACATCTTCTGCAGCAGCTGATGCTTCCAGTTGTTCATAGCAGCAAATAAATTCCTCAATTCAACCTAAAAGAAGTGAAATAAAGAAATCAATGAGATTATGCAAATTATAGGATGCACCAAATTTGATTAATCCATTTATGGTTTAAAAAAAAGAAAAGAAAATATAAACTGAAAACATTCGCAGCTTCACCCCTCCTCATACTGGATCTTGGTTGGCTCTTGATGATGTAACAATTTCTTGCAAAGTGTTAATGAAGTGCACTTGAATGAGTAACACCCCCACCCACCTGAAAAGTGGTATGTTCCTGCAGTTTGTCTCGAATCCCATCACATCTCTGCTCCAGGAGCGAATCCATCAATCTCAGTCTCTCATCCAGTCCATCCAGAACCTCCTCGATCAGCTCATCACCTCCTTCATCACGTCCCTCCAGCACCTCCCGACACTTACACATCTCCTCGCTGATATTTTTCACCTCCTTATTTAAACCCTGTATGAGAGAGAGAGAGATGAGGGAGAGAGAGAGAGATGCTCTCTAATCCTGTGCAACGTCCGTATGTAATTTAAATTAAAATAAAAGAATAACGTACCTCTAAATGACACAGTTGAGTCTCCGAGTCGTCAGACAGCAGCACAGGGCCTGAGAGCAACGTGTTCTCCGCACCGTCCAGCCAGGTGGAGGCTGAACTCACTGCATCATACAGGATGTTCTCTCGAGTGTGAGCCTGGTGGAGGAAAATACAGTACAGCAAATGACTCATCGATAGAGATAAAGTTTTATGCTGATGTTCTTGCATTACTTATTACTTATTAGTACCTCAGGTGGTTCCTCTAGTTTCTGGTTAAAGTTCTCAAATAAAGTACTGGGAGACAAAACGTCCGGCGTGAGACGATCCCCTCTGAAAACACTTCCTGGGCTGGACACTCGAGATCGCTGATATACCTAAGAGATTACCACCAAATAAATGATCAAACCCAGTGAGACGAGGACAAGGGAGACGTTTGTCCTGCTAAGGGATGTGCTGCGTACCGAGCTGAGCTGTTCGTCCTGCATGGTGTTTAGTAACAGCTGCAGTTTGGTGTTCAGATCTTTACTCAGATTCTCCCACTTTATCTTCATACCATCCTGCTCCTTCCCGCTCTCGCCAGGATCCGACACATCCTCCAGATCTGCGGCACTGTGACCCAAAAAAAAAAAACAGTTAAGCAAACGTGTGTGTGTGTGTCTGTGGGGTTGAGAGAATTGGTGCCCATCAGGAGGACACACCTGTCTCCGTTGGGTGTGGTTTGAGAGTGCGAGAGAAGCTCCTCCCCTCGACTGGCCACAGACTGCATCAGCTTCCTCTGTTCTTCGAGCTGCGCCTCTAATTCCTACATGACACGGAGATGTCACATGACAGGAAGTTAAGAGGTCTGAGGACTGTTCTAATGGGCGTGGCCTAATGTTCCTAATGTTATGATTCTCAAAAATATTTCTATTACATGATTATGGAGTTATCAGAGTTGCTACACTTGCTAAATTAGCTTTGTACTATAACATACAAGTATAACTTAATGTAATGAGTGACAGTAATGTTTAACCAACCTTAGCCCCGCCCACTTTACAGTCAAATTACATAGCAGTCTCGTTATCTATACATTTGATCAGCATTGATTAAACACTGGTACCCGTTGTCTCTGCACGGTGTCCTGGTTCTGCTGGCTGCGAGTGGATCGAGCCTGACTGAGCCAATCTAGAACGCTAGGGCTCTGAGACATGGTCGAGTCTGGCTCGCTTTCCTCCTGCTCCATTAAAGAACCCTGATGATAAAAAAAGGCAAATTAACTGTTACACACAGATAAAAAAGTGACGGTATTTAAAGTTTGATTGGATAGGGCTTTCATTCTGGCATCGGAATCAAAGATCGACCGATAATCAATTTTATCGATATTTTTTTGCGATATTTTTGCATTATCGATATCGGTTTTTGTAATATCGGATTCACCTGATTGAGAATTGCATGCAAGACTGAAATAACGGCATTGCATCATAATGTAATTTATTGAACACATCAGCAAATACATTTATTACACATTAAACCACAGCCTAGATTTGCTTAACTTAGCTTATTTGCTCAGTTTAGCTTATTTAGTTTCCGGATAGTTCAGAACCCACTAACCGACAGAGAAGTTTACGAAGCCGAAGGGGAAACGCTTACCTGGATGTGTGTGTGTTTGTCCTGTAGGATGCGCTGCAGCTCCAGCAGACTGGCTTTGAGGCTGTGCAGTTTATGCGTGAGCTGCTCGGCGTCTCCGCGCGTGCCGACTTTCCCCTCCAGCAGGAGACTCTCGCTGTGTACGGAAAGCTCGGACAAACACAGCACCTTCTGCTCGATCTCCATCAGCATGTTCTGTAAAATAATATTCATCTGTATTTTTAAAACTGTGAAAGTATTAATGGTCCCTGAAAGCAGGGGTACCACTAAGGGTGGGGATTGAGGCCCACTTACTTACATTTACAGCATTTGGGCAGACGTCCTTATCCAGAGCGACTTACATTTATCTCTTTATACAACTGAGCAATCAGGGGTTAAGGGCCCGTGGGGGTTGGGGGTCTCAGGGGCCCACAGTTGTGATTGGTGGTGCTGGGAATTGAACACCAGTCTTTCTGGTATCAGTCTGACACCTTAACCACTAAGCCACCACTTCCCTCACTTCAGGGGCCCCAATAAGTAGTCATAGTGCAGAACGGGTGCTGTAGGGGGGCTTAAACCTCATATTTTTTTTATAGAGCCCAAAATTGCTGGCACCCCTACCTGAAAAGGGTACATTTTAGTGACACCAAAAAAAAAAAATGAAAGGAAAAAAGATTTTTCTTAAGTTGTGAAGTGGAAGCTCAGCGAGTACAGTATTGAACTGCTGATTAGGAGATTGTGGGTTCAATTTCCTGCCATTGCTGGGCCCCTGAGCATGGCTCCTAACCCTCAACTGCTCGACTGGGTTAAAAAAATAAGATAAATGTAAGTCACTCTGGATAAAAATATCTGCTAAATACTGTAAATGTTTGTCCAGATTTCGTTTCCAGGGGTTGTGCTCAGGAGAACTGGACACTCGCTCGCGAAAGTTCCTGGTAGTTCTTCAATCAGGGACATTTCAGTTTTTGGTGAATTTTAAAAAAAGACAAAACATCAATCAAAAACATTTATGCAACACATTAATATGAATATTTATTATTATTATACTATTATTATTATTCATTTACAAGTGCTCCCCACCTGACAGTCGATCAGCTGCTCCTCCATGTCCATGTCCTCTGGATGCGGCTGGAGGGCGGAGTTAAGCGTCGCTCGTGTGCTGAGCAGCCAATGATCGAGCTCCTCTGCCTCGCTATGGTAACGCTGTAAGGCCTGCTCCTGTCTCTGCTCCTCCAGCTGCTCGTTCAGACGCTCCTGTACATAAGACACAGACACGTCCCCCAATAACTCCCAAAAACTTATCACAAAATGTAGAGAAATAATCCAAAAAATTTTTTATTTTAACACACAGGCATCAGAATTAAAAAAAATATACATATTTTCCATTAGGAAATTTTCCATGTAAAAGATTTATAAAATGAAAAAATGTCAATATAAAAAAGAAATAAAGAACAAATAAGTAACAAAGAGTTGATCATATTCGTACTGGATTACAGATTAGCGCTGGATTAGTGTTAGGTTGCCAGATCTTTAGATTAACAGCAGAAGGTCCGGACGTTAAAAAACACTCAGCTTTGTTTATTGGATGGATCATTTTTAAACTTCATTTCGATACGAATAGTCACATGCCAGGAAACGTTTTTTTCAGATTTTTAAAATAATTTCTACAATTATTGAACGTAAGATATAATTAACATCTTCTTATGGATGCTAATGAGCTTATTATTAATCTTCTCTGCCATATGTCACCTTTTCTTTACCTTGCACGATGTTAGAACGGAGATACTTTCATTCACTTGTTGATTTAGTGTCTAACATGGTGAATGCAGGTGAACCCCTCGATGTTGATTGGCTCACAGATGTTTTGAAGAAACTTGCATCATTTGGAAAATCCCTCATTTAGCTGATCCTCCTAAGAGCTCAGTGTCACAGCTGTAAACACTCTCACTTCCTTTTCCATGAGAGTAAAACGCCACGGCGGGTTTGTTTCCAGGTGGACCGTTAATAAACGTGACACACGGGACTTGAAGAGTTTCCAGTATTGTGTGTGGTACGTAAAGGCACCCCTTAAAGGGGGGTAAATAGAACGTTTCTAAGGACACACACACAGTTTGGGGGACGCCAGAGATCCCTTTTATTAGTAGTAACAGTGCGGAATTGGTGTTGTAGGGGCCCCAACCTCATATTCTTTCATAGAGCCTAATATTGCTAGCAGCGCCCTGACCTTACGCATCAGACAATTAGCTAACGATTTGTGGGCGTGGCTTCTGAGGCTGTGACTAGTAATGGATATTATATAATAGTTTTGGGGATGTTAATCAGGGCTTTTACCAAATCTTAAGAATTTCCAGTATTGTGCTGAGTGGTACTCAAAGGCACCCCTAAGGAGGGGTAGATAGAACGTTTCTAAGGGCACACACACTTCAGGGGTTTAAAACTCTTCTTCTTCGTCTACCTATAAATATTTATAATCTTCTACAATCTGATAATAAGTCTTACCTCCAGGAGCTGGCGTTTGCCCGAGGCTTTCATGCGGATGGTGGCCATGCGTTCCCCAAGCACGGTGAGGGTGGAGTGCAGTGCCAGCTGGTCGCCGGCGTCCTGCTCTGGACTCTCCTCATCCTGCTGGAGCTCCTCGGAGAAACATGCCTGCAGAGCGCTGATCTCATCCTGCAGCATCAGGATCTCATCCATCAGCGCCTGAACACAGGAACACCATCATTTCCTGAACAATTTTCGGCCATATGACGGAATATGATGTTGGGGCCCTCAAAGCGTGTGGGCCCTTCGCGGATAACGAATCGTCCTAACTTTGTTATCCATCCATGATTTTACATGCAGAACACTTTAATTCCTTTTACCCAGTAAATGATCAGCTAATGTGCTAATGCGGTTCTGCTCTCTCACCTGATGAGCAGCCATCTGGCTCTCGGGACTCTTTCCAGGTTCGAGCCCTTCGTTGAGTGACGCCTCGATGGACTCCATCTTAGTGGAGATGGACTGTAACGACTCCTGGTAGTGTTGCTGCCTCTCCAGAGCCTCGTACAGACTCTTCTGTTTCTCGCTGATCTACAGGACGCAAAGTTGTTAGATGCGCCCCTAAGCGATAACGCTGTTGCGCAAGCTGATAAGAAGAGCGGGACGGAAATGATTTACCACGTTCTTCAGCGTTTCCCACGAGCGTTGGAGGTCGTCCAGGTTAGCCGTGGCAGCCGAGTCCAAAGACGGGTCGTAGAGCTCCTGGAGAGGGGCGCGACTTAGCGGGGCTCTTCCTGAAACCTGAGAAAAGAACGTGGCAAATGTATGATAGCTCAGTGACACCGAATCTCACACCTAATGCTTTTATTCAGATTCGAATTATATGCTACTGCAGGTGAGATCCTGAAAGTAGTACAAAAATGTTGGCACCCCTGAAGCTGTGCTAGTCAGTCTATTTTTTTTTCATACAGGATCAAGTTATTAGCTGTTAGCTGACATCGATTAACACGTTCTTGGTGTTACCTCTATGTCTATATATTAATTATATCTGTAATTACAGTCCAGATTTAGATTAGAACCCCAGTATTTTTACCAAATAAAAATGGTTTAAATTCGATTATTTCTCTCTTTTGCTGTCGTGTGTCAGGTGGAAATCTCAGTTTTAATTTCCAAACATTCATTTTGACGTTAATTGTAATAATTTAGTGACATTTTTTGCAATCCGGAGGATCTGAAGTGATCTGATCCACACACAGAGATCAGATCTCATTATCGTTATAATCATCATCCAGTCTGTCTAGAACAAACAGAACCAACTGGGACAGAAGAAATCCAGAAGAACTGGAACAACGACTACAAGATACTTCAAGAGACCGACCCACAAATCTACATAAAAACGATGGGTGAGTTTAATAAAGCGCTGCTTTAAACGCACGGGATGATCACACTGATGATTGATTTCATTCGAGTTAATGATTTGTAGGTCGGTCTTAAAGTATCTTGGAGATGTTGTTGCAGTTGGTGATCTGATTCCGTGTGGATCAGATCACTAATGACAAAATGAATGTTTGGAAATGTAAACTGATGTTTTCTACTGACACACGACAGCAAAAGAGAGAAAATAACAGACTTTAAACCATTTTATTAGCTGATGAAAATATTACTGTTCTAATCATTTTGGCCACCACGGAATTAAACAAATAAATAAAGCTACACAAGGAACATAGGACATGCAGCCATGAAGATGATGTGATTCTTTAAAGGAAACCCCTTTTCTACCCTCAGTAGCTCTACGCAGCGTTATCTGTCCTACGTCTTTATCTGTCATCTGGTTTTAGCAAACAAACAAACAGCTCAGGGACAGATAAAAAAAAAAAAGAGGTCGATACAGAAGGGCAGAAAGCACATAACATGTCATTATAACATTTAGTTTAGAGCACAAACTGTGTCATTTTGACATCTGACATGTGTTTTGCGGCGTTATGACATGTGTCTTGGTTATGTGCCTATATATATATATATATATATATATATATATATATATATATATATATATATATATATATATATATACAAATGTCATTAGGACCTAGGGTTATAACAGAATGAGATCTTTATAGTAGGTATATGTAGTCATTATGGTCATTATGTGTCGTCATGACCAACATAAGTTAATGTAAACTGTAATATATATATATATATATATATATATATATATATATATATATATATATAGATATATATATATATATATATATATATATATATATATATATATATATATATATATATATATATACAAGCATATACAAAACTTAGTCATGTCATTGTGACCTTCAGAATATAAAAGTATTAGTCATTATGATGTCTAGTTTTAGGGGTAGTGGTAGCGCAGTGGTTAAGGTGTTGAAGACCACCTTGAAGACCCGGGTTTGATTCCCAGCACCACCAAGCCACCACTGCTGGGCTCGTAAGCAAAGCCTTTAACCCCCAATTGCTCAGTGGAATAATGTAAGTCGCTCTGAATAAGGGCGTCTGCTAAATGCTGCAAATGTAAATGTAGTTTTGTGTCATTGGTCTAAATAATATAAGAACCAATTCTGTGTCATTATGACATTCAGCATATAAGAATCGGTTACATGTCATTATGATTTACAGAATAGAAGAATCAACGGTGTCATTAGGACTGAATATAGGAGTTGTGTTTTATTATGAAGTACAGGAGGTATGTATCATTCATGTGTCGTTATGACCTACATTATTTATTACATAACCAATTATGTGTCATTATGAAGTACAGAATGTATCAGTCATGTCGTATAAGATAATAATGAGAATTTAATAAGAATCTATTATGTGTCATTATGAAGTACAGAATGTATCAGACATGTCTCATTATCCTATATAGACACCTATATAGATTTAACCTATACAGACATATACGACTATCAGTTTTGTGTCATTATGGCGTACAGAATATGAAAATTAATTATGGTTTATTATGAAGTACAGGATGTCTCACATGACATAGAAAATATAAAATGTGTAATTATGATATATTCTGTATGTCATAATGACCCACAATTAATTCTTATGTTTTGTTTGTCGTAACGACCCATATTATGTATTCTGTATAAAGTCAATTGTGTGTCATTATGACATACAAAATATAAGACTCAACTGTGTGTTGTTATGATGTACGGTATATAAGAATGGTATGGATCAATATGACATACGGAATTATATAATACATAATATAATACTTATATAATACATAAGTGTTATTCGTGCGCTATTATAGCCTACATACAGTGAATTGTAACATGCATAGGAATATACGAGTATCACTCGAGTGTCATTATGTGGTAGAAAATATTAGCATGGGTCATGTGTCATTACGACATACAGAGTGTAAGAACCAGTCATGTCTCATTAAGTGTCGTTTTTGACCTACATAAACTAACACAGCATCTCAGAGGAGGAGAAGCTCAATGGCGTTTTGCATTAGTGACAAATATAATTAGGGTTAGGGTGTCAATAATTTTGTACTGAGATGGTTAAGGAGAGTGAGAGTCATTGAGATGATCGGGGGGATGTTGACGGGGGGGGGGTACCTGGTTAAGGGAGACGTCAGCGTTAGGTCCGGGTGAGGGGGATCTGCAGGCTGGAGGGGAGGAGACCTCGCTGTTGGTGCCCTCCTCACCCGACTCCTCTGTTACAGGAGACAGGAGAGTGTGACATCTGCCTGCCGTCATCTACCCCATCAGGGGTATGAGAGAGAGAGGGAGAGAGAGAGAGGGAAGAGAGAGAGAAAGAAGACAAGAAACAGGAAAGAGAGAGGGATTTGCGACGTGAGATGCAGCAGAAAGGAAGTAAGCGTTAAAAGAAGCGCAGAGAGAATTATTTTACAGCTCAGAGGATGTGATTAAGCACTTTACAGATGTTCGATTGTTCGGAAAAAAATCAGTGTTACAGTGGCAAAAAACTGAAACAGCTGGACAGTAAACTTTACTACAGTATTAAATTAACCACAAAAAGCTTCCTGGTCGCCCCCTCAGTAATGGCAAAAGGGTTAAAACATGTGTGCCAATACACACACACACACACACACACACACATCTGGTTAAAACAGTTTCAGCCTTGAGCTTATAGGCTAAAATTAGATCCTTTCTGCTAACAATGTCTTCTGTTCAAGAAGCATCAGTCGCCTCGCTTCAACGCACACACACACACACACACACACACTGGGTCAGAAGGAATGTGTTGAGTAATCAGCACAGCCATTTTGCAGTTTGAGCCTTTTCTTTGCAGTTGATGTGGAACTTTCGGTCCCACAGTAAGCGAGTGATGCAACCGCAGGCTAATCGCTCACCCGGGACACGACTCAGAGTTTCCTGAGCAGTTAGAAAACATCGTACAATACAGAAAGACGCGGAAGGACGGCTTAACGAAAGACAAGCGACTAAAGCTGTGTCCAAAATCACATATTACTCAAAAGTGTACTACATTTAAAGTTAGTACAAACTTCCTGAGTGTTAATAAAGTTTGTTCTATATAGTATGAATGAACTTGGGACGTTCTACATCCGCCATGTTGACAATGTCACGTGACGTCACAACAGAGGGAATTTGAAGTGTGATGATGTCCAAGTCCGATTTAACCACAAGGAATGAAGTTTTTTGCGAAAGTACTTAAGGCTACTTGTAAAGTGCCGTGTCTTCGCTTTCCGCCATTTTGGAATATGGCTTGTCGTCTCTCCCGCGCGATCATGGGATAGTAAAGTGTCCATCATATGCGTACTTCAGAATCCGGGTGGAAGTGGTAGATCATCCGGAAACTTTTTACACAATGTTTTTCTAATATTTCAGACATACAGTACTACTTGTTTTCACACACTTTATAGTAGGAAAGTAAGAGATTTTGGACGCAGCCCAAAATAAACCTTGCTAGCATCCCAGTGCAGCCAGAAACAGATTTATTTTAATTCCAACTGCATTATTTTAACAACTTAGCACAAAGGATTTAGGCTCCACCCACCTAGCATACTTTTATGACATATCACCTGACTAGCGGGTATATAAAAACGTCTCATAATCAGAAGTTATATTATATACCTATATAGATTATATGTCATGCCTGGTCAGGGCAACATTCATAAATATAGGATGACATCCTGCTGATCAGAAGTTTGTGGGTTCAATTCTCAGCACCAACAAGGTGCCACTGCTGGGCCCCTGAGAAAAGCCCTTGAACTTCAACTGCTCAGTCGGATAAATGTAAGTGGAGCTGGACAAGGGCGTCTGCCGAATGCCAGAAATGTAAATATTGATATGACGTCCCTAAATATAAAGTATGTACAGTATATATATATAATCAGGTAACATATCAGAGGTATGTTATGTCTTTTTGGCATTAATACATATAAAGTACGTCATTATCACGTGTAAGAAAGTGTTATTATTATAATAAGATATAAACTATATGTCACAATGTGTTTACTGAACATCCTGTTCCAGATGTTAGTTTCGCTCTTTCTTCTTTAATCACCTCTAGACTTCTGTACAGGTTCTTCATTAGGTTGGGTCATGCGACTGTGTGGATTTGATCATTCAGTTCCAATAGTATTAATGAGATCAGACACTAATGTTGAGGTTTGGAGGTCTGGGGTTCAGTCGGGGATCCAGTTTATCCCAAAGGTGTTCAGTGTTAAGGGTTGAGTCAGAATCAGGACTCTGTACAGGACATGAGAGTTCTTCTGCTCCAGAACATCCAGAACACAGCATGTCCTCATGGAAATCAGGGGTTTTGTGCACAGGGACATTGTCCTACTGGGACAGGGTTTAAGTCTCGCAGTTTTAGTGGAGAAAGATTGTTATGCTACATTCTACAAAAACATTCTAGAACACTGTGGAAGACACACTAATGAGGGTGTGTTAGTAAGGTGTCCATAAACTTTTGGCCATAAGGAGTATATAAGTATACTCTATTTCAAGTTTACATTTCTGGCATTTGGCAGACGCCCAGTGTGACCTGAAGGTTTGAGGGCCTTGCTCAGGGGCCCGGCAGTGGCAGCTAGTGGTGCTGGAAATTGCACCCACTGCTTCTGAACCCATGCAGCATGTGTGTGTGCGGATCTGTGAGTGTGTAAACGACTCACCATGACGACGGAGGGGTGTGTCGTGGGGTGCTTGGTCATTTCCTCCTCTTCCTCCTCCAGCTCCTCCAGGCCGTCCGAGAGCCCCCCTACCTCACTGACGGTCAGCAGCATGGTGGCATGCTTGGCCTTCACTGTCAGCATCTTACACTTGGAGTTAAGAGCTGCGATCTGCTCCTGGTAGCCTTTTATCTTCTGGGCCAGTTCCTGTCACATCACGCACGACGCCACATTACATCCCGTTAGACGCCTTCTTACCTCCTGCTTTTAATCCGCACAATAAAATCCCAAATCACAGAGTTTATCCTGAATAATGGGGACTGGAGCTACACATATCTCTCTCTTTTTCTCTCACTCTCTCTCTCTTTCTCGCTATCTGCTGTAGCTGTTTGCAGTAAGAAAAAAAAAAACACTCTCGACTGTGAATTCTAAGCCAATCAGAGCGCACTCGGGGTGGGACAGTTACCAGGGCCTGGAGAAGAAGACCGGTTGAACGGCGCAGCTCTGAACCAACAGGAAAAAGAGGGAAAAAAAGGAGGAGGAGTGAAAAGTAAAGGGGAAAGAATCTAAAGAGCGAGGCAGGACTTCCTCTCCAAACAGCCACACACACACATTCACACAAAGAGGAAAAGCCGGCTCAGGAAATGACCTCAGAGATAGGAGGGGGGAGGGGGAGGGGCTGAGCTGCCTGTCTGTGATTTCTTTCCTTCCTTCCTCTGCACCAATCACATGCAGCTTCATGACAAAGCGGGGGAGAGAGAGGGAGGAGGAGAGCTCAGATTACCCGTCTCTACTGACACACACTCACACACACACACACACACACACACCGCAAGTGAGCTCACGTGACAGCCAAAAAAAACCTGATAAGCAAAACTAGACGTCAGATAACAAAAGGAAAAATCGAAATCTAAAACATCTCCACACTACCATATTTCTTCCAGGTTATTTATGCAAGTAAGAGAAAAATATTACCTAATAAAATAAAGTCATCCATCATCTCTTGTAACTAATTTAATTCTTAGTCAATTTTATTTTGAAAGCAAATAAATAAAAAAAATAATTATTCATATCATAATTAATTGATTAGCAATGTCATGATTAGTATTAATGCAAATTTAACTAATCCCTGTGCATTATGTGCCAATTTCATCCAATCACTGCGACCGATTGTTGTAAAGCCCCGCCCAAAACTTGATCAGCGCGCCACCAAGTTTCTTCCTTATTTTAAAGAAAATGCAGACATGTGCGACGCTAACGTCTGTGCGGCGCTAATGTCAATTTTATTTTATTTGTTTAGCACTTTGTCCTAAAACAACTTCATAGAAAATAGAACCAAAAATAAGATTTAAGAGGGAACCATTTCTAAATGTAATAAGCACTACTGAATCCAGTGTGGAAGGTGCTGCATAATCAAATGTGGTACACGAAGCTGAATCAAATATGGTAGAAAATTCTGAATCGAATATAGTAGGCACTACCGAATCTAATATGGTAGACATTCTGAATCAAATATGGTAGGCACTACCGAATCTAATATGGTAGGCACTACCCAAACAAATATGGTAGGCACTACCGCATAAAATATGGTGGGCACTACCGAATCAATATGGTAGGCACTACTGAATCAAATATGGCGGGCACTACTGAATCAAAAATGGTAGGCACTACTGAATCAAAAATGGTAGACACTACTGAATTAAATATGGGAGGCATTTTGAATCAAAAATGGTAGGTAATCAAATGCGGTAGGTACTACTGAATCAAATGCGGTAGATACAACTGAATCAGATATGGTAGGTACTACTGAATCAAATGAGGTAGGTACTACTGAATCAAATGAGGTAGGTACTACTGAATCAAATGAGGTAGGTACTACTGAATCAAATGAGGTAGGTACTACTGAATCAAATGAGGTAGGTACTACTGAATCAAGGCAAAATAAAGGCATTTACAAATACGGTAGGCGATGCTGAATTAAATGTGGAACAAGACTCGAGATTTACCGCAAGTGAACCATTTCCCTAACGATCTTCACCACAGCGGAGCTAAACTGTTTTACAGCTATTTTATTACAACAAAACACCAGAAAACACACAGCACATTTTTTTCATAGAAAAGCAGCAGAAACTCTCAACAATCAAAAAAAAAGATTTGAAATTCTGGAGGCAGTGAATAAAGACTTAAATGTGAAAAAACCCCACACACTTTCTTTGTTGTTTTCTGCTGTTAGAAATAAATCATTAAAAACCAACGATTAATAGAAAACTGATCAACAACCATTCGTGTTTGATCAAATAAAATATTAAATAAAATTCCCAAAGGAAACGTCAGCATGACCAGCAATAATTAATGGCTAATAAATTGATAGAAAGTAAATCCTTCTGAAAACCACCGATATCCTCTATAAGAAGGAACTAATGCTAGTCTTACTTTAGCAAATAAAACTAGCCATCATAATTAAATATCAGAGAGATCTTGATAGATTTTAGAGATGCCTCATTTTTTAGCATAAACATGTCAACCATAAAAGGTTTTCTCACTTCCTGAACATCTGCTAAAACCGAGCTCACCTCATGGTGCTGTATCTGCGTCTGAAGCTCCTGGATGTTGCCCGTAGCGACAGGTCGGTCCTGAATAACACGCTGCGCTTCCTCGATCATCTTCTGAAGGTTCGTCACTTCCTGTTCGTACTGTTCGTATTGCACCACAGCCTCCTGGGAGAAGAAGCACAAAGATGCCTAATTAACTCCACCACCTGAACAGGAGACTGAATCATCACCACTTTGTCTCCTGTTAATCACATGAACACTGGAAATACGGGAGGTGTGCATAAGTTTTAGCACCTCAGTTTAAGATGAAATGGATTTTTATCCAATAATGTCTGGACGCTCGGCGTTTTATAAAATGGCTTCCTCTGAGATCTGGCATTATGGAGCACCATGCTATCCCATAATGCACTTGGACTTGGAGAAGATGGGCTGAGTGTTGTAGTTAATAAATGTTGTTTCTTGTGGTCAAACCATGTGTGTTTGACAAAAAAAACCAAGCAAACTGAAAATATTGCAGGTTTAAACAAGAAAAAAAAATTTTTGGTGGTTGATGTCACATGACAATAACAACATGGTGGACACATTTACTAAACAATATCTACTGTATCACTGATTGGGCAATCAATTGCAGTAGGTGATGCTGAATCAAATGCTGTAGGCACTGCTGTATCAAATGTGACAGACACTGCTATAATAGATGCCATGGGTACTACTGATTCAAATGCGGTAGGCACTGCTAACTTAAATATGGTGGGTGATGCTGAATCAAATGTGGTTGGCACTATTGAATCAAATGTAGGCACTGCTAAAGGTGATGCGTCAGCTACTGCTGAATTAAATGCGTAAGGCACCGCTGAACAATATGTGGTAAGCACTACTGAATCAAATGTGGTAGGTGCTGCTGAATCAAATGTGGTTGACGCTGCTGAAGGAAATGCAGTCCTGTTGAATCAAATGCAGTAGACGCTACAGAATCAAATGCGGTAGACGCTACAGAATCAAATGCAGTAGACGCTACAGAATCAAATGCGGTAGACGCTACAGAATCAAATGCTGTAGATGTACCGAATCAAATGCAGTAGACGCTACAGAATCAAATGCGGTAGACGCTACAGAATCAAATGCGGTAGACGCTACAGAATCAAATGCGGTAGACGCTACAGAAAATGCGGTAGACGCTACAGAATCAAATGCAGTAGGCGCTACAGAATCAAATGCGGTAGACGCTACAGAATCAAATGCAGTAGACGCTACAGAATCAAATGCAGTAGACGCTAAAGAATCAAATATGGCAAGAGCTATGGAATCAAATGAGGTAAGCACTACTAAATCAAATGTTCTATTGAATGTTCTGTCCTGCGTTATGTTATGTTATGTTCCGTTCTCTACTGTCTGATTGGCACTGTCCTTCTAATGTTCGTAGTTTATTGCACTGTCTGTTACTGCACTGTCTGCACCAGGTTGCACACATGCACTTTATGTCTATACTGTTTAGTGGCTCTTTGTTGTTTTGTAAATTCTATGTTTTGTGTAGCACCGGGGGGTCCTGGAGAAACATTATCTCATTTCACTGTGTACTGCATCTGCTATATATGGCTGAAATGACAATAAACCTCCTTGAACCTTGAACCTTGAAATGTGGTAGAAGCTGCTAAATCAAATCCGGTAGACGCTGGTAAATCAAATGCGGTAGGCTCTGCTCAATCAAATGTGGTATTCAATGTTAAATTATATGTGGAACATGCTGGTGAATCAAATGTGATAGGCACTGCTGTATCATATGTGCAAGTGTGTGTGTGTGTGTGTGTGTACCTGCAGTATATTGCACTGCTGGATGGTGGTATGTTGGAGATGGCTGCTCTCCTGCTGTTGACTCTGTAAAGTGTGTATGTGTGTGTGTGTGTGTACCTGCAGTATATTGCACTGCTGGATGGTGGTATGTTGGAGATGGCTGCTCTCCTGCTGTAGACTCTGTGCGGTGTGTGTGTGTGTGTGTGTGTGTGTGTGCCTGCAGTATATTGCACTGCTGGATGGTGGTATGTTGGAGATGGCTGCTCTCCTGCTGTAGACTCTGTGCGGTGTGTGTGTGTGTGTGTGTGTGTGCCTGCAGTATATTGCACTGCTGGATGGTGGTATGTTGGAGATGGCTGCTCTCCTGCTGTAGACTCTGTGCGGTTGTGTGTGTGTGTGTGTGTGTGTGTGTATGTACCTGCAGTATATTGCACTGCTGGATGGTGGTATGTTGGAGATGGCTGCTCTCCTGCTGTAGACTCTGTGCGGTGTGTGTGTGTGTGTGTGTGTGCCTGCAGTATATTGCACTGCTGGATGGTGGTATGTTGGAGATGGCTGCTCTCCTGCTGTAGACTCTGTGTGTTGTGTGTGTGTGTGTGTGTACCTGCAGTATATTGCACTGCTGGATGGTGGTGTGTTGGAGATGGCTGCTCTCCTGCTGTAGACTTTGCGCGGTGACACACAGCGGTAACGTCAGCATGGCGTCCTCTGGAAGCTGCAGCGCACTCATACACTTCTGCACGGCCTGCACCTGCACTTTAAAGCCCTCCATCTCTGTCAGCAGGTGCTGCATAACAAACACACACCATCAGGTAAATAAAGTAAACCTCTCAGGCATCAACTCACACACACACACACACACAAACACCCATGCTTAGATCCTCACCTGCCTCTGCAGCAGCTGTTCTCTGAGGCTGAGGCGAGCCAGCTCCGGGGAGGCCAGCATCTCCTGAACTCTCTCGATGGACCTGTGGAGGCTCTTCACCTCGCTCTCCAACCTGCTCAGGTCCTACAACCAGAACCAGAGAGCAGTGGGTTCAGGCCTGTGAGTCACTTTCTCGCTCAGGTTGACATAAACAGACGAGTCTTTGTTAAAGGATCAGGTAGCATGAAAAAACGAATAATTCTAACAAACTTAAAATTAAGTTAAAATTCTAAACCATCTGAATGAAACAGTGTATTTATATTTTATTATATTATATTTTATTCTATTTTTTGTCCTATTTCTACTGTATATTTTTTTAATTTAAAATTTGGGGGGGGGTCGTAAAAAAGTATTTCACTAAATGTTACACTGTGTATGATCATGTATGTGTGACTGGAAAAACTTCAGTGTGTTTTAGTCTCAGAATTAAGCAGTTGAGGTCGTAGTGTACTGTAACTCTAAGCACTATAATGGCATAATGGCGGTCTTGCACGCAATTCCTAAAATGGCCACAAGGTGGCTTCATTTATCGACAGCTCATATATTACAATACCGATATATGATATAAAAATGTAATGATCAGGGTTTTTGGTTTTCATGTTTGTGTTTTATGTTTTTGTTGTTTCATGTTTATTGTTTTATGTCTAGACTAGGCTACGCTAGCTAGCTAAGCTATGATATGCCAGCTAGCTAAACTAGCCTAGACAGTTTGTTTTGTTTACCTCCTGGTTTGTCCTCATGTCTTCTTGTAATGTGATTCCCATTCGTCCTTGTGTCTTGTTTTCATTAGTTGTCTATGTTGGTTGTGTGTCTCTGTTCATGCCAGTGTTCGTGTTGAGTTTGATGCTAATGTTCTTGTCTGTGTTCATGTGTAGTCAATTAAAGTTAAGTCTGTCAAGTTTACTTTATGTTTGTATGTTCACGTTTTGTAAATAAACTGCACTTTGGGTTCAATAGATTCTCGTCTCAGTGGAGTCCTTTACAAAAAAAAGGTTCAAATATCAGGATAAACATCGGCAAAACCGATTATCAGCCGAGCTCTACTCATATTAACCGGTAACTATTTACTAATTTAACATTTTTTTAGTTTTATATTGACTTTAAAGGATTAATTAGAGGAAAAAAAAACTATTTTAAAGTCAAATAAATGCTCATTATATAAAGCCCATCGACACCAGGGCCATTTTCCCCCCACAACTCACAGTTCTGCCCCACTCTGTACACTCTGTTATATTTTTTCTCTTTTTTCTCAGTATAAATAGTCTTTTAAAATGCTCCTATCATGTCTAATGTACACAATGCACACCTGCACTTTACTCGCTGTAAATACTTGCACATACTCACATCTATAAAAAAATACTAATACTTTAATCTACATTAGTAAAGTCTGACCTACATTATTCTCCCCATCACAGCAGATCAAATCCTGTAAAAACTAAACCACGCCGAGTGAAACTGGTTCTTTCAGGTCACGTCATTGACCCACTTTACCAGCCGGGTAATAACAGCGAATCCTTCCTTTTAAACGAGTGTAAGTGGGCCAATTATTCCGCAGGGCTGTTGAGAATCGCTTTCCAAATGAAGAAGCTGCAGCTCCAGAATACAACAGAGACGTTTAATACGAGTGCGGAAATCAACCCCGTTTCCGTTCTCTCCATCATACAGCAGTCAACCAGCCGTTCCCTCTCTAGCCACTAAATATCACCACTAGGGGGCAAAAATTATTATAAAAACATTAAATTAAATCTAATATAAGCAACAGTACCTAAATTACTGCTTTGTTCATTGGGTAAAAACCTTCAGATGACGTGTGCAGTATACATATCGCCACTAGAGGGCAGACATTTATTATAAAAACATTGATTGCACTCAATCAGCAACAGTACTCAGAGATGATAAAAGTCTGTTCTGGACTTTCTGATAGGTTCATGGGGTTCAAACACACACACACACACACACACACACACACACACACACAGCTCTTTATAATGCTGCCAACTTAAATCTTGCCAACTGCCAACCCTACTGAGACCCAAGAAAAATGTCACCAAGTTTTTTAATTTTGTGTGAATTTCTACTTCATTCAGGTTAAAAAACATTTTAGTTTTAAGATTTTATTGTTATTTTTAATTGTACAGCATGTCCACTGTGGTGGATCACATGAGCATTTTAGTTTAAAAAGGCAGTCCTTTCCATAAAATGTGCTTGTACTCTATATATGGCGGCCATTTTGGATGCAGTGTAAGAACTAGTTCAAAGCATCCCAGCCAATCAGATAACAGATCACTAGAAATTGATAGAGAAGCTAACAAAATGTCCACTAGAGAGGACACAAATCAGTGGGCGGAGTCTCAGGAGGACAGAAGATATTTTTATCCTAAGCAAAAAATATACCATGAATCTTCTGCCCCATTTTCGTATTTATTTATTTATTTTTTTTCAAGAGTGCCAATAATTATGGACTTTACACAACAATACATTCATAAAACCCAAACCCAATAATAGTATATATATATATATTATATATTTATTTTTTTTTTTTTTTTTTTTTTTTATGCAGGATGTTGGCAGCATGTGTGTGTGTGTGTGTGTGTGTCCGTGGTGCATGCGTGCTCACAGCCTGCAGTGTTACCTTCGCAGCATCCTGCAGAATCAGCAGGCGTGTTTTGGCGCGTTGCTGCAGCTCTTCGGCGTGACGGCTCAGCTCTGCCACCTGCTGGTGAAGTGCGTCAGTGTGCACCACATCTCCCAGTAATCCCACTCTCTCCATCACCGCCTCCGTGTCGCCCTGCAGCCGTCGCCACTCGCGCAGCAGCGCCTGAACCGTGACGTAAACACACACACACACACACACGCCACACTCGCATCACACTGATCTCAAGGGGTGATCATATTAAAAGGAACTAGAACTTCTTGATATAATAATAATAATAATAAAATAATGTAATAATAATAATAAAAACAATTACAAAGTCATATATGTTACGCTTCGTTTTTCTAAAACATTGTTAATATTCTGTTTTTTACTGCATTTATTTTAGCTAATTTAGGTTTGTTATATAAATTTAGTTATATACATTTAGATTAGTTATATATCCTGCTACACTACGAGTATTGTAATATAGGAATGTCCTTATTAGGCATAATTAATCGATAACCGATAATTAATTGTTGGAACATTCTGTCGATTAAATCAGTTGATGGTTTTTATTAGCGTTCTCGACTGGTGGAAAGTGAATGGAGTTCTGTGAATGTGTGTGTGTGTGTGTGTGTGTGTGTGTGTGTGGTGTGTGTGTGTGGTTTTATGACGCAAGGTATTAATGCAAATTCCACCGATCCCTGTTTATTCTGCGGCACCATGTGACTTTATCCAATCAGATGCAAAATTGTCTAATTGATGTGAATCCCCGCCCACGATACAACGACTACATCGTCAAACACACTTCCTTGTTTCCTTATTTTTGAAGATGTGCTAATACGCTAATGTCTCTCATTTACCAACAAAAAATAAGGCGCGATTGTGTGTAAAGTTTTTCCCTGATGATCTACAGCGTTTCACACAGGGTCCATTGTGCGATTTACACTTAATCCTTCAATTTTATTCAAAAGCTGCCGTAAAGTCAGTTATTCGAACCTGTAACAATCATAAGATGTCCTGGAACGACTAAATAAAGATTTAATTTCGGGAAAAAAAAAACACACCACAATACTAATTAAAAATAAAAGATAATCAATTGTTAATTTTCCGATTAAGGAAAATTCAGTTTTAAAGCTCATCCTCATGTATCGTGATAAGATGTTGGTGTCAGTATTGCCCATCCTTGATGCTACAGTCTGCCCCCTATTGAACCCTCATCATTTGTTTTTGCAGATTAACATCCTAAAACTTCTCCACCACAAGCGCTGCTGAGTTCTCAATTCTGATTGGTCAGACTGTTCATACCTGGTGTGTTCTGATTTGCTCCTGCATCATAGAGGCGGGGCTCCAGACGATACTGGATGAAACTAGAGTCTCTGCTTTCTCGGTCCAGTTTAGTATCAGTGTGAGTTTGGTGTTGAACTCCTGAAAGTGCTGCGCAGCCTGAAAGGAAACACATGAGGAGCTCAATCAGGAAGAGATGCTGGAACAGTACATCTCCAAGACCTTTACCTCCTGGTGTGTTTACCTTCTCCAGCCGCCTGCTTTTTCCCTCTGCGAGTCTGCTGGTCTGAGAGTGAAGCTCGGTTAGTTTGCTCAGAGTGGCACCAAGCTGCCGGGCCAGGAGCGGGTTCTGCTCCCCGAAATCCTGCACGGCCACGTCCAGCTCGGACAGAGCGTGAGAGCAGTCCTTCAGCTCCTCACACAGAATCTGTTCCAAAATTAACAGGAGATGATTCTCTTTCTTACCGACTGCTGTGTAAGCAGGATTTAGAGCAGTAACAGTGGCAAATTTCTACTGTGACTGAGCAACATTACTGTTTAAACAGTTAGTGTTCAGCTCAGAATCGAATCAGAGACGAATCAGTAAGTCCAACATCGCTTAAAAGTGATTTCTGTTGCTAAAGAATCAAATCACCTTTAAATGTGATTAAACAAATAACAACATTTTCTGTAGTCGAGTCTATTCAGAGTCAAATAGTTTCTTTTATTATAATCAATTACACTTAAAATTGAACTCTAATGATTCAGAGTCGAATCTCTTTCTCACTATAATCAATTACAATTAAATCAACCTTTACTGATTCAGAGTCAAATCGTTTCTCACTATAATCAATTGCACTCAAAATCGAACTCTAATGATTCGGAGTCGAATCTTTTTCTCACTATAATCAATTACACTTAAAATCAAACTCTAATGATTCAAAGTCGAATCGTTTTCTTACTATAATTAATTACAATTTAAACTAAACTCTACTGATTCAGAGTTGAATCTTTTCTGACTATAATCAATTACATTCAAAATTAAACTCTACTGATTCAGAGTCAAATCGTTTTCTTACTATAATCTAATACAATTTAAATGAAACTCTAGTGATTCAGAGTCAAATCTTTTTTTCACTTTAATCAATTACAATTAAAATTAAACTAAAGATTCAGAGTTGAATCACTTTATTATCATAATCTTATACAATTTAAATTAAACTATACTAAGTCGACTCACTGAAACCGAACGAAATCAAAAATATTTATTTGATTAATTTTCTGTAATCGAGTCACTTTAAAGTCTAATCAATTCTTTGCAATGATTTAGTTCACCGTTGATGATTCAGAGTCAGTTCGTTTTCTCACCATAAATGAGTTCATTGAAAATAAAAAATAAAAAAATGTTGAATTCCTTTCCTGACGTCAAACCGATTCGATTCGCTTTCTCATTGTGATCAAACTCACTTTAAACCAAACTGTGTGAATGGATTCGATTACCAGGAAGTGAATCAAATCAGCCGTTTCGTCGTCATCAAGAAAAACGCAGCAGGTGAATCCTTCACTAGGAAATAATTAAAATAAAAAAAGGGTGTGTGGGTCACAGCGTATTACCTCCGTCTCCTCTTTGGCCTCTTCTACATCCACACTCTTCTGCTTCAGTTTAGCAGAAATGACACTGACTTTCTCCGAAATGTCCTTCAATCTGGCATTAAAGTCTTCTTTAAGGTCTCTGCTGTGCTGCACTTCTCTCTCCCGACTCTGTACCTGGAATCCGTGCATTAAAAAATATTCTGAAATATTTTATAATAATATATTGCTTTAGCTGATCTTTAGTTAGTATTTATTATTTTCATTGTAACGTCTGAGGTGTGAATGAGAGATACGAGATCAGGTGTGACATACAGTTTGGAAATAAGGAAGTAGTGGGAGGGGCTTGCATTTAGGCTTAAATCCATCCGTATGCATTAAATTTAACATTGAGGAATTTGACACACACACACACACACACACACACACACAAAAAAACAAATTTAAGGGTGTGTATTTGTGTTTGTGCAAGCATGTACCTGGTCCTCAGCCGAGCCCAACGCCAGGGTGACCTGTGCCAGCTGGGTGCTGATCTCGGAAGGAACAGCGGCATGAAGGTCTTTGTATTTCATCTGCTGGCGATCTGCGATCTGCTCCAGAGCCTGCCGCTGAGACTGAACGCCGCCGTGAGCCGTCTAGCACACGCAAAAGACCAGAGACACGCGCCACAATCGTTCATTAGAACTCTCCGTAAATGATATGCATCGGCACCGTTTGCTTCAGTGCATTTATTGCGATACTAGTAGATACCGATACTAAAGGGAGGAATGTATGCTGAAATTTAATGACAGTCGAAGGTTACGCTAATAAAAATTTTTTGCTAGTGTTAGCGAGTGTAATCGAATAAAAAAAAGGAAACGCATTAGCCGGGTGCATTTATGACCTCAGATTGATTCGGGTCGCAGACGCCTTTATTCTCACGCTTCCCTGAGGCTGCTAGTACATTTCTGTCCCTTTACATTAGCAGCAATTTAATGTTGGTCTTAAAATTGGTTTTGCTTTGGCTGCATTTTATGATATTCCATATCTATGGTGACCATATGTCCTCTTTTCCAAGTCATGTCCTCTTTTCCAAGTCATGTCCTCTTTTTCTGAGTCATGTCCTCTTTCTCCGAGTCATGTCCTCTTTTTCCAAGTCATGTCCTCTTTTTAGACTTAACAGCGGAAAACGCAAATATAAATTCACAGATGAGTTGCAGGGAATATGCGTGACCTGCAACTCATCTGTGAAGCTGTGAACCCTGACCTGTAAAGCTGCCTGTACATGTCAGGAGCAAATAAAGGTGCTAGCGACTTGGAAGCGACCTGGAAGTGCATACTGCCCCCAACTGTCCTTTTTTCTAAAAACTTAAATATTGTCACCCTCCCATATCATCCAACAGAAACAACATTCTTCTTACCTCCAGGTCAGAAAGCAGGGTGTCCAGGTCAGCTGTAGGACTGAGTAACAGACCCTGTGTGTCCTGGATCCAGTCTTTAACGAGTCCCAGCTCCCTCTCCACTTCCTCTCGCTCCAGCAGCTCCACCTGCACCTGCTGCCGGCTCACACACACCTTCTGCAGCAGACTGACATAAGAAAGTTGTCATGTAGTTATACATCTCATCATGATGTGATCACTGAATATCAGTTGTTACCAGTCAGTACCTTTCATATTTCTCCTGCATTGCTTGAATTTCCAGCAGACAGAAAGCATCTTCACTGCTGGGTTCCTCCTGGGTTGCCTGCTTGGTGGGTGCTGCCAGATGATTGGCAGGTGTTATTGTTTGATGATTGACAGGTGTTGTTGGCTGTCTGCAAGATGATTCTAGGTGGTTTCTGGGTGTGGCTGGCTGTGAAATGGGTGTGTCTGTTTGTTTGCTAGTATTATGCAAATGGTTTGCGGGTGTGGCTATATGTGTAATAGGCAAGGTTAATTGTGTAGTGGACGTGGCCGGCGATGTAGTGGGTGTGGTTGATGGCTCGTTCGATGTAATCTGTTGTTTGATAGATGTGGTTGGCTGTCTGATGGGCGTGGTTGGCTCCTTGATGGGCGTGGTTGGCTGCTCGATGGACGTGGTGGGCTGCTTAAGGGGTGTGGTTGGCTGCTTAATGGGTGTGGTTGGTCGCTTGATGGGTGTGGTTGGCCGCTTAAAGGGCGTGGTTGACAGCCTGCCAACTCTGCTTGTTTGGTTACAGCTGCTCTGGTTGCTGAAGGTCTCCGACTGGAGCAGCAGGTGGAGGGCATGGTGTCTGAGAAGGGTCAGGGCGCTGTTCTCCCTCTCCACCTCTCGGCTAAAGGAGTCGTGATACTCCAACAGGTTGTGTAGGGCCACGGTGCTGGCTGCTTTCTCCACCACGCTGTCAGGAACTCGGCTGTGCAGGTCCTCCGACACAGACCTCATCTTCTCCAGCTACAGGAAACAACATTCGAAAACAGTGAGACTAGAAACTGGTCTAGCTAACAAACTGTTCTGTCTAATCTTCATCTTAACCTTATGGACTTTATGTATTTTCAATATTCGTCCTGCAAAGGTCAATATTGATATAGTGTAAATTAGAGATGCAACAGAACAGTCATATTTTACCGTGAGCTTACCGCCATTTCAATAGCTAGCTTAACTTCTAAAAGTACAGTACAATAATTCTGCACTCGTGATATTAAACGTTACAACAATATGGCCAGCATCCGAAATCTCATTCTACCTACGACGGTACTACATGTAGTATGATTACAGGTAGTAAGAAGTAATTTTAGACGTACTACATCCGCCATGTTGACATTGTTAGGTGACATACAACGTTAAAACTATATAAAAATTGTAAAGTTGGATAGTGTTTTAACTTATGGCCACAAGCTCTTTAAGCTCTTGTGAAGTGCGGCGTCACTGCATACCGACATTTCCGAATAGGACAAATCGCCTCTCCAGTGAGTAAAATGTCCATCATTTGTATATGCAGCGCCCGAAATCGCATACGTCCAAACTATTTAGTATGCAGTACGCGAGACAAGTAGTATGTTTGTATTCATAGTATGTAAAAAAAACAGTATACAAAAAGTTTCCGGAGTATCTACATCTTTCGCCCGGATTCTAATGCATGCGATGGACATTAAGTCGCGGGATAAACGACTTGACATATTCCAAAATGGCGGAAAGCTGGAACACGGCATTTTACATGAGCTTAAAGTAGCTTTAAATACTTCAGAAAAAAACATTGTTTCTTGTGGTTAAATTGAAGTCGTTAAATATCATGGAGGTTGCACATTATATCAATTTAAATTCACGCTGCTGTGCCATCAAATGTCATGTGTCAAAATCAAAATGGCGGATGTGCGTACGTCAGAATTTTATTCATACTAACCATAATCATATTACATAGAATGTTTTACCTACCTAATGTAGAACCTATATAATTAATATGCGATTTCAGACGCAGCCATACTTCTGTTTTTTGCAAAACCGCTACACACGTCAAGAGTTTATTCGAACCCTGATTTTACTAGAATGTTTGCTAATAAATAAGGAAAAATAGCGGCTACAACGAATAAACAACAACATTGTTACCGCTGAAAACAAACTGTAAACATAAACCAAATCTAAATATTCTGAATAATCAGGAACGTCTGCTGATTCCGGTGGCTCTCTCTCTCTCTCTCACACACACACACACACTTCTCACAAAATAAAAGGCAATAAACTGGCATTTAGGATAAGAGAGTAATATAATCTGTGTTTTTATAAAGTTAATAACGTGTCCTGGTCGTACAGGGGCTTTGGGGAACGATGACAACGGTGCACTGATTTCCGTTAATGAGAAGGAGGAGTGTTAGGACATGACATTGTGCTTCCCTCTGGTGTCATAAAGCCATTCGAGAGCAATGAGTCATCCTGAGAAACTGATGTCATACCGACTAAAGTGCACAAAAGGAAAAGAAAAAAAAAAATCAAGCACCACACAAACACAAAAGACAGGAACTGAGGCAGCGAGACGAATCCATTTATATGCACACAAATGCAAAATGGTGTAAGTTAGAATCAACGATTTTTGCACATCACTTCCTAAGAAACCTGGTTAAAATTTATGAGCACTGGGGCAAAACTGCAATTTCCACCCTAAACCATGAGTTTATGGGGTTATTACAAACATTGCATCATTTCCAAAACACCCACCACGACCAAGAGGAAGTCAGGAAAGCGGAATGATTCACTGTAGGAAAGGGTTGAAGTGGTAGCCCCGAAAAAAATCAATTGGTTCTAGAAATGAAAATTGGTATTGTGATACGAATTCTCTAATAAGAAAGAAAGGAAATTCCTCCATATGACCAATTTCCAATACTGTAATCATATTTTTTCTTAAAAAACATTTAAAAAACATATAAATGAAGTAAAATATGAAATTATAGATCATTGGCCCCTGAGCAAGGCCCTTAAACTCAATGCGGGGATGTGGTGGCGAAGATTGTGGGTTCAATTCCCAGCTCCACCAAGCCACCACTGCTGGGCCCCTGCGCAAGGCCCTTAACCCCCCATTGCTTAAATATAAGTCGCCCTGGATAAGGGCATCCGCCAAATGCTGTATATGTAAATGTTATTAACCACTCAGAAAAATTATATAAATGTAAGTCGCTTTGGATAAGAGAGTCTTCGTGCTCGGCATAACGATATTATGGTGTTACTTTTTTATTTTTACCATTTAATGACTCTATAAGCATTGCTGTCTTACCTTCTCAATAAAACGTCTCCAGTCATGTACTGTGTCCTTCAGCGTCTTCTGCTGCGCTTTAGCTACACTGCTTAACTGAGTCCATCGCTGGTCTAGAGCACAGACTGTACGGGACACCGCAGCACTGGACACAGGCTTCAGATAGGGCCGCTCTGACTGGGCTTTAAGGTTTGCCGATTTATCCTGACAAGCCGCAAGCTGATTCATCACATCCTGTAAAGAAAAAGAATCAGTAAAACAGAAATATAATCAGTTGCTCCAAGAAGCCTTTCTGAAGAAAAACAGGACAGACCTGATGCAAACAAAGCTTGTCCTCTGCCTCTTGAAGAGAGCTCGATTTAGCTGTTCGAAACTCAGACAATCTCCTTTCCACTTCACTCATTTCATTCATAAGCACTTCTCGATCTTTGCATAATGCTGTCCACTGAGACAAACATCTGGAAAAACACCATCAATAAAATATTATTATTTGAACCATAGACCCAAGAAGATAACTACTGGATATTTTGGATAGGATCTCCATCAACGATACCAATAAACCAGTTCGGAAGTTACCTGTTCAAGGTTTCTTGGTGACATCTTAGCTGTTCCAAGAGCTCAGCACTTTTTTGACAAGTGGTCCCATGGCCTTCTTTGAGTTTCATAACAACAGCAGAATCGACAAAGTCTTCCATTTTTGCCAGCATGCCCTCGAGATCATTAATGGCCTTCCTTATGGTTGATTCTTGGTTCAAAATGTTTTCAAGTTCCTTCAGGCTCTCTGTAAGTTCCTCTAATTCCAGTTCAAGGTTCTTCTGCTTTAGGACAGCATCTGCATCTTTAAGCCACTTGCAGGTAGACTTCAAGGCACTTTGGTAGAACTGACTCGAGGATAATGCTGACTGCAAAACAACCTGTAGGGAAACAATACCTTATTGTGGGCACAGATTAAACATTTATCTTTAATATGCAACATGTTTTAACGATGCATATGCTTGCCTGTTTGGTTGAGAGAGATTCCTGCACCTCACTTTCCAAGGCTACAATGTCTTTTAAACAGGTCTCCATGTCATCTGGGAAGGGCTGGTGTGAGGTCTCAAACCTTTTCCTCTCGTTTTGGCTTAAAATCTTCAGCAACTGGAGCCTAGATTGTATTTCTCTCTGAAGTGCAACTACTGATCTGATTTCATCTTGGACAACAAGAACACTGATTTCCTGAAGAGTAAAATGACTTTTAAGATCTTCTCTAACCGTCTTGAACCACAGCAAGCATTCTTTGAGCTCAGTCTGGAAGTTAGGCTTGTTCCAAACACATTCTTTACATTCTTCTATGAATTTGGATACGACTGATTTTAAGACCTGAACCTGTGTGTCTTTTATGGAAACCTGAGCCTCAAGCATATCAAAGTGCTGGCTGAAATCCACTTTCCATTCAGTCAGACCTTCAGAATAAGAAGTAATCTCGTCAAGCTCTTTGGCCATCATGTGCAGTTTGGATAATCTTTCCATGGCATCTAACTGCTTCTCAGAATTAAGTTTATCCACATGCTCCTTAACTGCATCAATGCCAATATCCATTTTTGTGATTGTGGTCCTGAAGTCATTTAATACATTCAAAGTACAGTTGAGTTGTTTCACCTTTTCCTTTGTTGATTGATCAAGTCTGCTATAAAGACTCGCTAGCTGGTCGATGGTCTCACGTTCATATGGTTGTCCTGTGAAATAGAAGTCCTGAGTTTTACTTTTCAACTCATTCATTGTGTGGAAAAGGTTTAAAAGGCTTTTCTCGATTGCTTTATAGTCATTGTGCAAGCTTTCTCCATCTTCAACGCTTGTACCAGGTGATTGTTTCTCTAAGACGTCACACTGCTCCTGAAGTTCCTCCAAAGCTTTATGTGTTGCTTCAATGAGGGACTCCAATTCCCTGCGCTCCAGAATTACACGCTGGATCGTGTCTCGCTTTTCTTTGGTTGACAAAAGAATGGCATTGTATTGTTGCGGAAGGCCATTGAGTTTCTCATCCAGGTAGCAGTGGTCCACCTCATTTAATGTAGGAAGAATTTCCTGTCCTGCCCGCTGGACAATAAGTAACAGGTTCTCATATGCTGAGGTATTATCCAAAATCTGCTGGTATTTGACTAACTGGTTCTGCAGTTCCATATCATTTTGGTTGAGATCCATTATTGGGAACGTGGCTGATTCTGCGTATTTCAACCACTCACAAATTCTATCCAGGTCAACTTTGAAGTACTTTCGAATAACTAGTGCCTTTTCCAGGTGCTGCAAATGATGTGTGCATCTTTGGAGGGATGCCTCAAATGTTCCCTGGAGCTCCTCAAGCCTTTGAATGGTTTCTTTTTTCTCATCCTCTGTTGTATCTTTTACCAGTTCCCTTCCTTGTGTCCAAAGTGAGGTCAGTTCCACTTGATACGCTTTAAGGCTGCTTGATATATTCTTGCAAATAGACACCTGCTTGGAGAGCTCATCTGGCAAAAGTGCCACATGCTCATCTGCAAGAACTCTTTGCTCCTGCTGTTTGATCCACCCAGCAGCCCTGTCCAAAGCCTGGAGGAACTGTGTTTGTTCTGTAAATACTTTACTAAGGCTTTTGCGGTAGTGAGCTGCCTTTGAGGCAAGAGTTTCTACCTCTACTTGAACGTCCTGCACCAATGTCTGCAGTCTCTTTTTCTCATTTAGTCCCAGATGAGCATAAAGGATGTCTGCCTCAGACATAGATTGATTAATAAGCTGCTGCTTGGCCTCCAGCTCAGCACAAAAGCTTAGGTGGTCAAATAAAAAGCTCTGAGCAAGATCAGGAGGTGGGCTGGTTTTCAGTAAGTCAGAAAGAGATGGTCTTTGCACCTCTGCCCACTCTTGGATTTCCCGTAACTGGTCCTCTAAATGATTCAGCTCTTCAAGGGTTTCAATCGTATCCTGTATCTTCTGTTCAACCTGCATTTCCATTTGGGTCCAGCGTTGCTCCAGGTAACCTACCTGTTCCTTGACAAGGTCTTTGTCTTCGAGACTAAGACGTGGCAGGATTGCATTCTTGTTATCTCTCAAGTCTTCTAAAACACACCTCTGGTCCTGAAGGTCTAAGGACAGCTTCCTAAAGGCATCTAAACACCCTGCAGTGCTTTCCATATCTCCCCTAAAAAATGACCCAACTGTTAATGATCTGTATAGTCAATAGAAAGAGATTAAGTGACAATCCGAAATCAATAGAACCCATGCAATGAAATCAATTAAATCAAGGGCAATTGCAAATAAGGACAAATACATGCCTGGATAGATAATCCCATTCCTTGGACAACTGGTCAAACAGCTCCTCCACCATGCTGAGGCACTCTTGATAATCCCCACTCCTTTGGAGATCCTCCTCCCTCTGCTCCAAAAGCTCTGCAGCCTGCTTCGCAAGCTCTAACCAAGACCTGCGCAGACGGCCTATTTCCACCAGCTCAGGCGAATCCTGAGATGGCACCAGCCTACCAATGCTCTCTCTCAGGCTGGTAAGATCAGCTTGCCTGGCTTGTATTTCCTGGATGAAGTCCTTTACATTAAAAAAAAGGAAAGATTTTACCACAAAAGCTTTTTCTTGAAATCTATAACAGGAATGATGACTCGATGGCATAGTGGGGGGTTTCAGGATATTGGATTTTTTTTCCATCTTTTTTTTCTTGTTGACAGCTCCCAATAATACCAGAGGCATAATATCCTCTATTTTCACACACAATGACCATACCAGCCTGGAGACAGCAATTATGGACCCGGACAAATCAATTCACTCATCCGTAATTACAGACAGCCATGGAGACTGGAGCGTGGTCTTCATTAATATTTTAAGCTGCCAGCCAGGATGGTAGTCACTAAAGTCATTAAACCTTCCTAGTAAAACCCAGTAAATCCACAAAAAACCACAGTAACCATTAATAAGGGCTATTTATATCGTTCCTTTTGGAAATTGTATTGGGGTTTGAGGTTGTGGATCTTTTTGAAGTGGGCTGGGGAAGATTTCATACGCCATCAAAAACAGAGAAAGGATTACAGTAGAACCATGGCTTATAAATTAAATTGGTTCGAGAGCAACATTTTTTAAAGAGAAAATTGGTATTGCAAAATTTTCCCATAAAAAATAATGTAAATGTGAATAATTTGTTACAGCCACCCAAAATAGTCCCAATATAACCAATTTCCTACACTATTATTATATGTTTTTGTATAAAAACAATACAAACATTTAAAAAAGCTACTATCGAAATTTTAATTCTTGGTAAACTGACTCTTGATCTGTCTTGCCTACCTGAGCCTGGTCCAGCTGATTCTGAGAGACCATCGGCTCGAGATCCGCAGGTCTTCTTAGCATGTTCTGCAGAAACTTCTCAGCTTCTCGAAGACGAGCCTCCAGATCCGAGCGCAGACTCTCGATTTCCCTCCAGCTGTCTGCCAGTTCTTGGGATTCGAGCATCCTTTCCTCAATCTGGATTGAGATAAATCGTTGCATAAATTTTGTGTAGCCAGATTTCCGAATGTTTATTGCATATCAAAAAACTCATCTGTGGGTATTTGTAGTTAGTTGGGGTTGCCATGGTTTCCCAGGAGGTATTTTGGCTTAAGTGTGGTAGCAAAATCAGTATGTAGATTTACTTATGTGACCAAAAAGCACCTGCTAATGATCCATAAACAGCCGCCTGAACAAATAAACGATTTTGGTTCTGGGTTCGACTGAATGTGTGTTAAATTACCTGGATTTTGACTTGCTGGATATCAGCGGCGGTCTCCTGCACCTTCTCGTCCGTCAGGTCGCAGGTGGAGCAGATCAGCTGCAGGTACGTACTGGCCTGCTCCTGAAGAGCTCTCTCCTGCTTCAGCTGGAGATCCAGTCCCACCAACATGACGTTAGTTAAACACCATATTTATCAGATGAATAGTAGAAATAAATCCTAAACCCGTCGCGCGTACCTGGATCAGTGCCTCCTCTAGGTAGCGTGGCGGATGCGTAGAGGGCTGCAGTTCCTCTTGGATGTTGAGCAGCCAGGTCTGGCATTGCTGCAGTGTGTCTCGCAGGCTGATGTGCCTCTGCAGCTCCCGGTCCAGACTCTGATACACCTGCACAAATTCCCAGACATCATCATCAGTGCTTACTGTGCTGTAAAAATACATGTGTGTATTTGGTTCCTCAATAACTAAAGGTTCCCCCATAGTGTGGTGGTTGGAGGTGGGGGTTTTCTCTCATGATTAACTTTATATTTACCATAAAAACACAAAAGATTCAAAAAGAACTTTCATATTATGATTTATAAGGTCTTTTTTAATATACATAATATTGGAAATAGTTTGTGGTACCTGACTATCACAAACATATGTTTAATCCAAACTTTCCCATTTTACTTAGATTAGATTAGATTAGATTAGATTAAACTTCACTCTTCTAATAAACTTTTTCCACTACAATCTGGAGCTGAAATGTGTGGATTTGATCATTCAGTTCCAATAGTATGAGTGAGATCAGACACTAATGTTGAGGTTTGGAGGTCTGGGGTTCAGTCGGGGATCCAGTTCATCCCAAAGGTGTTCAGTGTTAAGGGTTGAGTCAGAATCAGGACTCTGTACAGGACATGAGAGTTCTTTTACTCCAGAACATCCAGAACACAGCATGTCCTCATGGAAGTTTTGTGCACAGGGACATTGTCCCTGCTGGAACAGGGTTTGAGTCTCTCGCCGTTCCAGTGAGCAACTTACATTTATCTTATTTATACAACTGAGCAATTGAGGGCCTTGCTCAGGGGCCCAGCAGTGGTGGCTTGGTAATCCAACACTTTAAGCCTGAGCCACCACTTCTTCTATGATGATGAGTTTTGTTTATTTTATTATTAATAATTCTTTGTTCTAGTTTGCTGTTGGTCAAACTGAAAAAACCGGTCCGGACCGGGCTGCCCTGGGTTGCCACTGTAAGAACCTATCAGGGACAACGGTTAAAAGTAGCCTCTTAAGCTAATACTATCTTATTTACAGTTTATTAATGAGTGCTGTTTCTGTTAAATAAACAAATCAATAACATTATTTTTAATTTTCTACTGTTTAAATTAAAAGGAAAGTTATAATTAGCTTTTTCCGCTTTTAGTTATTGCACTAAAATTATTGCACTTTATTTTGTTAAACCGCAGTAGAAATGATCATTATTATTATTATCATTATTATTATTATTATTATTTGCCCAACCCTTCGTTTGTTTTCCTTATATTTAATATATTGTTCTTTAAAAGTTCCAAATCAATTCTTTTAAGAATAGAAAATAAAATAAGGAGGAAAAATAATTTTTTTCTAGTATAATATTAGGTAAAAAATCTAACATTTGCTTTTGATGCATAATATTATGAATATTTTTACAAAATTAACATTTAAAAAAAATCTAAAAAACCATTAATATAGTTTTAGTTTGTGGGAGAGTTGTGGGAGAATTTACCTGTAATTATGAATTGTTTTTGGAAGAAACCTGTCTAAAGTCAGAAATAATAATTGTGTAAAAAAAAAAAAATGTTTCGGCACTTTGTTGTAGCTGCAGTTTTCCATCAGACAGCTTTTATTTCCAGTCAGCTTTGAATAAAACCCCGTAAACAGAGCGGAAAGTGATAAACTGGGTCAGAGACATGTTAATGAGTGTGAAGGAAAATTCGGTGCTGATTGACGTTCCTGATTGTAAATCCTCAGGGTGTGGGGGGTGTGGGGGGTTTGGGGGGTGAGTGAGCGGTGACAGCAGTGATGCTGGCGGTTTGGCACATGGTGAGCGTTGGCAGTTTCTCCGTCTGTATGCTGAATGGCCAGACTGCAAGGTGGTGGGATTTAGACTCTGGCAGACGGGAGAGAAAGAGAGAGAGAGAGAGAGAGAGAGAGAGAGAGAGAGAGAGAGAGGCTGGAGGGGGATTACAGTACGTGAGGTTGGGGGTATTAGAGAGAAAGGAAGGCTGTGGAACGTGTGAGGTACTGTATTAATGCACCGTGAGCTCAGAGATGGACTGAGTGGCGGAGCGGCGCTTTAACCTGGCGCGTTAAATATGCTGACGGTTGCAGGTCTCAGAGGAAATCAGGTGGCCTCTTTTACAGAAATAGATTGGATTTAAGAAGCTTCTGCTGGAGATCCGGTGTTTATTTAGTCTGCAGACGAAAGCCAGCGAGCTCATAAGCATAGAGGGGCAGTGGTGGCTTAAACGGTTAAGGCGCTGACAACTGTCTTGATTGGAAGACTGGAAAGATCTGGGTTAAAGCCCCACCGCTGCCTCACTGTTGGGTTCTTGAGTCAAACCCTTAACCCTTCCTGCTCTAGGGCGGCTGTATCATAGCTGAACCTGCGCTTCGACTTTATAAACTGGGATATGCGAAGAAACAAATTTATCAGCATTTAAAATGGATTTTTACAAATCAACTGATAATCAGTGCTTTTTCCATTATCGGGTATCATTTTAGGATATCGGAGTCGATGATATATGCTGCCATCTTGTGGCTGTTAGGAGAATTGCATGTCTGGCACTGCAATGTAGTGGGCAACGAGTCAACAACAGTGCTTACAGTTAAAATAACTGGATTCGCTGTGATTGAGCCAATTTATTTAACAGATTGGCAAAAATCCGCTACACGACACAAACAAATCTACACAACTAAATAAAATAGCAACTTCTTAAGTGTTAGTGCACAGAACGTGATAACGACATACGAGTCATAGGAAGAGGAACCTAGCGACCCCAAATCTATAGAACTCACATGCAAGTACTCGCAAAGGGATTTTCAGTGGTTTTGTAGGAAACGTAATTGCAATTTGTGCAACAGAAGCATGCGGCAGGCTTTCTCGGAATGTGTAACGCCTCTTATTTTGTATGCAGAGAGAAATTATTGCGCTCCTAATCCGAGACCAGGTTTTAACGGGTTATAATTACAGCTAGAATTATTCACGTATCAATAATATACAAACAAAATCTCTTTTTCTAATCGTGAAGGTTGTTGACTGCTTGAGCTTAAAGGTGATGTTCTTAAAACTTTGTATCGGTGGTGTGAAATACACTAACCTCCATGTGGACAGGTGCGTCCCCCTGATTCTGAAAATATGGAACTTTCCCAGTGAAATAAAATAAGGACAGAGCCACAGGATTGTTTCTGAACAATGAATTGGGAGATCTTGCAAGTTAAGGGAAGGTATGTGTGTGTGTGTGTGTGTGTGTGGAGAGAGTGATGTCATGACAAGGTGCCTGAGTGAGATCTGGGGACATGTTGGCTCGGCGCTGGGCCATTGGCAGGGACACTCACACGCTGTGCCGTGCTGCAGATGGCGGAGTAACTGTCTCGTGCTCCCTGCAGGTGGTTCTGGATCTGCTGGCGGAGACGAGTCTGGAGGCGCTCGGTGCAGCCAGACATCAGCTCGTCTCCCCTCTCCTTCAGCCCCAACAGACGCTCTTCAAAGCCTGCAATCTCCTCCATGATGGCCTGGGAATTACCAGTAAACATCAGCACACACACACACACACACACACACACACACGGCTCATTTAAACAGATATTTGAAAAAAAATGACAGGGGAGTTGCATTATATTGCTCTAGCGTTTGATGTGTCGCATTAATCACGCGGACGTTAACGCTACTAGATTCCCGACAGGAAGTGAGAATTTCCCCAGTCAGAAAAATGGCTGCTTGTCTGTGGCCCTGCGACTTTGCATGAAACTACGCTGTGCTGAAATATCAGTCTGCTTTATGCTTTAGAAATTCCCCAGAGCGATTCAACCCGGCGTACTGAACGCTAAAGAGACAGGAAGTAAATTCATCCAGACTGCAGAGCAGCTGCAGGTGTCCTGAAGCAGGGCCAGGACGGATAGTGAGACAGGCAGAAAAGGAGATAGACAGACAGAGAGAGAAAGAGAGAGAGAGAGAGACAGAGAGAGAGAGACAGAGATTAAAGAAAGACTAACAGGCGGACAGACAGACTGACAGACAGAAAAGCAGACAGACAGACAAACTGACTGATAGACAGACAGACTCACAAGAAGACAGACAGACTCACAGAAAGACAGATTTACAGACAGAGCGAAAGACTGACAGAAGGACAGACATACAAACAGACGGACAGACAGGCATACTCGCAGAAAGACAGACAAACTGACGACAGACAGACAGGCAGAAAAAGAAAGAAAGAGTTTCTGTCACAGGGGAAACAATAGGACATACAAACAAAAGGATACACAGACAAACAGACAGACAGACAGACAGACAGACAGAAGCACACACTAGGAGAAACAAGCAGACAGATATAGAGCTAGACAGACAAATACACAGACAGAAAAAAACAGAGAGAGAAACACATAGATTGACAGGCCATCACACAGATTGGCGGCATAGAGACAGACAGACAGACAGAGAGAGAGAGAGAGGGGGCGAAGGAGGTCAACAGGCAGATGACACACAAAAAAACATACAGCTAGACAGACGGTCAGACAGGTAGCAAACAGAGAACAGACAGATAGGTTAGGTGTCCCACAGACATCTACAGCCACTCGCTCACATCAGCCCGTGTGGTCCAGCAACACAATTACAACTTGCACTTTATTTCACTGTGTGTCTGTGTGTGTCTGTGTGTGTGTGTGTGTGTGTCCTTTCTAGCATCTGTATGGTTTAAACAGGTCACCTTGTGTCTGGCCAGCTGTTGTGTGGCTGCCTCCAGCCCGCCACCCGGAGTGGGGTCAGGGGTCACCATCCGGCTGGACATCTGCAGCAGCCAGCGTTCCACTTCCTGGAGTTCGGTGTGATACACTTCCTGTTTTTTTACCTGAGCCTCCAGGTTCTGCACCCGAGTCTGTAGAAACAGTGACATAAACGTCTGCAGAAGTATTTACATCATAAACGACTAAAAAACTTTACAACATCTTCTGATTGGTTGAGAAGCCATGGTTGCAATGCTGTTTATGGGAAATCCTGTTATGTCACTGTTATGTCACTATGCCACCGAGCTGCCACTTCTGGGCCCCTGAGTAAGGCCCTAACCCTCAACTGCTCGGTTTGATGAGAAATGGAAAAAAAAAAATGTAGGTCGCGCCAACAACTTATATGATTTTGGAAGCAGCCCCTCTGTCATAAGTTATAACCCCAGCTATGCTTTAATAAATATGTTATGAAGGCTTATGAATGCAGTGCCTCTGTGTGTGAGCTTCCTCACCCTGGCGGTGATACACAGTTCCTGATAATCGCTCTGTAACTGCTCCATGATCTGGTTGATGGAGGGAGAGTGGAGGAGAGACAGCAGGGTTTTCCCTTTCTCCATCATGGCACTCAGGGCAGAAGCGCGGGACAGCAGCGACTGCTCCAACACCTGAACGCGCAACAATCAAGAACACAGCGCTTATCACTGCACACTTACGGTCACAGTCAGAATAAATCATAAACACAGACATAAACAGGTTATAATGCATTCATATGACATTCAGGAAGTAAATTTAAACATGCGACTGACATAGGAAGGGTTTTATGACACATTATAACAACAACACTAAAAAAATCAAGCAGCCAAATATGAGACATCACAAGACTTTTTACAGCTACAATGATATAATAATAAAGGTCGAAAAAACAATGCCGGGGAAATGTAGACTAAATATATATATATATAATAGGTTTGAAACCAATTTCCGTTTTTGCTAATATTTCATTGAAATCCTCAAACTACTTCCTCCTCCGCTCCTGTAGTTGGCGATGACACATACGGTTAATATTATTTCTGAAGCCAACATGGTGGAAAAATAAGGGCGGCTACGGCAACATAATGCAGTATGTATTGTATTGCGATATATCGTGAAATATTGTATCGTGACCCATGTATCGTGATATGTATCGTATCGTGAGGCTCTTGACAATATACACTGCCTTGGGTCATATCTCATCTGTGCTACGTTGGAGCAAAAACATCCAAATTATGGATGTTACTATGAGTTATTATCCCCCTCATTATTGGGCGGTTATTGTACCTTGTACTTGGCCAGCTGTGCTTTCCTCTGGTAGAGCTCAGCTTTGGGCTCTGCAGAAGAGCCGAGCAGAGCGCGAGTGTCTTTCAGCCACTGCAGCTGGGTTTTATAACGCTCCTGAACCTCTTTATAAAGCATGGTGCTCTTCTCCGTACCGCCGTGCTCGGCTCGTATCTCCAGCGCCACCTCCTCCAGCTGGGCTCGTCGCTCCTGGACCTCTTTCTCCATCTCACATGCTCCACTTTCATCCAGGATGGAGACGGCCAGCTGGGCTTTCTCACGCAGGGTCTTGAACAGGGTGTGACCCTCGTCCACATTGCGCTGCAGGGCCTGGAAGAGGGTACAAGAGTATAAATTTGTACATACTCAACATTATTAATGTTCTGTTAAAACAGGGGGTGGGGGAGTGTGATGGGATCCACTACGCCACGACGCCGGCCTGAATTCTAGATTCTGATTGGTTAGAAGGTGTGGTTTTCTGCATATTGTTGGACTGCTAATCAAATGCTTATTAGTTCAATTCCCAGCACCACCTTGCTGCTGCTGGGGCCCCTAAGTAAGCCGTGTATCACTTAACCATTAAGTGATCAAGTGTATAAAAAATGCGGTAAAGGTCTCTCTGTCTCTCTCTGTCTCTCCCTGTCTCTCTCTCTTTCTCAGTCTCCTGAAGTGGACTTTGTTGAAGGGCTGTTTGAAGTGTGAATGTGTGTGAGAGAGAGCCGCCACAGCAAACACTCGAAAACACCCCCCTCCCCCTCCCCCGGTTCACCAGGCTGAACTGTACACTGAATCCAGAGGCGTCTAGACGTGATGCGGCTCTGCTGTCTCAACAAAGAGCACAGCCTAATGGGCCCCTGGTGTTAATGCAGGGATTAAACACTGCTGCTGGGACATAAGAGAACTCACCTCTTTAATGAAGAGCAAAAAAAAAAAACACAGATTGAACAGAAAGAGAGAGAGAGAGAGAGAGAGAGAGAGAGAGAGAGAGAGACAAAGAGAGAGAGACAAAGAGAGAGAGAGAATTTAAAGCATTTTCAATTGAATTGGGAAAGGAAGACAGAAGGACAAAGTGAGATAGAAAAAGAAAGATACAGTTAAGGAGAGGGACAAAAAGAGTAAGAAAAAGAAAGGAAAGAAGAAAATGACAGGGGTGAAGAAAGAGAGAGGAGAGAGAGAAAGAGAGAGAGAGAGAAAGAGAGACAGAGAGAGGCAGAAAAAGAGGAAAAAAGAAATTAACAGAGGGAATGAAAGTGAAAAAGTGGGAGAAATAGAGAGAGAGAGAGAGAGAGAGAGAGAGAGAGGTAGAAAGATATGCTGAGTGGGGAAAAAAGAGGAAAAGCACGGTAGAATGAAAGAAAGAAAGAAGGAAACTTCAAAAGAGAGAAAGCTGTAGAGAGGGAGAGAAATGAAAAGAAAAGTAAAGAAAGAGAGAAACTGAGAGAGAGACAGAAGATACAGTATGTGAGACAGAAATGTGTGAGAAACGTTCCTATTCTTGTCCATTTTGTCCTTCTTTAACCAAAAGTCTGCCATAACATATGAATGATGAATTCTGGGTAATACCCTTAAGCAAAGTAGTCTTGGACCTGCACTTACAGGAAGTGTGCATCGGGGGCAAAAGTAGGTGAGGCGGAGAAGCTCACCAGTGAATTGGGACACCCTACACACTTAAGGGTGTAAGTGCAGGTATAGGGACAGGGGCTATATGACAGTAATGAAGATCATGACTCAGGGGGAAATCCAATCAGCACAATAGACCATAATTAGTCTAATAATTAACTCTGTTTCCCTCTAAACATAGTTGAGCTCACAGTAGTTCATTCTCCAGCACATACCGCTGTGCAGCCCTTTCTATAACTATAAATCAGTGCGCTGATTAGAGCGATTCTGCATAAATGTAATTAAACAGGTTTATTAGGCAAATTAAAGAACTGTTTTATTGTAAATTATAGCATAAATATTATAAAGTGCTTATTATAGTCTATAATAATAGAGAAAAGCACTTAAAGGAGGTGAAATGGTTTAAAAATCGTCCTGCTGATCGAAAGTCCCAAAAGCAATCATTAGCTTAAGAGCGCTTAATTTATTTATATTTATTTATAATAACAAAGATAAATAAATAAAAAATATATCGTGATTATCATTATGGTCATTTTTATTATTATTAAAAAAATTGAAAACAAGGAAATCCTGTCTCTCTGAATTGTAATAAAATAGTACATTTTTTGGTATATTGTTTATATAACAGAACGTATTATATATTATATATATATATATTATTATTATTATTATACAATTATTTTATTATACAATTTTATATTTACAATATTTATATATTAATTACAAAATGGTGCCAATTTGACTGTAAATTTTGTTTTAGGCGCCGCTCGGTGGTTTAGTGTTTAACACTGTTTCCTCACAGTAAGAAGGTCCTGGGTTCGATTCCCCTGCAGGGGTCTTTCTGTGTGGAGTTTACATGTTCTTCCTGTGCTTGTGTGTGTTTACTCTGGGTTCTCCGGTTTCCTCCCACAGTCCAAAAACATGTATGTTAGATTGATTGGTGATTCTAAATTGTCCATAGGAGTGAGTGTGTGTGTGTGTGTGGCCCTGTCATGGACTGGTGACCTGTTCAGGGTGTCCCCCTCCTGTCTTTCGCCCTTCAGAGCAGGCTGGAATAGACTCCAGCAGATCCCTGTGACCCCGAATTAGGGAGTAAGCGGCTATAGAAGATGAATGAATGTTTATTTATTCTGGCAAAATAAAAAAAGAGAGAGAGCGAGAGAGAGCGAGAGATTAATGATTAATATCATGTGAATGAAGACTGTAATTCTGTTGGATGAAGGGCCCCTTCACAGGTAAAGCACAGGGGCCCCTTATAGTTTTGATCTGGTCCAGGGACAGTACAAGCCCCTGTGTACGGTGTTGCTATAGAAACGACAGCGCGGGATAAAATAAACCTGTGTGTCAGAGCTGCTGTTCAGAAAAACTCATCAACACCTTCTGGTGCTGTGACACGTCATATAGAGGTGTGATATACGGTGTCATGTGATAAAGATGCAAACGAGCAGGAGAGAAATGGGTTCCTGAAAAACACCTAGTCATGTGACCACCGAGAGGAAACTGATCTGATAAGGATAGATGACAGGATGACGGCAAGATGGATATGGGAGAAAGGGGGGTAAGAGAGAGAGAAAAAGAGAGCGAGAGACAGAGAGAGAGAGAGTGAGAGAAAGAGGGGGGGAGAGAGAGAGAGAGAGAGGGAAAAAGAGAGAGAGAAACAGGCAAAAGAGAGAGAGAGATTGAGAGAGACGAGAGAAAGAGAGAGAGAGAAAAGAGAGAGAGAGAGACAGGCAAAAGAGAGAGAGGGGGGGGGAAAAAGCGGGAAAGAGAGAGAGAGAGAAAGAGAGCAGAAAAAAAGAAAAATAAAGAGAGAAAGAGTGGGCGTGTCTGCATGATGTGTTGAGGGCATCGCATCAATTACACCGCAGGCAGCAGGTTACACAGACACACTCCTCCTCCATCTCCCTCATCACAGTGTGTGTGTGTGTGTGTGTGTGTGTGTGTGTGTGTGTGTGATATGCATCTCTCTCTGCTCTCTCTGACGCTGGTTGTGCTCAATCTTCATAAAGATATAATCAATACCCTGCTGTATGCCTCGCTCAGCCACCCCCCCCCACACACACACACCCCATGCCCAGACCACAGAGGCCCAAATAACACCAGCGCTCGTCTGAGTGTGAGATTAAATCAATATCTTCTGTAAGGCAGCGTGAAAATAACGGGTCTCTTTTCCGTTCCTTTTACTGAATATGAAGCGGAAGTGTTTCTCGGTTGGTTACGGTGTTAGACTGAAGGATCGTGGGTTCTCTTAGCACTACCGAGTAACCACTGCTGGGCCCCTAAGCAAGGCCCCTAAACCTGCACGGCTTAGTGTGATAAACGAAATAAATGTAAATCACTCTGGATGAAGGCATCTAGAAAATGCCAGAAATGTAAATATTGGGCCCCTAAGTAAGGCCCTTAATCCTCTCTCCATGCTCCAGGGGTGTGTATCATGGTCGACCCTTAATATTTTTACAGTGCTCACAAAATAAAAGCATTTTAAACAGCTCTCTGGTGTATTCTGTATGTCCACTTTATTAGTGCCACCGGTAAATCTGCTTAATTATAAATCATCCGAACAAACAAACAAACAAACAAACAAATAAATAAATAAATAAATCTGCCCTTACATTTAAGTGGTTACTAATCTAGAAAATCCAGAACATTTGCACTAAAACCCGAGCTGCTTTGGGTCGTTTTGTCTTCTCGACAATATTCTCGTCCTTCTATATATTAGGGCTACCAAAAGAGTGTCTGCTAGAAGGGCTACCAAGAATATTACAATTTTGCGAACCCTGTTTAACGTTAGCGTGTGTGAGAGTAGACGAGTGTGTGATTCGGGACGTGTAACTTTTCAATAGCTATTTAAACATCTGCATTCTAGAGAAAAGAAAGAAGGAAGTCGTTAAGGTTTAGCTAAAACGTTGCAATTCTTTAAACAATCTAAAGTTTACGTTATAAACTCTTTATCGCGCGATAAATGAGCTAACGGTCGTGTGCCGCCATGTTTTTACAGAGACTAAAAAATAGTCTGAAGAAGCTTGATGTATTTTATATAGTGTATTCAGTATCTCAGAAATATACATGTATAAATCGACCAATCGAATGGCGGCAGCGAAATGCGGACCTTAACGGAGATACAGGTCACGAGTGTGTGTTAAAGTTCACATCAAACATCAGAATGAAGGAAAAGTCACTTGATCCAGATGTGCTGGTTAAAGTGGTTCAGAAAATGTAGCTCTCCTGGGATTTAAACACACACACACACACAAACACACACACACACACACAGTTTACACAGAAAGGAATTTATTTCGTATAGCATTTTTTTCTGCGAACCGCCGCTTTAAACGTATTAATACGCCTTTCGAATAGTTGATGGATTTTCCTGCAAATTTTCTGTCCTCACCAAAGTCATTTCATCGAGGAGGAGAATAAAATCAATGACAAATCGCTGAGGAATACAGCAGCTATTAACTCTCTGACAGTCCATTTATCTCTGCGCCGAGGACTGCTCGTGTGTGTGTGTGTGTGTGTGAGCCTGTGTGTGTGTTTCCAGTACCTTACCTTCAGCCTTTTCATCTTTTTTTCCAGAGACGCCCGATCCGGGGCTTGCTCGCCATCGCTGGCTGCTTTAAAGGCCGCCGTCGTCCTGCTCAGCCAATCAGAGAAGGTTCTGAGGACGTCCTGAGCGTCGCCGATGATCTTCAGTTCTTCTTGGATCTGGCGGACGGTCTCCTGCGTGAAACCCGCACGTTTAAACACTTTAACTAAACCGTTAACGGTTTTTGTCTTTTTACAAATTCTCAAGAGGGGGCGCTGGGGTGTCTTCTTACCACCATGTTAACAAAGTTGAATATATTTTGAAAATAAATGAGAAAATAAAAACATTTAGTCGCATCGTTTTCACTATTAGTCTTTTTTTTAATAAATAATAAAAAAAATTTTTTGGTTCCTTATGCGTGTGTGTGTGTGTGTGTGTGGGTTGCCAGACAAACCTCTGTAAATTTTTATAAATCATGTGATTTAAAGGTGAGCTCTAATTGGCTTGTTGTGAATTATTGCTAAACCCGACCCACTTTTGTTGTTAGCGAATAAATATTGTTTTTTATATATATTTTTGGCCCCATAGGATTGAAACGGTTGCAATGTAATTCATACCTTTTATTGTTTTCTTTTTGGCGCCCTCTAAAGGACAACATTAGTATTACACCTTTCGTCTCTGAATGCGATTGATATAAATGGCTGAATGATTTAAATGATTATTTTGATTATTTAATTAAAGATTAATAAACACTCATTAAACCTAAATTCCGGGATTCATGCTACATTGCTAGCATTTTTTAACGGTTTCCTTTAACATTACCATTTTTAATATTTTAGCAAGCGGTAAAGTTACATCATCACCATCGGCTATTTACACTCACCGCGTTACTAACAGTCTGATTTTTCAGTTTGTTTCCACCGTCAGTATTTTTAGCAGCAGCTGTCGCGGTTTATAAACCTTCGCGTTCGTGTTTAACCTTCATGTTTATGTTCGGAGCTTCGAAAGAAACAACGTGACACGAAAGCAGAATGTTTTGTGAAAAAATTTTGTCTTTTTTTTTCTGTCATGTCTCATAAAGCAAATTGCACTGAAATCCAGATGCCCTGGCTCTCGACTGCAATTAGGCACACACACACACACACACACACACACACGTGCCCACACTCACACCCCTATCAGCAGCTCTCGACTGCAGCACATGTGGCGGCCTGTCGTTTCTCGCTGAATAATTACACACACCTCTACCGTGGCAGGTGGGCGGATGGGGATGGGGAGGGAGCGCAATTGTGTTACAGAGGAGAAAAAACACATTAACGCAGCTATACTGTATATATATATATATATATATATATATATATAATATATATATATATATATATATTATATATTATATATATATATATATATACATATTTATATTTTTAAAAATGAATGCTGTTGCCATGGCAGCGGAACCGAAAGAGAAGCTCGAGACGTGTAGAACGATTTAGCATGAATTTAAGAAAAAATGTTTATTGTTTATACAGAGAGGACACAGAGGGGGCGCTTTTGTATAAGCTGGACAATTTCCAGAGTTTAGACAGATGAGGAATTACACTCATAACTGTGTGCAGGCAGCAGAAGCAGTATAAAGAAACTATAATTCACACAGATGGTTATATAATCATTTTTTATTGAGCCAATTAAAGAAGAATTCAGCGGTACTTTGACTTACGAGTGTCCCAAATAACGAGTGTCTCGAGATACGAGTCGTCTCTCAGCCGAATTTTTCGCTTTGCGTTGCAAGATAAAATTCGGGTTACGAGCTTCAGACACCCAACCACTAGTTAGCGTAGCGAACGCCACAGTGAACACCGTAACATCCGCCCAGCATCCCGTGTGTCACTCACAGACATGCGTGGAGTCGTCTGATCTCCAAGGTAAACGCTGTACATTATACTTAATAAAACCCGTGTATTCCAGTACATCCTATTCTAGTGTTTTTATACAATATTCGTTATTTATATGTTTTTTTTTCTTATTTAAAAACATGTAACAAAAAATTTCGGTGTTTTTTGGGGACCCAAAACCTGTGGGTTTGATTTCCAGCACTACATAAGCTGCCACTGCTGGGCCCCTGAGCAAGGCCCTTAATCCTTAATTGCCCGATTGGATAAAAAAATAGAGATGAATGTAAATGGCTCTGAATAGCTGAATTGGATATAAGGTTTAAGATGAGCTTTAATTATTTCAGCAGTTCACTGAGTTTTTGAAATGATGGAGGTGTCGGTTTTTGTTTCTCACCTGTATGCGCAGGAGGAGGACGTGGTAACGGCTGGTCAGCTGAGTGACCCGGGCGCTGACACGAGCACTGACATGAGCGTCTTCCACAACCTGCTGAGCCAAAGCACTCAGAGCCTCCATCTCACCCTGCTTCTGTACAGCCTCCACCTGCCACCGCTGGAGGAGAGAGAGAGAGAGAGAAAAAGAGAGAGAGAGAGAGAGAGAAAAAGACAGAAAAAGGGGACATAAAAAGGGAACGAAAAAAAGAAATAGAAAGAAGAGAAAGAGGGATAAAGAAAGAGAAAGATAAAGAAATGTAAAAAAAGAAAAAAAAGGAGAAAGAGAGAAATACAGAGCGAAACAACAAAAAATAAAGAGGGAGTAGCAGCGAGACGAACAGGGGAAGAGGATGAGAAGGAGAGAAAGAGAGAAGGATGAAAACAGAGAAAACGAGAGACCAACAGTGAGAAATACAGAGAAACACACAGACAGTTAAAAGGAAAATAAGAGACAGACAGACAGACAGAGAGATAGACACAGGGGAGAAAAGACAGATAGAGACGGAGAGTGGTAAGGCAGACAGCGAGAGACACCGAAAGAGACATAGAGGAAAAAAAGAGAGAGAGAGGAGGAGAGACAAGGGGAGATGGAGAAATGGAGAAAGACAGAGAGAGAGAGAGAGAGAGAGAGAGAGAGAGAGAGAGAGAGACTGATATAAGAGAATATATCTTTAATTATTATTATTATCAGTAAAAATTAATTCAGTAGAACGTCGTCAGACTCTGTGCTTGTTTACTCTTTCTAATCGGTGCTCCGTCTGTCCAGTTTTCTCCTTCACCTTCCTTATAAGGTCGATGCTTCCTGTTCTGGTTCTCATGAGCCGGTTGCCATGGCAGTTAATTACCCTCACCTGTTGCTTGTTCCCCTTCATTAGCTTGGCCATTTAAATGCTCTGTGCTCCTGCGCCAGGGTGTAGAGCTGTGTTACTGAGCCGTAGAAAGCTTGCATGCATAAAAATTTTGGCACCCACCTCCCTTCATGCAAGGGTCACTGGAACGCTGGAACTAGCACTTGTTGTTTTTTTCATACACACAGGACGCAGAGTCATGATCGGGCTGGTATTAAGTTGGATTTAATTAGCTTACTTTAAAAGCTATACTGTGTATTAGGCCACGCCCTTAACCTAACGTGAAGAGAACCCGCTGTAGGATTCTTTCTTCTTCTTACCAGTAGCTGCTGTAGCTGGCGCTCTTTAGCAGCACAATCAGATCGTCTGTCGTTCCTCAGACCGACGTTTAGCTCGATGTCTCCCAGCCACTTGTCCAGGCTCTGGAAACGTCCCTCCAGCTGCTGTAGTCTGATGAGCGTCTGTTCCAGGTTCACTCGAGTGACCTCCAGACGGTCCTGATATGCCTGCCACTCTCTCTGCGCCGTCTCCAACGCCCTGTCCTCGATCTGAGGGACTCCGCACGGGATGACCCGCTCCCGGCTGGACAGGGCCGACTTTAGCAAAGCGTGGCCCTCGGAGCAACGTGACTGGAGCGTCTGGGGAGAAACAATTCCAAGATGTTCATGAGACATAAAAAAGTAAGATATAAAAAAGTGAGGCAGCTTTTATGATGCACTGACATGGAGCTCTTTTAGGGTCTTCTCCAACATGTTAACGTCTCCATCCAGGGGTGACAGGAGCCCCAAGTGGCTTTGTTCCTGCTCCAGCCAATCCTCAAACATATGCAGACCTCGTTGGTACTCCTGATGGACCAGAACCAGCTCCTCCGCCTTCCTGACAGCAGCCTGGAAAACATCCTACGTTTTTCCTCCGAAGCTCCACTCTGATGTATTTTTCTCAGTTATTTTTTATCGTAGATTTACCTTAGCTTTGTCCTTGATGGCTTCGTATCGTTCGCTGAGCTGCTGTACCTCCTGCTGAGTGGACGAGTGTTCGGGAAGGTTGGAGCCCTTTGTGGCGATGGTCTGCAACAAGCTCGAGTGACTCAACACTTCCTCATAGAGCAGCTGTTGAAAAAAACAGAAATACCACAGAACCTCGTCATACGACTGTCCTCCATTTCTCCGTAAGAAATTTGCGCGGAATTTGTGTCCGCATATGAAGCATTTTTGCCATTCAAACGAATCAAATGCCTTCAATTTATCCATCTATTCATCCATCTATCCATCCATCTATCCATCCATCCATCCATCCATCCATTAATCGTCTAGACCCACTTATTTCTAATCAGGGTCATGGGGAGCTGATGGAGTGTATCTCAACTGTAATGAAAGGCAGGGGTCACCCTGGAGAGATCACCAGTCCATCATTAGGCCACATACAGACAAACAATCACATACACACACACACACTCTCTCTTTCTCTCTCTCTCTCTCTCTTTCCCTTTTATATTACTGTGGAGAATTTAGAATCACCAATCAACCATTACTGTTTCTGGATTGTGGGAGGAAACCGGAGTGCCCAGAGTAAACCCTTCCACACAGGGGATAAGAACCTGAGACCAACCTGCTTCCCAAGACTCCTTCCATAAATCTAAACAGATCTCTCTAGAGAAAACTCAACAGTAACGTTGTTAACTGTAATGTTTTATAGTAATATATAATTATTATTATGGAGTTGGATTGATCGTCAAAATCCCAGCTGAGTTATTAGTTACTGGGGAAAATGTTGTATTAGAACACTGTATGGAAGCAAACACCATCATCACCTTCTGACCAATCAGAAAGTAGGATTCAACAGCACTTATGTAATACCAATATATACCACAAACATATTCTGTGATTGTTATTATTGCTGAGACGCTCACAGCCGCCCCGGACACACGGATTACAGGGAGGGACCGCACCTTCGCTTGGCGTAAACTCGCCGTCTTCTCCCTCATCTCAGTGTGGGGTTTATCCGAGTTCCCCAGACTCTCCTGCACTCGTTCCAGCCAGCCCTCAAACTGGCTCACGTCCTCCTGATAGCTGGTCCAGTGAGACAAAGCACCTTCCAGCTGGCTGTGAATGCACCACACACACACACACACACACACAGTTAGTAATAAATGCTTTCTCACAAGCAACTCACATTTTTCACACTAATTAACGTGTCTCAACGTGTCACATGGAGTTATATGAATATAAATCGCAAACAGTGATTCGACTGGCATTCTGGCAGACGCCTTTATCCAGCGTGACTTACGTTTAGCTTTTTTTTTTCTTATCCAACTGAGCAGTCAAGGTTTAGGGGCCTTACTCAGGGGCCCAGCATTGGCATCATGGTGGTGCTGGGAAATGAACTCATGATTTTCCAACACCATAACCACTGACGTACCGCTTCCCTCATCCGATTTCTACTGTCTTTGGTGTTTGCAAACATTAATATGGGGGTTGAATATGGGGCGACACCAGAACCTGGGCCGGCCCTGGGTTATGGGAAGTGGTATCAAACTGGCTAAGATGTTGGCTTGCTAACCAGTAAATAGTGGGTTTAATTCCCAGCATTACCATGCTGTGCCTGCTGGGCCCCTGAGTAAGGCCCCTAACCCTCATCCGCTCAGTTGGATAGAATGAGACAACTGTAGGCCGATAAGGGAGTGTCTGTAAATGTAAATGTAGTGTAAATGTAGTAGTGCAACTCCAGACCTCTTGCACTGAATGGCGGCGGAAAGAAGTGAGTCCCAGGAGTCTTTAAGGTCCTGGATCTGTTTGCGAACCACGTGCACCCCTTCGGCTGAGGTGTTTCTCTGAACCGCTTCTCCTCTGGTGATGAGCATCTTCAGCTGGATCTCCCGCTCCTGACGCGCCGCCAACAGCTCCTAAAAACATCAACACAGTGACTGCTGGTGTACTCACAATACTACCCCTAGCACTGACACACTAACTAGCGCAGTTTGCTTCTTAATTCATCAGCGTCTTTAAATGTGGTACCGGGAAGTTGTTTTTTTCACTTAGTTTGTCCTCCATGTTTGTTTGCCCCTAAAATGTGATCTGATTGGTTGAAAGGTAAAAAATCTCTCCATACTATGGCCTGGGGTGTGGATACAGATCATCCCTCCGTTTGGGCCACATTTACACCGCATGTACCAAGTAACCCAATTCTGATTTTCCTCCAATGTGGCACAGATGGGATGCGACCCATGATCGTGTAAAAGAAAAATAACGTATGTGGGAAAAAAATTAACAAACTATATAAAAAAAAGATATATATAACTGAGGAATCAATGCTACAGGCTGCAACAAGGACTCTCCTCTTTTTTTTCCTCCTAAGGACAGTGTTGTTTTTCCCGCCTTTAAATATGACGCAGAAGCAAAAATACTGAATAATCATTTCGTCTTCGTCCATTGTGTCCATTGATTATTTACTTCCTTTTACCGGTAAGTACGTCTACATTGGGTTGTTTTGCCGTGTATAGTGTAAATGCTGATTTCGGGTCAGTTTTAAAAGCTAATGTAAGCGGATCATCGGAAAAAAATCGGATTGGATATAGTCACAAAATCAGCATTATGTATTAAGACCTGCAGTGTAAATGCAGCCTTTCACTGTCACTCTGAATGATACCAGGGACATATAATGAAATTGTAACGTTAAATCTATGTTTTGCTGATATTCTGACAGGTTTTACTGTCCACTGTCCAGAATCAGAATCCGGGTTTTCCGTGGACGGACATGTGTTAATGAGTGAAGAGCACCGGTACCTCCAGCTGGCTCATTCGGGTTAGCAGCACGCTCTTGTCGGCGTTGGGAGTTCGACATGTCTCGAGGATCTGCAGGGCTTCTGAAACCCAGCTCTGAAGTTCCTGTAAGCCCTGGGAGAAGAGCTGGTGCTCTCCGACTACACGCTCCACTCTGGAGACTTTCTCCTGTAGGGGTCGAGAAGAAAGTGCACATTTTCTTGACTTTAGTATTCTTTAAACATTAATGTACTGTCCACATGATGTTCAGTAGTTTTTATACTCCGGTGTTCTCTACATTCTGCGGTTCTATACACTTCAGAATTTCACACAAATCAGAACTCCTTAAAAGTAATTATTTCTTAGACGTTCAGTTGTTCTGAATTGATAAAGTTAATCTCCAGAACTGCATAAATGTCAAACTATAATTCTGTTCAAGGAGATAAATCGGCAGTCTGGATCAGAAATGGCTCCCGGCTTCTCAACAAACCCATCGACTGTATTCTCACCAGAGCAGCATGAACAATCCATCAGAAAATGGTAGAAATCAGAGTGAGGGTTGTGGGAGCTCTTTGGTTAAGGTGTTGGACTGCTGATCGGAAAAACGTGGGTATAATTCCCAGGACCACCAAGCTGCCACTGCTGGGCCCCTGAGCGGGGGGCCCTTAGTTGGATAAGTTGCTCTGGATAGGGGCGTCTGCTCAATGCCAAAAATGTGCATGTTAACATAGAAATCCAGCTGAGCTTCATGAGACTGGACGGGTTTAGACTTTCTGCCTGAAGTGCTTTGGTCTGATGAGTGTAATAAATCACACAGGCGATAATGAGAAACAGAAAACAAACCAACAAACACAGGATTAAAGGTCAGAGGGATTCAGCAGCAGCAGCAGCAGCAGCAGCAGCAGCACATCACCTTCTCCTGGATATAATGTTTAAGCATCTAGACCAACAGCCAGACAACAAAAATACAATAAACTATTGGACTATCAGCTGTTTATTACTGTGCAGCTTTTTACCTAGAAGTGGAAAAGGAAAAGTGGTAGCTCAGTGGTTACTGGAATTCTGATAGGATAGATGTGGGTTTAATCTCCAGGGCTACCAAGCTACCACTGCTGGGCCCCTGAACAAGTCCCATAAATGCAGATGATTTATTTATTTATATTTATTTATTTATTTACTTTTTAATGCCATGCCAACATCTAGGCTATTTTCATGGCGCTTACACACTTGTTCTACACACTCGTTCATCTAACGTGCATGTTTTTGGAGTGTGGCAGGAAACCGGAGAACCCGGAGTAAACCCACGCAAGCACGAGGAGAACCACACAGAAAGACTCCTGCCTGGGATTCGAACCCGGGACCTTCTTACTGTAAGGCAACAGTGCTAAACACTAAAAGCACTGCATTACAGTGAGAGTAACCCCACACAGATGTTTAAGCATGTATTCCCAGATGTGTAGTCATAGGAAGTGGTAGCTGTTTGCCTGCTGATCAGAAGATTTTGGGTTCAATTCCCAGCACCACCATTGCTGGGCCCCTGAGCAAGGCCCTAAACCCTCAATTGCTCAGTTGTGTAATAATATAAAATGTAAGTCACTCTGGATAAGGACGTGTGCCGAATGGCGTAAATGTAAATGTTTTGGGGGTTTGAACTCATTACCTTGGTGCGGTTGCTCAGGGCCAGGTAGCGAGCTGCGAGCTGACACACCCTGTGTACGAAGCCTTTCCCAGCCGCCTGACCTTCCCACAAGCTGTGAGCTCTTTCTCTCAGCCTGCCCAGCTCTGATTCCATAGAGCTCATCTCCTCCAACACAGACTGGAGAGCAGAACATGAAGAAAAACAAAACAAGAACTAAGAAAACAACGGGCAG
>VCAZ01000098.1:1241828-1436828 GCA_005784505.1 Bagarius yarrelli
GACATTATAAATCCGCTGTGCAAACTTTTTTGTTACAGCGGTGCATTTACCCCTCCAACCCTTTTGCCCAGGCTTTATTCCCCCGTAAAGCTGTGGTAAGTTTGGACATCTCCAAAACTAGCAAAATATGTGTGTAATTAGCAAACGGGAAATTCAGTAAATTAGTAAACATTTAATTAAGTGTTACTGATGACATCGTGGCATCGTTGATCGTTCATCGTGACTCATGAATTGTACTTTCGACCTGCTGGAAGTTGCAAAAGACGCGTCTACATCCGAACACTTCGTCACCGCAACCCAACCCAGAGATCATTCTGACCAATCAGTTACATCTAACATCCAAATCATATATTCACATTATTTCAACTTTATTCTCGTAATTTTCGACTTTATTCTCAATATATTATGAATTTGTTCTTGTAATTTAGATTTTATTCTTAAAACATTACAACTTGTAGTTTTGATTTTTTTTTATTCTAGTAATTTTAAATTTATTCTTGTAATTTCGACTTTATTCTCATAATTTAGATTTTATTTTCAATATATTATGAATTTGTTCCTATAATGTTCCTATAACAACTTTATTCTTGTAATTTTTATTTTATTCTCATTATTTCGACTTTAGTCCTGTAATTCCGACTTAATTCTCAAATTTTTTATTTTAATTCCTAAAATACTCTGACTTTATTCTCGTAATTTTGACCTTATTCTTAAAGTATTATGTCTTTAATTTTGTAAATGTATAATTTTTTTTAAATAGCACTAAAACTCTGGCATAGTTTTCGCCTTATAATGGAATAATCATCTGGGCGTCCAGATCTCCAAGAGGCTCTCTACGGAAACCTTTACCAGACTTTCAAGTTTTAAAACCAGGACTTAGCAGAAAAACAAATTTTCTCCCAGGATGTGACTTCTACGTGCTCTATAATGAATTCTCATCTTTTTTAAGTGTTTTAATTGTGTTGTTCTCGTACCTGTAAAACTGTCTGTCTCTGCTTCAGGTTGTCCATCAGGTTCCCCCAGTCAACCTTGGCGGCGTTAACTTTGGACCTGACTGCTTCCACCTTGTCAGCAGACACCACGGCGCCGAGTCTGTCCCCGTGGGAGATCACGGCGTTTAATCTGGTCTGGCCTTGCTCGCTGTCACTCAGGAACTCCTGCGGAGCACAACGAACGAGACGTCACTCAGACAGACCGAAAAGGGCGCTAAGTCCGAATGGTCATGTCCACATGCTGACAGCACACACGACCCCTCCTCCTGCCCTCGTCCCAGCACCATCTGTGAAGCTCACGCTTTCGGTCTAGCCACGTTCTCTCGGCTCACGCCGTATAGACGCAGCGGGGTGTAAACGCCATATTGAGAGCTGAGCAGGTTCAGCCACGCGGAAACATTGTTCCATGTTTAAAACACGGTCGATAATATAAAAAAAAATTAAATCAAATGCGTTTCTCTGTGCATCGATCTCTTCCTGCCTTCGCTCGAACCTAAACTTGCATTTGCCCCTGCAGTCGTACATCATTCCCGTGCCTCAGTGTCCTTACGGCTTTTCTGCTCCTAATTGAGGCCATAAAACAGACCATTCTGGCATGTCCTCCGCTATTTTGGCGGCTTCATAAAGTGGCCCATGGGACCTGTGAAAAGCCTGTCACTTTGTCAAAGCCTGGCTCGTATCTGAATGGCCAAATAAAAGACATGACCTGCCGGGGCCAATCTGGAGGCTGTCCAGTGCTTCTTCTGCTGGAGGTTCACCGAAATCCCACCCACCCCTCTGTACCTCCAAACCAAAACCTGAAGGATTCATTTACATTAACAGCATTTAGCAGAAATCCAGAGTGTTTTAAATTTAGGGTTAGGGTTAGGGATATTATTTTGATCAACCAGTGATTTGGCCAATTACATTTATCTCTTTTATATCTTAGCAATTGGGGGTTAAGGGCTTTGCTCAGGGGCCCAACAGTGGCAACTTGGTGGTGCTGGAAATCGAACCCTGATTTTCCAATTAACAGTCCAACACCTTAAGCACTGCGCTACCACCTCCCACTGTGGAATCACAGTTGTCACAGAAGACGACAGGGTTTTTCACGATATGTTTTCGTGACGCGTTCAGTAACCCGCGTTCTCAAGCTAAATAGTAGCTAGAAGCTAACAAAAATCTGTAGTGGTAACACATCACAGGAAGTGTGAAACGCTATTTATATCCTACTAAAGCAGAATCACTCATCGCCTACACGAGCCTTTATGTTTATGTTTTTAATTTCTGCAAATAAACAGATCTCTCGCTGCTCCCGAGACCGAGAACCAATCACGTGCAAGACTAGTGTGAGAGGGGGCGGGGTTCTGTGACGTGAATATTACATTTTATAATCAATTATATACAATTATATATAGTATAATTACGGGTAGTATGATTAAATTTCGGCTGAAGTAACCTGCGTTCTATAGCTAACTGGTAGCTAGGAGCTGTAGTGGTAACTTCGCTCATGACATCACACTTCCTGTTTCTCTTCCTGCTGTTCTGTCCACCAGACTCATCTTAAGGTTTTCTTGAGGTGGTTTAAAGTATTCGCGCTAATTGCGCATCGGGTTCATCGCTTTTATTGGTTGTTGACGGTTGTCCTAGGAGAAGTCACGCTGCAGGTAAGTGAAATTTTCTGACACTGACAGGAAATAACAATCGCGGCGGCTGTTTTTCGTCGGTCGTTAAACATAAACTAGCGGACAAAGACATCATGTTTCAGCGTAGGATTATCAGAATCTTATAGGATGATAAAATTGTGATTAAAACCCGCCTTAAGTGATGCGTTTCTATTCTGAGAGCAGATACCGTCTGATTCCCTGCTGCTTAATATCATCCCACTTATTGTTTTTCTCGATAATCTTTTAAACGGTTGATTTTTCTCGAACAGGATTAAATCTAGCTGGAGCTGCTGTCATGGTAACTGATGGCCGGTTCCTGACATCACCGGCTTTAACCTGAACCCTGCTGAGAAATCCTTACCTGAATCCGGTGGAGGCTGGTGGACGCTTCCTGAATGCTGTGCGGAGAGTCGAAACATTTAGCCGTGGAGATGTTAGCGTTGACTAGCCACTGACGGAAATCCCGCAGGGACGAGCGGAAACGCTGCTCCAACAGCTTCTCCTTATTCTGACACTCACGAGCTGCTCGCAGACTCAGACTACACACACATAGACAGATAAAGAGAGGGATAGACAGAGTGTGAGAGAGAGAGAGAGAGAGATGAGATGAGAAGAGGGAAGAGAGAAAACGAAAGAGAGATGAAGAGAGGGAATAGAGAAAAGGCAAGAGATAGATGAGAAGAGGGAAAAGAGAGAAAGAGGATAGAGTGAGTGAGGAAGAGAGAAAGAGAGAGAGATGAAACGAGGAAAGAGAGAGAGAGAGAGAGAGAGAGAGAGAGAGAGAGAGAGAGAGAGAGAGAGATGAGAAGAGGGAAGAGAGAAAACGAAAGAGAGATGAAGAGAGGGAATAGAGAAAAGGCAAGAGATAGATGAGAAGAGGGAAAAGAGAGAAAGAGGATAGAGTGAGTGAGGAAGAGAGAAAGAGAGAGATGAAACGAGGAAAGAGAGAGAGAGAGAGAGAGAGAGAGAGAGAGAGAGATGAGAAGAGGGAAAATAAAGAAAGAGGAGAGAGGGATGAGTGAGGTAGAGGGAGGGAGAGAGATAAAAAAAGAAAGAGAGAGATAAACAGAGAAAAAGAGAGAGAGAGAGAGAGAGAGAGAGAGATGAAAAGAGAAAGGTGAGTGGACATCTGCTTTAATAACAGGCTCGCTTTTATGAACAGTATCCAAAAGTGAAAACACAGCAAAACGCACACACACACACACACACACATATGCAGTGCCTGGTAGGCTTTCTGCACACACACACACACACACACACACCGAGCTGTAACACACTGCGACAGGAAGTGTGAAACGCTATTTATATCCCACTGTAGCAGAATTACTCATCTCCAACACGTGTCTTTATGTTTATATTTTTAATTTCCAAATTAATAATGACATAAACAAATCTCTCGCTGCTCCCGAGACCGAGAACCAATCACGTGCAAGACTAGTGCGAGAGGGGGCGCGGTTAGTGCTCATACAGCTTCTAATACACAGTTCGAGTGTCTGTGGTAGGTGACTGAGTAAGCTGACTGCCTAATTCCCAGCTATACCAAGCTGCCACTGTCGGGCCCCTGAGCAAGGCCCCTAATTATCAACTGCAGTTTAATTGAAATGTAAATGTATTAAAGTCACTGTGACAGGATTATAACATTTTATAATCAATTATATATAGCATAGTTATGGGTAGTATGATTAAATTTTCGCCTGTACTACATCTGCCATGTTGATATTGTCACATGACATATGACATCACAGCAGCGTGAATATAAAAAAAAAAGGGTTTTTTTTAGTTAAGCAGTTTAAGCTCTCGTCGCCGCTTCCCACCATTTTTGATTATGATGAGTCGTCTCTCCCAAAAGAACATGGGACAGTTAAGTGTCCATCGAGCTGTTGAGGGTTAAGGGCCTCACCCAGGGGCCCGGTGGAATTGAACCCCTGCTTTTTTAAACTCCTAGATATTTTCGAACATATGTTGCTAAATATTCAGCTACGGTGTCGAGTGATGAAGCGCTGTAAAATCCCGAGCTCTGATTGGTCAGAAGTTTGAGGCGGTATTCTGTAACAGCGCCTTTATCCAATGTAATTAATTGATACAAGTGTGGAAGGAGTCTCCAGTGTCGCGGCAGTCAGAAATATTGAAACAAGTTTTAATTTTTTTATCCTTATGAAATTAAAGTACATTTAAATTACTATTAAAATGTTAATACAATAAATAACATTCATGTGACATCATACAGGAACACACACACACACACACACACACACACAAGGCACTGGAACAAATCTTAAACATAAAAACTACATATGTAGTCAGTTCACAGTGTGTGTGAGCATGTGTGTGTGAGGGGGTGTGTGTGTGTGTGTGTGTGTGAGTTCACCTGTTGTGCAGTTTGATGAGAGCGCTGACCCGCTCCGATTGAGTGCCCAGATCGCTGGAGAACCCACATAGCTCGTTGAGTTGAGATTTCAGCTTCTCCTCCATGACTTCAGTGGCTTGCAGGCCTTCCAAGACGCCCTGACACACACACACACACACACACACACACACAGAGAAATCAGTCTAAATGATCACGCATGACATGTTTAGAAATGCAATTTCCGTTATCTGCACCATGACACCACTGTGACACACAAACACAAGCGTACACAAGCGCGCACACACACACACACACACACACACACACACATACACACACACAGCTCCATTCAGCCTGCAGGGCTCCACAAAAGCGTTTCTGTTCTTCATGGAGCTGAAGCGAAAGGCAGGAGCGAGTGTTGAGCGTTTCCTCTCCTCCATGAGCACGGCTGAGATTCTGCAGAGACAGTCTCATGCCTCTCCTCCCCCTCCTCTCTCTCTCTCTCTCTCTTTCTCTCTCTCTTAGTGTGTGAATGTCACTCACTCTCCAGGAAAAAAAGTGAGGGAAAACACTTCCCTCCTTCTTCTAGTTCTCTCCTCCTCTTCCTTTTCTCTTACTCCTCCTTTTTCTTGTACTTTCAAACCTCGACTCTTATTTTACACATGTGCAGATCTCTCGCTCTCTCTTTCTCTCTTTCTTTCACTTTACCCCTTTTCTCCCTCCCTCGCTTGCTCTTTCCCTCCTTTCTCTTCTCCTCTCACTGGGATTCAGCTGTCAGATGTTAGAGAGGTTGAGCCGTGCAAACGAGCATGTAACACAAACAAGTCCGGACACCAGAAAACGCAGAGAGAGAGAGAGAGAGAGAGAGAGAGAATAAAGGGCTCAAGAAAATCATTCCTATTTAAAAAAGAAGCAGTAGATGCTTGGAATGCCATCTGCCGCCCGTACACACACAGAGACACACACACACTACATACACACACACATACACACACACACACCATCTCCACTGCTTGTTTTAATTATCCGGGAGCTGAAAAACAAACTCGGGATGAGGGAGAAATTGAGCGGAATCCTGCAGTGTTTCTGGAGTGTGTTTGATCTCCAGATCTGATTATGGAGAATGAAGGAATAATCCTGGAACCCACTCCTGATACCATCACATAAACAGAGTTTCTCAAAAATATACTTACATAATCTGTACCGTTGTGTTCTTTTGACCAGTAAAAACACACACATATATAATTATTTATTTATTGATGAATAAGTTCCATTAATTAATTATTTCACTTATTTAATTACTTACTATACAACCTTAAGTGTGTGTATATATATATATATATATATATAATTAATAATACAATATAACTTAGTGATAGAATGTTGTTTAAAATAAGTTATATAACACTACTATAAATAACAGTATAATAACAGTATAATAACAGTATAATAACAGTATAATAAAGCACTCACGATTTTAAAAGAATGAAATATTTGTATTTAATATAAATTTATCATTAATAGAATAAAATAGAATAAAGTTTATACATATATATATATACATAATTTACTATTTCTTTAGTATCGTTAGTTTACAATTTTTACAATTACAATAAAAAAATGTACAATAACACATAATAAAACGCTTTGATTATTTTAGATATTTGACCTCTGTGACCTCCTGCACTGCGCTACTGATTTTATATAAATCGTATAGAAATATATAAACTCTATTGCACACCCTAGATAAACATTGTAAGCAGAAAAATACTTTACATTGTTTATGTTTACTAATTAAAAAAAGACATCTTTAGTGCACCTGGTCAGTAGCTGTGTTTATTACTCTGTGGTGCATATACTGTACTCCGTTCTGCCCCCTAGTGGTCTCTGTCAATTAATCACAGGTTTAATCACAGCACCAACAACCAGGTTTAAAAATCTTTTACTGCTTTTCCAGATTTCATCTCACAGTTTCATCAAAGTTAAATTTTTACATCACTGTATAAATTCTTAAATTTTTTAATTTTTTATGTTAAAATCAACTAAAGCAAAAATAATGTAAAAGAAACCCAGGCTTGGTTCTATTCCTGTGCACAGGTTTAGAAAGAAATAAAGATTTACTTTTCAAACTTACATTTGTCTCTTTTATTTCACTAAGCAACAAGGGGTTAAGGGCCTTGCTTAGGGGCCCAACAGTGGCAACTTGGTTATGCTTATCCTGCTAATCGAACCCCGATCTTCCTATTAGCAGTCTAACACCTTCCCCACTTCCCCATGACCTTCACTTTAAAAGGTAAGATCAATAAAAACACATGAAGGTATGAAAGATGGACACGTCACATCCATTAGGTCAACCAGTGCATTACAGGTAGGAGTAAGGGGGCGTGGCTGAGGGACTGTATATAATTAACGTTATACTTTAAAAGGCGCCTTTAGTAGCGAAGTGTGTGCTGATTGCTAAAGTGGTAGCCATAAGGGTGCCTATTCTTAACTATATCTAACACTAAATTCCCACCTCAGTTATTAATGTAGATTAGTTATTAGTTCGATTCCCCACCAACAGACTGCCAAATTCAACATAACATTCTATAGTGATGATCAGGTGATTCCACACGCCAACCAGCAAGAAAATTCACAAAATAGAGAGACAACAAAATAATCAAAAAAGGAAAAAAACGTTTTAGAATAAAGAAAATTTTACCAAAAAGTGGACGAGTGATTCTTCTTCTGTTCAATGCAACGATAAGGAACGTCTGTTTGTTTGTCTCATCTTTTAATATTCGATAAATCTGTTGTAAAGTAAAGCTTATTTATCTGTACAATCATAACCGTAATAAATAATTAACTAATCTAATATTAATTATACAGTAAATACATTTAAAATCTCCACATGAATCCTGGGAGTTGCTGCGGAACCTCCCGACCCGAACAACATTACAGGATGGAACAGTTACAGGATCCGAACCCCACAGAATAAAGTTTGGTACCCTGTGTTACACTGTGTACATTTTTTAAAGCAGTAAAAACTCATTCCATCATCACCACCTCGTCCTCCTCCACCTCCTCCTTGGGTTACCTTAGCGACGGTCCATCCCTCTACGGCATGGGCTCCGCTGTTCCGCCTCTCGGAGCATTTCAACCCGTCGCTCCACTCCTTCAGCTGCCGCTCGAGCCGGCCCGTGTCCTCTTCGAGCTGCTCTGTGAGTCGACGCCGCTCTCGCTCTGCCCCAGTCGCCGCGGTGACAGCGGTCTCCAGGGTGTCGCGCGCCCTCAGTGCCTGCCCCTCCCACTGCTGCAGGGCTCTCGCAAGTGCCAGCACCTCGCTGTCCATAAGCTCGCAGCCCGACGCAGCCGTCAGCCTGCACGCACTCTCTGCGCTCAGCCGTACACGCCGCAGACGCTCGCGTCCTTCACGCACTCCCTGCGCCACAAGCTCCTGTCAGAGAGAGAGAGAGAGAGAGAGAGAGAGAGAGAGAGGGGAGGGCGGGGATTGGAGGTAAAGTTGCTACGGTAACTGCCGCATGAGCGGCTTGTGACGTTTCAGGCGGGAACCAGGGATGACTTTTTTTAATCCTCACATCTCTCTCTCTCTTCCTTCAACACACACACACACACACGCTTTCTTACACGCAACTTGAGCCTTTTTATTATTCCGACTGGCACTAAAAGGCTGATTAATACATAACGAAAGATTATAGCCAATGACATTTCTCCTGTTTCCCCTGAGGCACTTACACACACACACACACACTCACACACACAAACACACTCCTCACTGCATCAGACAGAAGTCAGAAGCTCGCTCCAGTAACACGCTCTCGAAACATTATGCGATATACAGAGTGTGTGAAATGTATGTAAGGTATTTACTGCACACTGTATCCAATGAAAACACACACAATTTCACTGTAACTCTATGCACTTATGCGCCAGTTTTGGCACACCAACTGCTGTAAGTCTGTTTATAACTGAAGCATCCGCATGTTTAGTCCACAGAAGTGAACACTAGTGGGCGCTGTTCTCTGGCTGTTAGTTTACAGTAATGTATTGAGCGTCTCCTCTATGTAATGTACAGACTGCAGTGGTGGTCAGTCAGTGCGGGTCAGTCAGTGGTTCTCTGCTGTTCTATATCAGAATCACTGACCTACATTTACACCCTAAATTCTAATATTAGTTCCATTAAATGGTATTAATTTATTCCAGCAGTTTATTCTCTTCATTTCGTAGTGTTTCTCTCGCTGCACTGCTTCCAGTATGTGGATGTGGATGTTAGATTTTTTGTCCAATCAGATTTCAGTTTCTATGTGTTGCCATGTTAATCTAATCTGCCTTCAGAATCAGTAGCGCTGCCCGTGGAACTTACACTATATTAGCAGTGGCAGATTGATCATTGGTTAATATTATTAAACAATGTTTCTGTAACCAATCAGATATTTAAACCCGCCTCCCGAAGCGCACTAGCTGGCATATGATGACATCAGCATTTTTCCGTCCTCTGATAGGTTGATCAGAGTAAATTCTTACAGCCCAGCACAGACTAGCAAAACAGAATATTTACTCCTAGAATGTCTGAAGGAGGAGGAGAAATTAACTCGGTCTCGGACAAACTTAAAAATGTGTTTAAGGTGGATTTTTCCGGTAAAGTTGTAGATGTGCTGAGAGTTTGGTTAATCTGAAGAGAACTAGCTTGTCTCAGTGCGGGAATGAGTTTATTCCCCACTTCCAGACCAGCGCCGCCGAGTGGTAACACTGACTTACAGCCTTTAAATGTCTGAGAGATTTGATTGATATCTGTAATGTTTTTGTGATTAATATTACGATAAATATTGATTCTGAACTGTTCCAGATGTTGTAGGTGGTACAGTTGTGGTTGTAGTGTAGAGGTTTGGAGTTGCGTGTTAACGGGTTTCTTGTCTCTCTGTCTGTAATTCCACGCCGTGTTATATTGTGTGTTTGTTGATGTGATAGTGGTGGGAATTATGAGGGGTATCAGTCGGGGTAAATCCACACTGAAGCCCCAGGTACCAAATGCACCGCCCGCCACTGTCAGACTATAATGTAATGTACAGATGATGTATTTATTTACTGTGTGTTTGTAATACATTTGTTTGCTACATATAAAAATGATCAACTTAAAAATACATTTACATTATTTGGCAGACGTTCTTATTCTTATCCAATCTTACATTTCTTTCTTTTATACAACTGAGCAATTGGGGTTTAAGGGCCCCTAAGTGAGGCCCTCAACGCCCAAAAGCTCAGTTGTTCAACAAGGAATATTGTATGTCACTCTGGATAAGAGCATCTGCCAAATGCTGCAAATGTAAATGTAGAAAAACACCATGAAACCCCGCCTACTGCTCTCCTATTGGATTGCTGAAACACATCCAGTTCAGCTGAAATGTGAATGTTAACGCGTGTCTTTATTAGATAAGTGAGCTAAAAAAATGTTCGTAAGTAAAATGAAAAATAAAAAAAGTTTATGTTTTGTATTTGCTTTATTTCCTCACCCGAACGTCCTTCAGTTTTCGCTCGACCGAGGCGAAGTCGCCGGATGGATCGCAACATCTCTGAAGCTCCTCCCCTTTGGACATTAGCCAATCGGTGAGCTCTCTCACAGTTGCCATGTATTTCTCATGCTCGAAAACGACACCTTCTGAAAACCGGACCCTCTCCTGCACAGTGGGAATAATTACAATGACAAATATTATCATTTAAAGCAATTTTCATCGAATTTATCGTTCATCACCTCTGCGGCGGCGCTGACATCATCAAACTGAGCCCTGAGCTGAGCGGTCTCCTCCTCCCTGAAAGCGGGGTCTCCGGTGCGCTTGTACAGCTCGGCAGCGCTCTCCTCCAGATAACACAGCGCCCCCTGGTGGTCCTCTACGTCGGCCAATAGCAGGCACAGTCTATTCAGCTGCTTTTTCTTTTCTCGGAGACCCAGCTGAGGCTCCAAAGGTCCTTTAACTTCCAACTCCACCTCCTCCAACCAGGTCCTGAGCTGAGCTTGAGACTCCACAAACAGCCCCCATTGACTTACAGTCCACTCCAGACGGCTAGAGAGAGACACACACACGCACACACACACACACACACAAATTTAAACTTTCTTTTTTTTTTTTTTATGAATCTACGTTCATACTGAGGCCCTGATTTACTTCCAAAACAAAGAAACACACTAACACGAGTGTCTGCTGTACGTTGTATGTGTTTTACATAAATACAAAAATAATATTTAAATATTTAAAAGAGTTTTTTTATTCATTCATCTTCTATACCCGCTTATTTCCTAATTCAGGCTCACAGGGATCCCCTGGAGTCTATGAAAAGGTAAAAGGCAGGACAGGGACACCCTGGACAGGTCGCTAGTCCAGCACAGGGACACACTCACAACTATGAGCAATTTAGAATCACCAGTCAATCTAACATACATGTTTTTGGACTGTGGGAAGAAACTGGAGAACCCGGATTAAACCCACGCAACCAGGGAGAACATACAAACTTCACACAGAAAGACAGAGAATCGAACCCGGGACCTCCTTGCTGTGAGGCAACAGTGCTAAACACTAAGCCAAAGAAACAGAAAAACCTGCTCGAGTTGCCTTTAATGGACATTTAACGGCTTTGGCTGGAGTAAATTTGTGTAAAACCTGTCAAATTAGGGCATCATCTATAATCACACAGTCCATCAAGATGGAGGTGGGTTTTAATTTTGAGTATGGTTTACGTGTAACGCCTAAAATGCATAAAAAACACTAGGCGCACTGCTTTCTCCTTCTTTTTAAAGAAGGAGTATATCGTTGTTAAGCAATAATCAGCTGCACTCTTTATTCACAACAAGGAAATTCCAGCAATGGATTTCCAGCCGTGCTGTAACTCTGCGACGAAATGTATTTACGAAGAAAATGCTCTGCTGTTTTACGAAGGTTTCAATGTAAGGTGAGGAAGCTGATTGGTTGGTTCTTGTCATATGACCAGTAGTAAAAGCACTGAGTTGTTGATCTGAGCATCAGGAAGACCTGGATTTAAGCCCCATCGCCACCAGCCAGCCAATGTTGGGTCCTTGAGTAGGACCTTTAACGCTTTCTGCTCCAGGGGGCGGTGTATCATAGTGGACCCTGCGCTCTGATCCCAACTTACTAAAGACGGGATATGCGTGATATTGTGCCACACTGAAAAGTATGACCTTCATCACATCGCTTTGTCTCGTCAACAGAAACGTTTACACGGATTCAATTGCTGACTTTGTTGCTCTGAGATTTACCACCACGTTGCAGTGGTGTCACTCTGAAATGCAATCTGAGATTAATTTTGAGTTCTTAAAAGATTTCTAACCCTTAACCTTTTCTATAGAAAATATGTAAAGATTCATCACTATTATTATATTTATCATAATCTTTATGCATATTTGTAAGGATTTCTTCTCATTACTAAGAAGACGAAAGAAAGAAAGAAAGAGTGATACGTTACCTGTGGCAGCTCATAGCCCTTAAGAGCAGTGCCGCCCATGCGTCCTCCACTTCCTGTAGCTTGGAACGGATCACTTCCTGTCCAGCGTCTCTGCTGCTTTTTATGACGAGCTCGCCTTTTCCGGCAGCCATGTTCAGCTTTACCTCTCCCTCACCCTTCATTAACAGGATGTCCTGTATGGGGCGACACGGAAACACACACACACACACACACACACACACACACACACACACACACATACACACACAGACCTACTGTAAAAATATTCTAAATATATCACCTTCCTTTCAGCCAAAAGGAACGCAGAGCCAGTGTAATAAAATAGTATTGCTTATAATTATTGGCACCCATATAATCAGCATGAATAATCAGCAATATGACTATATAACTGGCTGAAAACAAGAAATAACAAACAAGTGTATAATAAATTAAGTGCAAACCTACTGGATTTCTTTAATTTGCTTTCTGGGAAAATGTTTAAAAATATTGGCACCCCTACTTTTTGCATGCACGTTTAAAACGGCTTACTTTTATACCCAAGCGTCATTACACCAAAATCAGTCACTGCAAAACACTAATTTTATTTTATTTTTTGTAGAAAATCTGCTATTAAAAGTATTGGAACACCTGCTTATTACAGCTGTTTGTGTTCTTTAAACATCCTATTCCAGATGTTACTCTCACTCTTTCCTCCTATAATCACCTCCAGACTTCTGTGCAGGTTTTCTGTGACCCTCGGTTGGGTCATGTGACTGTGTGGGTCTGATTATTCAGTTCCAATAGTATTAATGAGATCAGACACTAATGTTGAGGTGAGGAGGTCTGGGGTTCAGTCGGGGTTCCAGTTCATCCTAAAAAAGGTGTTCAGTGTTAAGGGTTGAGTCAGAATCAGGACTCTGTACAGGACATGAGAGTTCTTCTACTCCAGAACGTCCACAACACAGCATGTCCTCATGGAGATCAGGGGGTTTTATGTACAGTGGTTTTCCACAAAAATATTACTTTTTTGCAAATACAATACAAAACATTAAAATTGGATGAAAAACATTTATTAAAGTTGTCCTAATACAGGAACAGGTGTTGTTATTAAAAAAATAAATAAAAATTACAGCCTTTTTCTCTATTTCTTTAAAAAGGAATATTTATTCTTGAAAACTTTCCTGTTTGACGTTTCTATTTAGGAAATGGGATTAATGTCAAGAACATTCCGAGCATTTTCTTCCATTGCTGCCTCGACCTTGAGATGATTTCTGCATTGCACTGGATTTGTTCCAGGTTGATTTATTATGTTTTTCTAACTAAACTCATTACATTTACTTTTTTGGCATTTATCTGTTTTTCCTATCCAAAGTGATTAACATTCATTTCATTTTTAATTTAACAAAACAGTAGAAGGTTAAGGGGCCTCGCTTAGGGACCCAGGTGGTGCTGGGAATTGAACCCATTAACTGATTAGCAGCCCAACACCTTAATCAATAAACTATTATTATTATTAAACTTATTATAAGCCAAAACATGTTGATATGTTACTCCTTTACAAATCTAGTAAGTGTTTGTACTTGGTCTTGTCTTGGTCCAGAGTCTTGGTCTCTGTTTGAGAACAATAAAACTGGTTTTGATCTTATATAATGACTCGATCCGGAACCTGATCTAAGCCCTATTCGGAAGGTCTAAGATCTCTATCCGTCTATTAATACCTGCACTCGTTCCAGTCTCTCCTCCACCTCCTCTTTATTCCCCTCGGTGCTCTCCAACACCTCCAGTCTGCCCTTAACTTCTTCTAGCCAGTCCTCCACTGCCCTCAGCGCCTCCCCGAACGCCTGGTACTCCTGCAGGTGGTGCAGTCGAGTCCAGGCCTCCTGCAGCAGAGTCTGATGGGAGGAGAGGAGTTCGGAGGGGATGCTGTTCACCTTGGACAGGGGTAGAGAAGTCTGATACAGATGTTCCAGAGATGGCCTTCAAACACACACACACACACACACACACACACACACAGAGTTTTATAGTGTTAAAATAGTTTGGGTTAAAATGAATACAGCGTTCAAACCATGATGCTGGTTTACACTTAAGACGCAAGTGTAGGTGTTGGGGTGTGTTAGTATACAGAAAGGGTATACACACGGGGCAATAAACATAAAACAGGTAGGTACATAAATATAAAAGGATAACAATACTAATTACCATGATTTACACCAAAAATACACAATCATGTAACAGACTGATGACATCACCAAACCAGAACTGAACATACTCTACATACAGTGGTGTGAAAAAGTGTTTGCCCCCTTACTGATTTCTTATTTAATTTACATATTAGTCAAAGATAACACAAGTAAACATCAGTTTTTAAATAAAGGTTTTAATAATTAAGGGAAACCAAAACTACATAGCCCTGTGTGAAAAAGTGTTTGCCCCCTAAACCGAATAACTGGTTGGGCAGCAACTGCAATGAGTCTGTAACTTGCAGTGAGTCTGTTACAGCGCTGAGGAGGAATTTTGGCCCACTCATCTTTGCAGAATTGTTGTAATTCAGCCACATTGGAGGGGGTTTCGAGCATGAACCGCCTTTTTAAGGTCACAGCATCTCAATTGGATTCAGGTCAGGACTTTGACTAGGCCACTTCGTTTTGTTTTTCTTCAGCCATTCAGAAGTGGACTTGCTGGTGTGCTTTGGATCACTGTCCTGCTGCAGAACCCAAGTTCGTGGTTCCATTTATCACAGCAAGTCTTCCAGGTCCTGAAGCAGCAAAACAGCCCCAGACCATCACACTACCACCACGACCATATTTTACTGTTGGTACAATGTTCTTTTTCTGAAATGCGGTGTTACTTTTATGCCACATATAATGTAGATTAAAACAAACCTTCTTGCAAGCAGCTCTTTGTGGATTTCCTTAATTCTCTTGAGCTGTGTGGAGCAGTCAGGTACTCCTGGCTGGCTCGCTTCAAGCAGAACTTCCTCTTTCTTCAGTCTTTCCTCCATCTGCAGCAACCAGTCTTTTAACTCATCAACACACACCTCCAACCTAAACGTGTCAGGGATACAGTAGGAGTAATGTGCAGTGCATACATCTACATAAATACATTTTGAAACCTTAACTTTTAAGTCGCTAGGAAAAAACAGCTACAGCAAACACATGTTGTACCCATCCTGTAGGGCGGTGCTCTCCTCTAAATGCCGCACTCGCTGTCGGCAGGATGCAGTAAATCCATCCAGCGCCAGCTGACAGGAGGCCAGGCGCTCCTGTACTCTTCTAGCTGCAAGTTCTGGCAGATGTATAAGGAGCTTCTCTTCCTCCTCATGAAGTCTAGTCATGCGTTCCTCGCCCTCTCTAATTCGCTCAAGAGACACCTGAGGCATAAGTAACAAATTTAGGACACTTAAGCATTTTGGGACAAAGAAGAAGGAAACCTTGGCATGCGAATGTCCTCCTTTCAACATTTGCATCTTGCACTCTTTTACATACACTCTCTCTCTCTCTCTCCCTATTTTTTCTCTCTTTCTTTCTTTCTCTTACAAACACACAGTAATGCTCTCACACACAGCCGGTGTGTCATTTCACATCAACAATTATACAATTATACATGGTTATAAATCTGTTTTATTCTTGGTGAGAACAGACTTTCTGGTCTCGGCAATGTTCCTTGTAAAAAACTAGATGCTACCTTGAGTCTGTGCAGCTGCGTAGGAACCTCAGGAACATCTCCTGGTTCCTCAGAGCTCTCTTCGGTTTCTGCTCTTAGCTCCGAGAGCCAGCTGTGGAAATCCTGGGTGAGTTCTGTGAGTGAGACAGCAGGATGAGAGCTGGACAGAGATGCGGCAAACCCATGCACTGTACACTCAGAGTTTATAAGAGCAGATGGTCTGTGTGGGCAGTAACCATAGTAACCATGCTTAATTAAGTCCTAATGCGAGCTATCAAAATGTTTGTGGAGAAAAAAAGTGTGTGTGTGTGTGTGTGTCTGCAACAGGTTTACATGTCTACAAGGAGCTCAGGAGTTCTCTCTCACTGTAGAGCCTCTTACCGCTAAAACTGTGCAAAAGTGCTTCCTGTAGAGCTCGGAGGATTTTTCCAGAACGCTGAGCAACCGCTTCGCTACGCTTCACCATCTCAGTGATGCTCTTGCTCAGAGAGGTCAGCTGCTGATCCGGGTAAGCTCTACAGAGCACTCGGAGAGACTCGCCCGACATGTCCAAACTCCCATCCACCTGCTTCAGAGTCTTCTGGAGCTCCTGAAACAATAAAACAGCTGGAATAAATGCATTAGAGTTACAGCACAGTGCATCCCACTGAGAGTTGAAGGTTAAAGGGCCTTGCTTAGGGACACAGCAGTGGCCGTTTGGTGGTGCTGGTAACTGAATCCATAAACTTCGGATCAGCACTCCAACACCCTTAACCATTGAGCTGCCAGCCAGCCAGAGAAGAAGTAAAGAAGCTTAAGTGACAGCAAAAATAAAAGATTAGGAATGTCTTAAAATTAAACTTCCACTTTTACATTTTTAGCATTTGGGGGACGTCCGTAACCTGGAATACTTTCACAGCTGAACAATTGGGGGTTACGGGCCTTGCCCCAGCAGTGCTAACTTGGTGGTAAGAAATTGAACCCAAAAGCTTCTGGTTGGCAAACCAACACCTTAACAAATGAGCTTCCACCTCTTTTTAAGCGCTACAATAAAGTCCGCACTCATAAAAGGTTTGCGCCACGTAAGCATTTGAAATCCACGACTCTTTGAAAATTGTAAAATAAAAATTTAGGCTATTATCAAATTTAATTTTTATTTCCTTTCAGCCCTTTTTTTGTAATGGTTTCCAAACATACTTATTCTTAAAAATATGTACATTTTCATGGCACAAATATAATTCCATAAATTACAAACTTAAGCTCTAAAAAAAAAAAAAACCCATTTTTTCGTTCAGAAATCTAGTAACAAGTAACGTAATTACAGTCATTGGTGTCAGAAACCCTGAGCGCAGTATGACACCATGTGCTGCATGAGCAAGAAGGACCATGTTAGGAAGTACAAATAGATCCATGTGGTGCAAATGGAAAAGCCTAACCTTTATCCTGGCCACATTTTCTGGGTCAGATGACTGCGATAACTCTGCCAATGTGCTCTCGATGGTGTCCAGTTGTTCAGCCATGTGGGAAATCACGTCCTGGAGTTGGCGCCTCTGACAGCTGAAGTCTCTCAGGACGGAGCCGGCCTGATCGTAGACCTCTTCAGCGTGGAAGATCTTCTGCATCAGATCAGCTGCCATCGCCTTAACCAGATAAAAATACACAGCGGATATTCTGGAATCTGTCAGTGGTTAAGGTGTCCTCAGATCTTATTTTATTGGGGTTATTTTACGTGTGATTCACTAATTATGTCATTCTTCAAGCTAAAACCAAGAATCAATTATAGAAAATATAAGAAAATATAAGAAAATATAAGAAAAAATTATTTACTGAAAAGTTTCTAAAGAAAGATTGGAATACAGTAGAACCTCTGCATACGAATGTCCTGGTTTACAAATTTTCACCTTAGGAATCGAAATTTTTCAAGAAATTTGGGTCAGCATACAAACGTCCTGAAGCAAACCGAACGCCGGCTATTATTTAAGCTGTGTAGAGCAGTCAGGGACTCCAGGCTGGCTCACTTTATTTAATTATTTACTTCATTTACATGACCTTTCTTAAGGTTTTGATTGTTTTTATATGCAAAAATGTTGGAAATTGGTAAAATTGGTAATATTACTAGGTGGCAAAGGCCAAACTATTTGCATTTACATTATTTCTTATTGAAAAATTCGTATCGCAATATAATTATTTATCATAAGAACCGGACTCCACGACGAATTTAATTCCTAGGCCGAGATTTTACCGTTTATTTAATCCAACCGATTTAAAAAAACCGTTTATTTAATCCAACCGATTTAAAAAACAAGATAAATTGCGAAAATAAAAGAAAGAGAGCGAGAGATCTGTACATTTATGGCATTTGGTGGACATCGTTATCCAGAGCAACTTATGTATATTATATACAACTAAGCAATTAGGGGTTAAGGGCCTTGCTTAGGGGCAACAGGAGCAACTTGGCGGTGCTGAGAATGGAACCCAGATCTTCCAATTAGCGGTCCAACACCTTAACCACTGCACTACCACATCCTCAAAGATCAGGGGTGGGTCGGTCCTGGAGGGTCAGGGTATCCTGCAGAGTTTAGCTCCAACCCTAATTAAACACACTTGAACCAACTAATCAAGATAGGTACACTTTAAACTTACAGGTAGGTCTGTCGAGACAAGATGGAGCTAAACTCTGCAGGACACCCCGACCCTCCAGGACCGAGAGTGTCCACCCCGGTCATAGATTGACAGGTCTATAGCTGTTATTCTATCCGCAATAACTGCATTGGCCACGTGTTTTGCGATCCACCTGCGTTGATTTTTTACTGACGTCTTTGCATTTTCTGTCCCAGGAAAGATTTTTCTTCTTCTTCTAAAACAACCACACAGTTTGGAGGGTTTCCACATATTCATGTGTAGTGTGAGCAGTTTGGTCGAAGCTTTACGAACGGACCTTATAGTGTTAAACGCTTAATTCTTAAGCTTTGATTTATTTTTAGCTGGTAGTTAACAAAAACCTAGCCGGAATTGCAGTGTATTCCCGGCTTTAGGGTTCTTTGTTATTACCTGCAGCTCGACGTCCACTTGCTGGTTCTTCGTCACTTCCTGTAGTTCGGTAACTTTCCTTTGCAGGTTCTCCATCAGCAGTTTTTTACTCTCAATCTCCAGCTGAGAGATGAACAAATGATTTTTAATGGTCTGTCATAACAATTTTACACAGGTGATACTTTGGGTTTGTGTTCTGACCTTAAACTGACAGAGGAAGTCGTCTACATTGGCACTGGATAAGACTTTAACAGGTCCGTCGTTGAGCTCGTTAACCGAGGTGGCGCTCCAACACTCGATGTCGTTAACCGCAGAGTTAATCTCGCTCCATAACTCTAGAGCTGATTTAAGACGATCCGCTTCTGTTTCGATCCTTTCTGACGTCTAGGAAAAAATAAATAAATAAACGCATGACTAAAGGGTTGTGACACGGACCGTCTGAAACGAAAGAAGGGCTCTTACATCCATCCACTGGTCTACGACGGTGTTCATCTCCATACGGACAGCATCTGCTAGGTCTTCTGGAAGGTTCCTCAGCTCGTTGATGAAAGATTTGCTTTTACAGACGAACAAATCGAGGTTGGCGTGAGCGCCCGCCAGCTCGGACTTCACCGCCTCCAGCTACAGAAAAGCGCACACTCATAAGGGTTCATAGAAAAGTTTTAGCCTCCTACATGCTCTTGGTTTTCTCGAAGCTGAATCTGTTATCGGTAGGAATGTTTTTCTCACATAAACTCTACTGCAGTGTGAAATTTTCTACATTTGCATTTTTTAGTTAAAAGGGGTGGGGATCAGAGGGTAAGGTCAGCCATGACATAGCACCCATGGAGCAGGGGGGGGGTGAGGGTTCTTTGGACCAACAACCCAACATCATAACCTCTTTAACCATTAAAGGCACCACTGCCCCTAGAAGTAGTAAGTGGGGTAAGTGGTAGCGCAGTGGATAAGGGCGTCTGCCAAATGGCGTAAATGTAAATGTAAGTAAATGTTTCACACAGTGAAATTCTTTTCTTCACATACCCCAGCCATGGGAAGCTGGGGTCAAAGTGCAGGGTCAGTAATGTTATGGCAGCCCTGGAGCAAAAAGAGGTTAAAGGCCTATCTATCTATCTGTCTGTCCGTCCGTCCGTCCGTCTGTCTATCTATTCAATTCATCCATCTATCTATTCCTCCATATATCTATCTACATATACAGCATTTGGCAGACTTACATTTATACAACTGGAGTTAGGGGCCTTGCTCATCCATCTATTCATCCATCTATCCATCCATCCACATAGATATATACACCTTTCTATCTATCTATCTATGACAGTGACCCAGTGGCACCACCAGAAGATTTTAATAAGGTAGTCAAAGGAGACCACAGCAAATCTTAGGCTGCTACAGCAATAAATATATATTGGTGGCACCAACCTACAATCTTTTTGGTGGCTGCACTGTATTATAACCATTGCAAAATCATACTATGGGAGGCAACAGGGGTGGCCAGAGTTTCTTTCTGGCCACTCCTTGAAGTACCACCCTGCACTGACCCGGGTTAGGGCCCTCCGGATGTCCTCAGGGTTGTGCTGGACAGACTGGGTGACAGTAACAGCATGAGCTCTCTCGACAGCTGAGCCGAGTTTGTGTTTGAGAGCCTGGTAATCCTTACACATCTCCACCAGCACTTCACACTGCTTTTTCCTGTAACAGACATAAAGCAAATGTGGAGATCTGCTGGTCTTCTCTACACGTAGTGTAGATACGTAGTGTCTATATAGAAAGTGTATATAGATTCACTTACTCCACTATGATGAAGTTTTTTATTTTTTCCCAGCTGGTTTGGACAAGGGTCACATCCCGTCGGACCTCTGCGACCATCACAGGGTCTGTGTGAGCAAACTGCTCGCCTTTCTCCCCTAACCACAGCTGACTGTGCTGCAAAGCATCGAGCTCCTCTTCCAACTGGTTCAGCATCCACAGTCTGACACACACGCACACACACACACACCACCACCACAGCAAGGAGGATCATCAAACGTTAAAACCAAATTCTGGATTCAGGTCAGGTGTGGATTAATATTTTATAACATCACGTCTCTGGAAGCGTCTCTTTCACTACAGAAAAATCTTAATGACAGGGGAGTTTAAAATTTTTTCCATTTTTTTTGTTACAGAAAAAACTATAGCAGCAAATGGTATCCCTAACTTTATGTTCTGCCCACAGCCCAGGGGCCCAACAGTAGCAGCTTGGTGGTGCAGGGACTAGAACCCATTACATTTATGGCACTTATACAGTTAAGCAATTGGGGGTTAATGGCCTTGCTTAGGGGCATTGACAGTGGCAACTTGGTGGTGCTGGGAATCAAACCCTGGTCTTCCAATTAGCAGTCCAACACTTTAAACACTGCATTACCACTTCCCCCATTAACTTTACTTATCTAGAGCGATTAACATTCATCTATTTTATCCAAATGAGCAGGTAATGGGTTAAGGGTCTTGCTCACTGGCTCAACAGTGGCAGCTTGATTTTCTGGGAATTGAACCCACAATCTTCCCATCAGTGGTCCAACACCTCAACCACACAGCTGCATCTCAGCCAAAGAAGAATTAAAGAAAAAGGCTTGGGTGGCTACCACCATCATGCTTTACTGTAATGGTAAATACTTGTGCAAAGCACTGAGTACAAAAGGCACAGATCCTGAGTACCTTTGTTGGAAGGTCTGTTTACTTGGTTCTGGAAGCCATGGTTTTTTGGCTCTTTCCTCCAGGTCAGTCAAGCTCGTCAAAAGTATTTCCTTTCTTCTTGTAAAGGAGTTCCACATGGCCTCTAGTGCCTCGGCCTCACTCTGCTTTGTCCCCAGGCTCTGTTGAGTCTGCTGCAGTCCTGATCCCAGATCCTCCACTAGCCCCCGACAAGACGTCCTATCTCCATCAGCCCCATGCAGGTGTAGATACGCCTTGTTAAGACTACAGTCCAAACTTACAGCCTGCACCTCCATAGACGCTAACTCCTGGACCAACTGCTCCAGTTCCTGATTCAGCTTCTGGTCCTTGGTTTGGTCCCAGTTTGCCTGTCCTGCGGCTCTCTGCAGGGTCTGAAGTGAATCAGTAGTCAACCTATAACTCACTAAAAAGGTCTCAAGTTTAACCAAAGCCTCAGAACGGCTCTGCAGCAGACTCTCAGCTTCTGAGAGGGGCTGGAGACAGTCCTCCTGCCTGGACTGTAATCGATGAAGATCTACTGGAGCCAAAGAAGGACTGAGTAGCTCCATAAGCTTCTTCAGGTCCTCCATCGCTTTGCTTTGAGTTTGAAGAACAGCTTCATCATCCTTAATAGGTAAAAACAGATCAGGTATTTCAAATAAGAACAAATTATAGAACATATACACAACTAAGACCTTGTCGTTACCTTAATCTGGGTGCCAGCAGTCAAATCAGTAATAGTGACCTTGGACTTGTATCTCAGCTGCCTAAGAAAGTTTTCACTCCACTGAGTGAGGGTCGTAAGAACCTGGTTAAACTGTTCCAGCTGTGAGAGATGGGCCTCAAGTTCCTGAATCCTGGAAATCATGAAAATTAACATACTTCAGATGCCCTACAGTTCAATCAAGAGCTTTTTTTAGGGTTCTTCACACAGGGATTGGACAACATTCCATAAGTGGGTTCTAATATATACACTTTTCTAGAGCTTTCAAATTAAAGGGTACCTTTTCAAGGTACCAACTGGATGGAAATGTTAATTAACTGTTTAGGGTTCTAGATTTAAAGGTTTTTGAAGGATTTAAGGCATATTTGCTCCTGGGGAGTTGATAAATGCAATAAAGTAGTTAAACTAGTAAATAAATAAATAACTAAATTTGCTAAAAGAATCCTATAATCTTGAAAATTTACCACCAGTAATCTAAAGCATGTCTTAAAATTTTGATCAGCATGTTAAAGAATCATTAACACATCCAAGGAACCTTTGAAGAACACTTATATGGTTAATGGTTTAAGGTTTCTAGAGTTCTAGAGTTCTGCTAGGTACTCTGACTAAAACAGAAACCTGGTGCTGTAAGGTAGCAAACACTTTCAGGAACAAAGGTTCTTTGGGGTTCTTTAAATAGTTAACAGTTCATAGATTCTATGTTCAACAGGTTCTGCTGCAGCACTAGAAACCTTAAGGAAGTTTGATGTACTTCTAAATAGAACTCTACATTGAATCTTAGCTATGTTTATGTCTTTACCTGAGCGGTATGCTCACACTGAGAGAACACCACCGCTCCTCCAGGCTGCAGTGAAGCTCTGTCAGTTCTCCCACTCGTTCCTCTGATGCTGTGGGGTACAGAAACTCAGCCTGGGTCTCCAACTTCTCCAGCAAAGACTCGTGAGATGGAACCTCACTCTGGAGATCCTACCAGATAACAATTATCTGTAGCGATTAAAACTGATAGAATTACAGAAAAAGGTTCTTTTTGGTTAAGGTCCAACATCAACCATGTGATTTATTTTTTACTAGTTCATCTCTTAGAATCCAAAAACGTACAGAAATACTAACATATCACATGCCACCAGATCTGATGATTTACCTGTAGTGTTTGCAGCTGGACGTGAAGTTTGGCTTTATCCAGAGTCAGATATGGAGTATCAGACTTACAGAGATTCTCTGATGTGTCCAACCAGCTTTGAAGAACTGAAAATCCTCTTTCATATCTGGTAAAAAAATTTTTATATTTTGTTATTTTTGCCTCTTTTGGAAAAACTACAAAAGGTTCTTTGGGTGGTTAATGAAAGAACCTGATGCTGAAATTGTATTTCATAAAAACATATAATTCTAACGTTATTAACGAAAATCCTAAGAAACGGAAATATTCAACAAAATTTCATCAATTTCAATTTTAGCTTTCTTTGCATATCCCATCTTAGTAAGTTGGGGGTCAGAGCGCAGGGTCAGATATGATACAGCGCCCCCTGGAGCAGGAGGGGTTAAGGGTCTTGCTCAAGGACCCAACACTGGTTGGCTTTCCGGTGGTGGGGCTTGAACCCAGGTGTTTCTGGTGTTCAGATCAACAGCTGGCAGTGGTGGGGCTTGAACCCAGGTCTTCCTGGTCTCCAGATCAGCACCTTAACTAATCAGGCATTACATTTACATTTTATTTACATTTCATTTAGATATATTGCATTTGTCAGACGTCCTTATCCAGGGCCCAGGGAGTCCAGACAGTATAAAAAAATAAACTTTACTAGCTGAATAATAAACTTTTAGTATTTTTTATTTCTATATATTTAAATCTACATTTACATACAACAACTAAAAAAATCTACAGATTAAAAAAAAAAACATCTGGACTTACTGCTGCCACCGCGTCAACAGGTCCTCCAGTTTGGCTTGTTTTCTGGCAGCCTTGTTCGTGTAGTCTATATGAGCCTGCTGGAGGTCTGATACTTCTTTCTGCAGCTGATCTTTATTAGATATCTTCCGTGATCCCAGGCTCAATGACACCAGTCTGGGCTGCAGGAGTTTAAGAGCCTGCCATGCTTCCTGGGATTGGAGGAAAAGATGCGTAAAAAGAGTTCATCCGGCTTTCAGTATGAGAAGAAACACAATGTTCACAATTTAAGTAACGCTAAACTGCTCAGCGAAGATAAAAGTTTAGTCAGCCATTGCAAAAAGCTATGAATTCCTGGGGCATGTTAATGCTGTAGGATAGTCCAACGAGGCAATATAAAAAAATACAAATACAAGGCAAGACTGGAGAATGGATATGGAGAAAAAACGGGCTATAGTCCAGATATCAGACTCTTCTCTGTCTTTAAGCCCAGTCTAATCTTATAAGTTATTCACCTGGTTGAAATGATTATCTGATATAAATCGGTCTTGAGAATCGCAATAAACACTTAGATTAGATTCAACTTCATTATCACTGTGCAAGATCCATGTAGAGAGCCAATGAAACGCAGTTAGCATCTAACCAGAAGTGTATAAGTGGCTTGTGCAGTTAGTAACGCTGTTTGAAAAGGTGTGTAAACCTGAAAACCTTTACAAAGTATCATAAAACACAAACATCTCACTTTTGGTTTGTTTCTTTTCAATATCCAGAACATTTCAATCAGAACTTCTGTTTTGGATCTGCAGCTCAGTTCGTTGTTGCTGAAGAGCTTTTCTTACTGGTGCTCGGACCGGCATGGCATTCTATCCTGTTATATAATTCTGGATTCTCTACTACTCCCATTTGGATTCTGAAGAACACATACGAGAGACACTTTTCTATCCCATGATCTTGCGGGAGAGACGACTCGTCACTTTTCAAGAGCTTTAAATACTTCAGGAAAAAACATTTTTTATCGTCGTTCCTTCTGGTTAAATTGTTCATCATAACTTCAATCCTAACTTAAACAATATCCAACTTTAATTGGGAAAAAACAAATATGCGACTGCAGTGTTCTCACCTGCCCAAAGAACCGCACCAGACTAACAATTTTTTTCTCTAAAAGGACCAAAGATACACACCATGTGCTCGTGAAGTGTTTGGTACGTCACTGATGTAGATGTGCAGCCTGTGACTGGTTTATCCAACTTCTCTTCCAGAACTTTAAGCACACTTTGAACCTATAAGAAGCCAAAAGAGACCAAAATTACCCACCGACTGAAAACACGAAGCAGCGTAAACTGATTTAATTATTCACCTCATCCACATCTTCAGTTAACTTCACTTTATACCCCAAGCTGGCTTGAAGCTCCACCCCTCGTCGCATCACGCCGTCTGTAAGCTCCTCCCAGGACCTGCTGATTTGCATTAAACGAGCTCTGATACGCTCCGCCTCTCCAGGATTGATGAACTGAGTCAGAGCACGAGACTCCGCCTCCAAGTGACTCCAAATGTCCTTCCTTTTCTCTAAGCCTGCCTCCATCTCCTAGAAAAGAAGTGTGAATCGATGAGAACCAGTACAAAACCCTGAGAAGTTTCTGAAAGAAATGTGTTTTAACCTCCACAGTGTGAATCTGTCGTTGCAAGTCAGCTGTGATGCCAGCTACATCCTCCAGCTCTTTTTCTTTTTCACAAATCCAGGAGGAGAGCGTTTCCGACTCACTGCTGAAGCGCTGCCATCGGGCCTGCAACTCACCAAGTTCTGAAATCCTGCACAGAAACAGTCAGAAACAAATCAAGCCATGTGACACATTTAGAGGAATTCGAGGAACAGTTCTGGCTAGAAAAACAGATTTCAATTTTTCCAATTTTATAATTATTGTCCTGAGGTCTAAGGTGTGTACTGGAGCTACAACATTAATACAACGTTAATATAGCTGGAAGTCGAACCTATTAAATTCGAACAAAACCACGTACCTTATTTATCACACACACACAGTGATTTGTTTTTTAGCGCTACTTACTAATGACGTGACCTACTTTTCAATCACATTTAGGGAATTTGAATGATAATAAAACTTTTTGCATTTTTAGCATGTAGCCTAACTAATGCTAAACCGGTAGCTAAAAGAAATATACAGAAAAATCCTATCAAGTAACCCTAGTTACGTACAATTAAAGGAATAAACGACTAGATGCTGAAAATTTCTGTTGTCACGAAATAAAAAGAATATTTTGAGCAAAACATATTTTAATAATGTAACAATAAATTGGCAATTAAGGCTCGAAGTGACAAAAATGTAGCATAATTTTAACAATAAAAAAAGTTTCAAAGTTCTTCAAAGTTTTTTCTTCAAAGTTACAATATTGTAAAAAAAAAAAAAAGATGTTTGACTTCAGAAAAATGTAATTTATTTTTAAGTGCTTTTTTTTAAAACCTACTTGAATGTCCTAACAATTTTTACGTTATTCATAACTGATTTCGAACAGAAGCAAAGCCACACTTTTTTTATTTATAACAAACAAAAAAACAACCCCATTATGAGCCTGCTTTAGTGACTCTGTACTCTCTCTCCTGAATCTCGTATTTGGTGGTAGCTCAATGGGTTTAATTTCCAGCACCACCAAGCTGCCACTGTTGGGCCCCTAGGCAAGGCCCTTTAACCTATAATTTGTCAGTTGGATTCTAAAAGACAGTCTCACGTGTATCCGAGGCTGTCCCGTGTGTCCTGCAGTCTCCTCTGAGCCGCCCGGGCCTGATCACGCAGCAGAGAATAATTCTCTGAACCCAACTGAATCTCAGACGCCTTTTTCTTTAGTGACTCAGACTTTTCCATCAACACTCCGGTCTGTGTGTAAAGCTCCTACACACACACACACACACACACACACACACACACAGCAGCTTATATAGAAACCACCTCCATATAAGTACATATCAATCACACTGATTAGTTCCCATGTAGTGATCGGTAAGCAGTGTAGTTATCCATGTAGTGATTAGTGATCCATGTAGTGATCCATGTAGTGATCAGTGATCCATGTAGTGATCCATGTAGTGATCAGTGATCCATGTGGTGATCCACGTAGAGATCAGTGATTAGTGTAGTGAACAGTGGCCCATGTAGTGATCCATGTAGTAAACAGTAATCAGTGTAGTGATCCATGTAGTAATCTGTTATGAGTGTTATGAGTTTTTCATATAATTATTAGTGATCCGTGTAGTGATCTGTGTATCGATCTGTGTAGTGATCTGTGTAGTGATCAGTGTAGTGATCTGTGTAGTGATCTGTGTAGTGATCTGTGTAGTGATCAGTGTAGTAATCTATGTAGTGATCAGTGCAGTGATCAATGTACTGATCAGTGCAGTGATCAATGTAGTAATATATGTAGTGATCAGTGTAGTGATCAGTGCAGTGATCTGTGTAGTGATCTGTGTAGTGATCAGTGTAGTGATCTGTGTAGTCTGTGTATAGTGTGTGTGTAGTGATCAGTGCTCTGTGTAGTGATCAGTGTAGTAATCTATGTAGTGATCAGTGCAGTGATCAATGTACTGATCAGTGCAGTGATCAATGTAGTAATATATGTAGTGATCAGTGCAGTGATCAGTGTAGTGATCTGTGTAGTGATCTGTGTAGTGATCAGTGTAGTGATCAGTGTAGTGATCTGTGTAGTGATCTGTGTAGTGATCAGTGCAGTGATCAGTGTAGTAATCTATGTAGTGATCAGTGCAGTGATCAATGTACTGATCAGTGCAGTGATCAATGTAGTAATATATGTAGTGATCAGTGCAGTGATCAGTGTAGTGATCAGTGATTAGTGATCTGTGTAGTGATCCATGTGTAATCAGTGTGTAGTGATCAGTGAATGTGTCAGTGATCTGTAGTGATCAGTGTAGTGATCAGTGTAGTGATCTGTGTAGTGATCTGTGTAGTGCTCTGTGTAGTGATCAGTGCAGTGATCAGTGTAGTGATCCATGTAGTAATCAGTGTAGTGATCAGTGAAGTGATCAGTGAAGTGATTAGTGTAGTAATCTATGTAGTGATCAGTACAGTGATCAGTGTAGTAATCTATGTAGTGATCAGTACAGCGATCAGTGTGGTGCTCCATGTAGTGGGGAAGTGGTAGCACAGTGGTTAAAGTGTTGGACTGCTAACCCGAAGGTTGTGGGTTCCATTCCCAGCACCACCAAGTTACTACTGTTAGGCCCCTGAGCAAAGCGATTAACCCCTAATTACTGTATCATTGTAACACTCTGGATAAGGGTGTCCACCAAATGTAGATGTGATCTATTAACAGTGTAGTGATCACTTTTTAGTCTTACTCGAGCGTCATGTAGACGATCGGCCAGATTGTCCAAGCTGCTGAATAAAAACTGGTTTTGCAGGACGACAGTTGCTCTGCACACAAACTGCCACACAGCGTCTCGCTCCACCTCAAACTCCTGCCATGTGCTTATGGTGGACTTAAACACACACACACACACACACACACATCAAGTTTCAACAGTGTTTATAAACATCTACACTGAAAAACTGATGTGTTTAGAATCTAGAATTCAGAGGCAAAGAGAGAAACAAAGAGAGATGATTAGAGAGAACCACAGAAAAAAGACGGGAGAGACACAGACGAAGAAAAAAACAGAAAAGGTGAACAGACAGAGACAAACACAGAAAAACAAAGACAGAAAGACAGATAAAGAAAAAAAAAACCCAAAGTAATAAAAATAGCAGAAAGAGAAATACAGAAGAAGACAGACAAAAAATAAAAGAAGAATAATAATTAGAGAAAGACAGGGACAGACAAAGAAAACAAAACCCCAAAAAGATAGGATGAGAGAAAAAAACGACAAGGCAGAGAGAAAGAAAGACAGACAGGCTAACAGAAATACAGACAGATGGAGAAGCAAACAAAGACAAAGACAGAAAAAGAAAGACAGAGAGAATGTAACAAATTCAGAAAAAAACTAAAAGATAGTAAGAGAAACAAAGACAGAAAAAGAAAGACAAAGAAAGACATGAAAAAAAGCAATAGAAAGACAAAGAGAGAGAGAGAGAGAGAGAGAGAGAGAGAGAGATGAAGCTCATTCTAATATGGTTCGAATAGTTTCTATAGCAACAGCTATATATAGGGATGTTGATAGTAAATACATGGAATAAAAAAACTTTTTTAGGTAAGGAGTCTCCAGTTTTACTAAGCGGTTGGTGAGACAGGTGGTGAGACAGGTGGTGAGACAGAACGAAACTTCCTAGCTGCTATAATGTAAATGAGAGCAGGAACTGAAGTGAATGTAACAAACGTGTCTCGCTCTTCTCAAGGTTTCTTCTGCTGGTTTGGTGGATGTTCCTGAATTACCTGCAGACGTTTCTCCTCCTTCATCCAGCTACAATCTTCTGGCCTGTCCTCAGTGAGACCCGCCGCTTCACCCGGTCCTCCTCTTCTCCTCTGCTGGAGCTTCAGCTTTTGCTGGTGGAAAGTGAAGGAGATTCTTTCATGTATAATTCAGACGTGTTTCTGATTATGGGTCAGTTCATGCATGCGTTTATTATTGATATCCGCTCCTGTGTCTGTGGACTCGGTGTCTGTAGATAATTCAGAGTGGGGGTTGATTGATGCTTTCGAGTTCTGAATTTTTGATGGTCACCTGGTGAATCAGGAGGAGCTGCCGGGCCTCTGATACACTCTCAGCATTCAGGATTCGAGAGTGATCCTGCGTCTGAAGCACATCGTCCTCCTCCTCCTCCCCTCGCTCGCTGTTCTCATCCAGAGACATCGCCTTAGCACAGACAGAGAGAGAGAGAGAGAGAGAGAGAGAGAGAGAGAGAGATACGATAAAAAAAGAACAGAAAGAGAGAGAGCAAAAGAGAGAGAAAGAGATAGAGTAAGAAAGAGAGGGGAAAAAAAGAGAAAGGGATAAAGAGATGGAGTAGGAGGACAAAGAGAGTGACAGACAGAAAGAAAGGGAGGAGGAAAGAACAGGGAGAGGCCAAGAGAGACAAATAAACCAAAAGAATAAACCAAGATTATACAAAAAAGACAGGCAGAAAAAGAGAGGGACAGAGCAAAACAGATATAACAAATGAAGGTAATAAGATAAGAATAAGAAAGAAAAATATAGAGGATAAACAGATGATTAGAAAGAAAGACAGAAGGGGAAAGACAAAGAGAGAGTGATAGACATATAAACAGACAGACAGACAGACAGAAAGGAAAACAGGGAGACAAAGAAAAACAGGCAGAGATAGACAGACAGACAGACAGACAGACAAAAAAGTGAACAGAGAGACAGATAAACATACAAAGACTTGAGATCAATTATCTAATTATCCAATCAGAGTAATGATGCATGCTTTTGATCTCTCGACCAATCAGAATGCAGCTCACGCTTCAAAATTAAAAACACCACCAATATTCAGCAGAAAGTGTTTAAACCGTCACATAAATCAGTGACTCGGGATTAAAGACTGCGCTGTAACTCCAGATTTAGTCCGAGTGAGAATCCGGATGAAGGGGATTTGCCCTCACCTCATCCAGGGAGGACAGCAGGGACGTGAGAGTGTGTGTGATCTCGTCCAGCTGTGCTCTCCGTCTCACCACTTCATCGTCGGTGATCAACTCCTCCAGCACCTCCAGACGAGCCGTGAGCCACGACAAAGCATCCTCCTGAGACTTCTGCACCTCGCGCTGCGTCCACACACACACACACACACACACACACACACACACAAGACAGCGCTTATATTTTTGCACATAAAACAATATTTAGAAGAAAGTGCGTAATAAATGTTTAATAAGAAAGTCGTATACAGTGAAATTAAAAATTAAAGCCTGATTAAAAGGGTAAATATTTTATTAAACATTTATTCAGAAAGGAAATAAATAATTAAATAAAGGAAAAATATTATAAAATATTAAAATGATTTAACAGATTTTTTTAATCTTGTAAATAAAATAACTATATTTAATATTTAAAAATATTTGACTTATTTTTAATATTTGTATTTGTAAATATTTTTTAATATGACAAGCTGTTCATTGATATGTTTAATGATGTGGAACAAAACCATAGTGTGAATGAATAAATGAATAACTTAATGAGCGAATGAATAAATTAATGAATGAATAACAATTCTATTTAGCTGTTTATTAATATGTTTAATTTTGTGGGACAAAAGTATTAAATGAATGAATGAATAACTAAATAAATAAATAGATGAATGAATGAATGAATGAATGAATGAATGAATGGATGGATGAATGAATGAATGAAAAACACACCCTACTGTTTAGCTGGTAATTATGTTCAATGTTGTTGAAAAAAACAAAGAATGAATAAATACATAAATGAATAAATGAATTATCCAGCAAACAAATGTTACATCATAGAGTTTAGCTGTTCATTGATATGTTTAATGTTGTGGAACAAAAACCAACGACTGGATGAATGAATGAACTAAGAAACATACAAACAAACAATACATTGTACTATTTAGCTGTTAATTATTAGTGTTAGTTAATTATTAGTTAATTATTAATTGTTAGTTGGTTGAACAAAACCAATGAATAAATGAATAAACAAATGATCAAACAAACTAACTAACTAACGAGCATTACATCATACTTTTTAGCTGATTATTGATCTGTTTAATCATGTGGAACAAAACCAGTGAATGAATGAATGAATGAATGAAAACAAACAGTGCATTATACTCTTTATACTCTTTACCTGTTAATTATTTTTAATGTTAAGTGAATAAATGAATGAATGAACGAATGAAAACAAACAGTGCATTATACTCTTTATACTCTTTACCTGTTAATTATTTTTAATGTTAAGTGAATAAGTGAATGAATGATGAATGAAACAAACAGTACATTAGAATCCTTTAATTTAATTTTTTAATGTTAAGTGAATAAATGAATGAATGAACGAATGATGAAATAAATGATAAAACAGGCATTACATCATACTATTTAGCTGTTTATTAATATGTTTAATGATGTGGAACAAAACCAGTTATTAATAAATTAAACAAACAAACAAACAACAAACAAACAAACAAACAATACATTTTACTATTTAGCTGTTTATTATATTTGATTTTGTAAACAAAACCAATGAATGAATGAATGAATGAATGAACAAGCAAACAAAGCAAGCAAATCAAGCAAACAAATAAACAAGTAATATGTCATACCATTTAGCTGTCACATTTAATTTTGTGAAGCAAAAGCAATCAATAAATAAATGAATATATAAACAAATAAACAAATTAAATAATGTCTATTAATATTTAGCTGAAATTGTTTATTTTCCTCTATCAGGAAATTTTATCCCAATACTGTTATACAGCACTGACACTGGAGACTCCTTCCAGAAAATGTTTTACAAATATTTTGTGTATCTGTATTTAGGGCATATGAGCTAGTGTAAGAGCGGTTGCTATAGAAACGGGTTCCAGTCTCACCTGTAGAGCGACGCTCTCTCCGTCTCTGTGCTGGGACGCGATCCAAGCTGAGAGCTCAGCGAACCTGACACACAACAAATAAACGATGAGTTCAGATGTTTCCTGATAACCATGTGCAGGACAGCGGTTTCCTGATCCGCCCCTCACCTGCACTGCCACTCCGCCCACTTGTCTGGATGTTCCTGGAGTCTCACGTAAGCACTCTCTACTTCACCTTTGACGTCTGAGACGGCGTGTCTTATCTCCGGAAGAGATTTTTTAATGGGGTCGTTTTCCGGGAGTTTCTGGCAGAGCTGCTCCAGTCTCCTCAGGCGTCTTTGGCATGCGGAAAATGTGTCCTTGTTCCGGAAAAACGCCTGGATGTGCAAACAATTATTAATTCTCAATTTTTGCACAACTTTTTTTTATCTTTTCTCTGTTATTTGTTTTACCCTGTGTTCTCGGATCGCTCGCTCGCTGCCAGCTGTAGCAAGCGTCTTCTCCTCTCTCTCCAGTTCCGCCCTGCACTCCTGCAGTGAGGTCATCACTAAGCGCCTCTCCGCCTTCACTCTCAGCCTGAGCAGGTGAACTGGAGCTTCAGACTGGATGTCCTGTTTAACGCAACACAGACAAGAAACTTTTAGACAAAATCGAAAAAAAAAAATGAGTTAAACATTATTATTACTAGATTAATAACTCATTTACAAAATTGTTTATTTTAATCCAACCCATAATCGAAGACATTTGCTAAATTTATATTAATTTTAAATATTTATATTATGAAAAACTAGTTAAATTACAACATTTAGCTAATTTAGAGGACATAAAGAGCACCGATATATACGACACACACAGAAGCTGTGAATTGTCTGGAAAAGTAGCTCCGCCCACATACAGATCATATAATTTTAAATTTAATTTTTAGCTACTAGCATGAAAGGTATATATACACAATAGTAGCCTGACTTCTCTCTCGGCTGATGGTTTCGTTATGGAGCGCCGAAGTGAACGCCGTAACATCCGCCCAGCATCTCGTGTGTCACTCGATAGCTAGTCAGACATGCGCGTTAGCAAGTGGAGTCGTCTGATCTCCAAGGTAAACGCTGCACATTATACTTAATCAAACCAGTTTATTCCAGTACATCCTATTCTATTGGTTTTTTATACAATATTTCTTATTTATACGTTTATTTTTCTTATTTTAAAACATGTAACAAAAGAAAATCTGTGTTGTTTTTTGAAATCCGGAACGAATTAATGGCATTTTAATTCATTTAAATGAAAAAATTGATTTGACATACGAGTAATTTGAGTTACGACTTAAACTCGTAAGCCAAGGCACCGCTGTACAGATGTTTTTGTTGTAGGCATTTTGCTGAATTTCTATTTGTAATTGTTTTTAAATGGGTAGCAGATCCAATGTTGTGGACACACCTTAGGACCCGACCCTTCTCATTCATTATACATGTGCTGGGGGTTGAACCCACAAACTTCTAATCAGCAATCCAGCACCTTCTCCACTAGCCTATGAGAGTGTGACTCAGACTGACCTTCCATTGTTTGTGCAGCCTCCTGACCGACTCCTGTAGCCTCTGCTGCTCCTCCTCGGGTAGGATATCAGTGAGGTCATCACACGCTTTCAGGTACGCGTTCAACACCCGCTGGTCCAGACGGCTGAAAAAGTCCTGCCCCACAGAATCCGGAACAATTTCAGTATTTTTTGTCAGGTGCGAATGCTTTTCTATTCAAAAGTGGAGCATGTGCTATACATCTCTCACACCCTAAAGGTCCCACTGACACTAATCACACACACAGGAATACCATCCACTCGTTTGCATATCAGAAAAATAAAATCAGGGAATAATAAGAAGTGGGTCAGCAAATGAAATGAGGATAGAAAGACGTACGCTGTGCTTGCTGAAGAGCTGAGCAGGGTCCCCTTTCTCCGTCAGACACGCCCGGCCCACCCTCAGCGTCTTCTCCAGCTCGGCACGAGTCTCCTCGAAGCGGCGTGTCAGGTTACCGTTAGCCTCGCCGACCCTCCTCCACTCCAACGCCTCCTGCATCAGCGCCTGCAAACGTCTTTCTGTTATTTCACATCAAATCTGGCAATTCTTTCAATATTTTTAAACCACGATTACAGGGACTGTAAGCAAACCTGGGCGGTGGTCTGAAGCTCGGTGACTCTGTTCTGCAGGAGAGACGCATCAAAGTTGTAGAGTGTTTTTGTGCAGCAGAGTGCCCTCTGTAAGGCCAGGTAACTGCTTTCCACTGCGCACACACACCTCTTACAGCTCTGCTGCTGCAACATCAACTCCTACAACACACACACACACACACAGGGTACAAATTAATGCGTCATAATTACAAACAAATCAGCCATAAAAACACTTTGACCATTTTATGAGTTCGGTTGTGAAGCAACTCATCAACTGCTTGTGTTATGGAAATGCTCGCTTCCGATTGGCTGAAACGTTTGCATGATAAATTAGCACAAGTTATTCAGAGTAAATAAACAATAAATAAATCTAAAATCTATTTGTGTTTTCTTAGCATTTTTTTAAAGAGGGAACATACTGTAGGTCTCTTTTTCCTTTTTTTCTCTCTATCTGTCGCTCTCTTTATCTCTCACTCAATCTGTCGCTCTCTCGCATCTGCTTCACTATCAAATTTCATCCTCAATGGAAATTTCATTCTCATTAGCAGTCTGCTTAGCCAGAGAGATCCTGTGTTGATGAAAAGATTAGAAACAGAGCTGGAAGGTGAAGTCAAAAACAGAGCGAGTCAGCAGGGGATGTTAAACAAAACACACACACACACACACACACACACACACACAAAGAAACAATACCTAACTCATGTAAATAAACCTGCGATTTTTAGATTAGACGCTTCTGACTGTTCGGATGTATAAACTGGTGATCATCCTTTAGTATAAATCGGAGGTCCCCAAACTACAGCCCAGTCCCCACATTTGGCCCACCATTTATATTTTACTCATATCATGTCTGTATTTGATAATAAGGGTTGCCTTTCACACTAAAATCCAGAGCAGCCATTCTCCAATCACCTGCATGAGAAAAGAAGTGAACTGCTGTTGCTGATGAGATCGTGAAATGTCATACTAGTGAGTCATATTAGTTCAGGTCTGAATCAGTGAATCGATTCAAATCAACTGCAATTTAACGCCAATGTTTTCATAACAGTTATTTCATAATAAAATCAGCGTTGTCAATCAAACCTTCCTTTAACCACCACTTATACCAATACCATTTATATTTTAATCATACTATGTCTGTATTTTATATTACAGGTTGCCTTTGACACTAAAATCCCCCTAATTCATTAAGGTGGATTAATTAGTAGTTCGATTTTCCAAATCAAACAGAACGCAGAATTCGACATAACGTTTTATGGTGATGAGCAGGTGATACCGCACGCCAACCAGCAAGTCAATTCCAAGACACAGCAAAATAATCAAACGGTAAACCGGGAAAGAGAAAAGTCGATTCAAAATGTTTGTCTTATAAAATCATCACTAGCCAGACGGGCGCCCTGGTGTAGTGGGTTAAGGTGCCCTTCGATTCCAGCTCAATCCTCCCTCTCTCTCTCTCTCTCTCTCTCTCTCTTCTTTTTCCCAATTTTTGTCCAATAAAGGCAAAAAACGCCATCATTATCATTACATGTGGCAGACGCCCTCATCCAGAGCGACTTACATTATACAACTGAGCAATTAGGGTTAAGGGCCTTGCTCAGGAACCAACAGTGGTAGCTTGGTGAAACTGGGAATTAACCCACAATCTTCATGTTGGTAGTCCAACACCTTAACCATGAACCATCGCTTTTTATCGTTATTATCTTCAAAATCATACTGTAAATGTAAATGTCTTTATTTTATCACATGGACTTTTTTACAGCACAGTGAAATTCTTTTTCCACATATCCCATCTTAGTAAGTTGGGGGTCAGAGCGCAGGGTCAGATATGGTACAGCGCCCAGGGAGCAGGAAGGGTTAAGGGTCTTGCTCAAGGACCCAACAGTTGGCTTGCCAGTGGTGGGGCTTGAACCCAGGTCCTCCTGGTCTCCAGATCAGCAACTCAGAGCCTTAACCATTAAATTAAAGAGTCCCGATACCCTACAGCGGCGGATGTTTTTGGATCTCTTGCTACGTGCACCGTGAAGCTTCTCAGCAGTGTTTGTTTCTCACGTCTCCTCACCTGGTTTCGATGTTGGTCGTGCTGCTGGCCGATGATGTGACCTGCTTCATCAGCGATCTGATAGAAGGCTGAGATTTGACCCTCCAGCTCTTCTAAGACTGGAAGCACGGTGTGACATTCTCGCAGCACCAGCGGACATTTCTCTGTCATCTGGAACAAAAAACACACGTGCATCACACGGATACATCACACCGATAAGGGTTTACAGACATAATCTGACGAGTTTGAATGGTAAAAAAAGGTAATACTTTGTACAGCTGTCCTTTAATGGACGCCATGGAAGCGAGGACCTGCCTCCCGTCCCCGTTGCTGGAGTTCTCTGATCCAGAGCTGAGTGGTGAGAGCGGCCGTTTTGTATCGCACCTCCATCGCTGGAAGCCTGTGCTTGATCTCCTGCATTAGAAAAGAAGTGAACTCATTAGAAAAGAAGTGAGTTAATAAAATGTCATACTAGTCATATTAGCTCAGGTCTGAATCAGTGAATCGAATCACATCAGAAGTGAATCGGAAGGATTTGAATCAGCGTTGTCAATCAAACCTTTATTCAACCACAAACAACCATAGACATAGCCATCATAAATTCAGGATTCTTCATCTCTACCTGAACATTCCTCACAAACGCTCTGACGTCTGGCAGAGACACCTGGACAGGTGAGGTCAGTTTGGCTGTTGAAGTTTCCAGAAAGTCTCGGAGAACCGTGACGATGTCCTGCAGCTCCGCCTCGCTCTGAGTCTGAGTCTCTGGGACGCAAGCGTACTGCAGAGACAGATTCATTTACCATCCATCAGGAACAAAAAGACTGAATATGCATTAATGAGGGATTTAAAGATCAGCGTTCGCTGTGTGGAGCAGCTGCTCAGAGAGTTTATACAGAATCTTCATAATAATAACTGAGCTTATAAGTATTGGCATCCTAACTTTAAATAGTTGATAGTGACAAGAAGATAGGTGTGTATATGCATATATAACGGGTGGATCTATAGTCTTGGTCCTGGAGGGTCGGGGTGTCCTGCAGAGTTTAGCTCCAACCTTAATTAAACACACCTGAACCAACTACTTAAGTTCTTGCTAGGTTTACTTGAAACTTACAGGTAGGGGTGTTTAGGATGATGGTTAAAAAAATTGGCCTGGACAGGCTGGACAGGCTGGGGGTAAAATTTGCATTTATAGCATTTGGCAGATGTCCTTATCTCATTTAGGGATTAAGGGCCTTGCTCAGGGGGAGCTGGGAATCGAACCCACAATCTTCGGGTTGGTAGTCCAACACCTTAACCATGAGCCACCAAAATGCTGCATAATATAAAAACAAACACTCGATAAAACAGCACTGCGTTCTTATTAACACATTTGGATTCAGCAATCCACCCACCAGGGTGTTTTTTGTGATCAGAAGAACCCTCTACATCACCAACATGTAAACGTAATCAACCATCATCTCTTGACCATTTGGTCGACGGATCGGTTAAACCCCCCGGTTGCCATTTCCTCCGCTACATCCTCAGTTTTTTTTCCCTCATGCTATCTTTAGTTTTTTTTTTTGTCTTGATTTGTTGTTAAATTACCTGAACTTGCACAGCTTTTAAACCTTCATTGAAAGCTCCGCCCACTGATGTCATAGCTTCTATTGTTCAAAAACATCAAGATTTCATGAGATGTTTGGATCCAGAATTTGGAGCTGGACTACATTTACATTTCCACCACCCTTATCCAGAGCGAAATACATTTATCTATTTTTTTAAATCCAACTGTACAGTTAAGGATGAAGGGCCTTGCTCAGGGGCCCAGCAGTGGCAGATTGGTGGTGGTGGGGTTTTAATCCATTGACTTCTGTTCAGGAGTCTAATAACTGAGCTACCACTTCTGGTACCAATGACATCAGGGCTCCACACAGACACTATCTGGAGTTCGGAATATTATCAGAGACTTTGTGGCTGTTCTAACCAGATTATTAACTGTTTAATTTCATCAACAGCAAATGCTGGATTTTTCACCTGTTTGGCTTTACTGAATAAATCTCTCCATCGCCCGTTGAGGAGCAGCAGCTGGTGCTTCAGGTCACGGGCCACCGTTTCATCACACGTCTCGATGAGGAAATTTCCTGCAGCGTTCATCCCGGCGTGATTCTCCATCCAGTGAGGAAGAGTCCTGAAGAACTCCTACAGACATAGGAAACAGAGAGAAGGAGAGAGAGAGAGAGAGAGAGAGAGAGAGAGAGAGAGAGAGAGAGAGAGAGAGAAAAGTGAGTTAACTAGTGGGAAATGTTTTGACCTGATTTTAGCAAAGCTGCACTGGGATTGCACTCAGACACACTGATTACACTTCCTGTGTGAGTGAAGAGGGTGAGAAAGTGTTCATTGTGCTAACAAAAAAAGAGAAATAAAATGATAATAATCCAACATTTTACACTAAATTCATGAGAAAATGTGATTTAGCGAAATATGTAATAAAATAACTAAAAATGGTCGACCTGATCGCTTTCAGAGTCTAGAAACTTACATTAAATTCATTTAATTTAATTGCTGCTTGTCTAGATGGACACCTGGACCTGTGTGCCAACAGGAAACTCGCAGTTACTCATTTTATACTTGGTCATTGCAATTTTTAGCGAGAAAATGTGAAATTCTGTATTCTCATTAGTCAGAAAGCGGGTTTATAGCAATGCACAACGTTTCTATGGTAACAGGTGAATCTGTTGCTTCAGTTAGTCCAAAACCAACCACAGTAATTTCAGAGAGAAATAAAACTTTTACATTATTTCCTACAAGGCGATTGTCTTCCTTACAAAAAGGCGGGGCTTGCGTATTACATTACGTCTCCGAATGCCTGCACTCCTCATACACACTCACTCGTTTGGAATTCTCGGGTTGTCTCAAAGCTCCTTCTGCGTCCTCAAGCCAGACCTGCAGAGACTCCACACAACTGCTGTACTTCTCCCAGTTCCCTCGCACTTCCTCCAGCATGGACCTGACGCTGCGCACCTCCACCGCCAGGCTCCTCCACTGATCGGCTACGTCCCTCAGGAAGCGTGTCACCCTCTTTTCCACTACACACACACACACACACACACACACAGGCATAAAGAACAAGGAACAAGTCCAAACTTGAGAAAGGGTCTACAGAGGATACACATGTGTTTTTCACATGAAGAATACAACATGTCCCTTCTGCCGCTCTCTTATTCCCCACTAGCATTTTGATCACCTGCCAATTCCAACCTGCCCACCAGCTCAAGCCCTCTCAGACATCATCTACAGTACTTACTGATGTTACCACAATTCCTCCTCTTATATGTCACCAATCAAACACAACTGCTGCATCACAGAGGAGAAAGAAAACCATCACATTCACCTTCTGCCACATACAAAAGCCCAAACGTCCAACATTGGCTAGTGCCACTCTTATTGACAGGTTGGTCTGCCCTGCCCACCAGCACAAAAAACAGCACAAAGGCGATTTTTTTTTATAATCGCACTGGCATCAGATGAAGTGACTAAGGTGTTGGACTGCTAATCAGAAGACCATGGGTTTAATTCCTAGCACAACCAGGCTGCCACTGCTGAGGCCCCTGAGCAAGGCCCTTAACCCTTACCTGCTTAGTTAGTTGAAAAATTATGTAGTTGCTCTGGATAAGGATGTGTGCCAAATGTCCGAAAGGTAAAAAAGTTACCTCACGCATGGTTAAAGGCCGTGCTCAAGGGCCCAGTCATGGCCCCTCACCTTGCTTCCTCTCAAGGTTTCTTCCTTATTTCTATCTATTTTCGCCGTCACTTTGGCTCCCCCATTAGGAATTTAAACTGTATAGTGAATATCATTAATAATCTATCCATGGAGGTCACAGTCCAGTGAATTTGTTCCGGTCCCAAGCTTGGATAAATAGAAAAGGCTGTGCCAGGAAGGTTATCCATTATAAAACACTGGCAAATCATTCTGAATTCCATACCGGATTGGTCGAGGCCCAACGACCAGCACCTGTGCCACTGACCTACGGGGTGCTGGAGGAAATTGGGCTACTGTTGGTTGAAGGGGTAGAAGAGGAAAACGTGTAAATGGACAAAGAAAGGACAAATAAAGACTTTGAATGTTGGTAAAATGGCAGGGAGTGGTAGAGCGCTGGCTGCTATGATGGAGAGAAGGAAGGTGGATATATACTGTGTGTACAGGAGACCAAGCAGAAGGATAGCAATGGAGTGCCATTCGAGCTGGTATGGATGGGAAGAGAAATGGGCTAGAAGTGATCTTGAAGGAGGAGTGGTTGAGCAATGTTTTGTAGGTGAAAAGATTGTCAGACAGGGTGATGAGTTTGAAGTTGGAATTTGAAGGGGTGATGTTGGATGTTGTAAGCGGTTATGCCCCACAAGTAGGTTGAGTGTTAAGAAAGAGAGATCCTGGTGTGAGGATCCCAGAGGTGAGAGAGTGATGATTGAAGCAGACTATAATGGACATGTTGGTGCGGGGAACGGAGGTAATGAGGAACCAAGAAGGACAGATGGTGGTGGATTTTGCTAAAAGGACTGTGGTGAAAAATAATTTCCAGGAGATGATTAATGACTGTAAAGTGGTGGTGGGAGAGAGTGTAGCAGACAGCATCGGGTGGTGGGGTGTAGCTTTACTATGATGGAAAGAAATTAAATATTATGAAGAAAACCAAGTGGTGGAAGCCGAAAAAGGAAGAATCTTGTAAAGAATTTAGGCATGTGGTTTCAGGTGCATGAGACATTACAGCAGAAAAGATCAGGGAAACAGGAAGAAAGGTGCTAGGTGTGTCAAATGGAAGGAGGAAAGAAGATAAGGAGACTTGGTGGTGGAATAAGAAAGTTTAAGATAGTATACAGAAGAAGAAGTGGGACATGGAAAGGACAGAAGAAAGTAGACAGAAATACAAGGACTTACATTTCTTACTTGCAGAATTAGGAAAGAGACTGGGGCCAAATAAAAGACATAGGACGAGTTATGTTTACAGCACTTGGCAGACGTCCTTATTCAGAGTGACTTACATTTATCTAATTCATACAACTGAGCAATTGGGGGTTAAGGGCCTTACTCAGGGGCCAATGATCGTGGCTTGGTGGCGCTGGAAATCAAACCCACAATCTTCAGGTTGGTAGTCCAACACTTTAACCATGAGCCAACACTTTCCCAGTTAGAGTTAAGTTGGATGTTGGACATGTAGGCAAAGAGGAAGGACAAAGAGAAGCGATATGGATGTGATAAATGAGGACATGAAGTTAGTGGATGTGAGTAAGGAAGATGCAGATGACAGGACCAGGTGGAGGCAGATGATTGGCTGTGGCAACGATTGAAGCAAACAGCTGAGAGAAGAAATAGAAGTGGATATCAGGAATCTATATATTTATATGTATATATTTTGAATAACGAATAATTTTTTGTGGATTTTTTGAGATTAGAAATAAAAATTCTGTCTTAAATGTTTTAAAAAAGAATAAATTCAGACATTAATAAGTTTATTAAAAATGTTTTGATGCATTTATACACACTTGTATGCACAAACACACAGAGTACATACCCACAACCCTAAAGCTTCTTCTCAACGCAACATGAACTGCTCGTTATGTTACGCAGAAATAAAAATAACCTCAAGTAGCTCATGCTGGTCATTTTAACTGGCCGAAAAAACAGACGCTGTGCTTCCTCTGTGGAGCTGGTAGCCACGGGCGGGGTAAGAGCATTACGTTAGTGCGGCTACGGGTCTGAAAGGGAACCCATTAGAACATCTCCACTAATGGAGTGGAACTCCCTGCTGAATACAGTGCTGGGGAAAACCTCATTTACGGAACGCCTGAGGAGAACGGGACGAACGGCGAGACGGGACGCGTGTGTGGAAGCGCGCATGTGTGTGTGTGTGTGTGTGAGGAGTCCATGCTTCAGGCTGACACTGATTGACTATTGAACCCCGTTAGGACTGATCTCCCGGAGGTTCAGAACAACGTCCAATAGTTACCCTGAGGACACCGATAGCGAACGCAGAACACAAATAAACCATCAGCCTGTGTACACTGTGATAATGTCACATTATGATGCCTTATAAACATCTTATAAAGGATCTTTAAGAATGGATAACAATTTAATTAAAAAAATAAGGAAGAAACTAATGGTCTGATTTATCTGACCTAAAAAAAGACTTGTTTTAAGTAGGCAGAGGAAACGAAAGAGCCGAAAGAGCCCATGCACTTAGTATTCCGACTATGTGTACAAATTATTATAATATCCTTTAATTTTATATTTTATCCTTTAATTTTATCTAATTTTATTATTTATTTATGTATTTATTGTTTATTTATTGTGTACCGACTCTCATCTGTTTTACGACTGACCCTTTTGACACCATGGGGTCCCAGTTCAGAAAAGAGAAAAGGTCCAGGACGAAGGAAGGCAGTTTTAGAAGAAAAGGCTGATTCTTTATTAAGAGTGTACTTCTTTTAATAGAGAATTAACCTGCATGATGGATCCAACTCCGACTGGTTCTTCACATTCTAATGGTGGAGAAAAACAGAACCCCTTTTCTATGAAATATTCCAATAGCTAAAGATCTGCAATGGAAAAAGAAACCAAGTAAAGTTTGTTCTGGATTACCTTTACAATTCTGTCAGTTGAAAGATCGATTTTATCTTTATCTTATTTATCCACCTGAGCACTTGCGGGTTAAGGGCCTTGCTCAGGGAGCCCGCACAGGCAGCTTGGTTGTGATGGGAATTGAACCCACAATCTTCTGATAGGCAGTCCAAAACCACTTCCCCGGAGTCAGATTCCACTTCTTGGCTGTCAAGCAATGATTTTGATCTGCTTTTTTAACCCTTTGTGGTGCTTCAAGATGATTTTCTACATCTAAACAGCTGTAAAGACCTTTCCAAGCCGCCCTTTCAAATTCAGTTTACGGATCCATTAACCGATTGGCTTATCTGGATGCTCTCATAAATCAGCGGGTGTACGCTAACACAAGAGCCACTTTAGAGTCACTCGATATAAAAACAATCTTAATAAGATTCCTATAAGATCTCCAGGTCAAACATCTGCGTAGTTACATATCGATCATAATGTGCGAGATTTCTGTGAATATTTCCATTTTTTTTTTAGAACTTCTTACCTGAAGTGTCGGCATTTATGTAAAGAGCGGCGGCCCGCTTTAGAGCCTCGTAGATGGAGTCGTACTTCAGGAAGAAGTGCTCACCTTCGACAAACATCTGGCGACGGGAAATAAACAGAACACAGGTTAATGAAGAGGAAAGATACACAGCACAGATTTAGAAACTCACATATTAAACTATAACCTATCAGAGAATTAGACTGGAGTCTAAAGGATTGAATGTGTTGGAGGACCTTTTAATGATGACGTCGAAGTGTTTAAACTGGTGGCTGGTGGTTGCTTCAATTCAATTCATTTCAATTCAATTCATTTAAAAAGATGTAAACAAACAACAAAATAGCTTGTTAACTCTTAACTTACCATGTAGTTCTGGAGCATCAGTTCGGTGGTTTCCCGCCGGCCGTATTTAACGATCCAGGATTTCAGCTTGGATTCGCCCAGAGACAGGAAGTCCAGCATGCGGTGCCTCTGCTCCCAGAATTCCAGTTTGCTCAGATGAATGGGTGCGGAGGTGGAAACGTAGTTTAATCTGTTAAAAGGCAAACACGACAGTCAGGGGTTAAAGGTTACTGTTCAGCCAGCTGAATTCTGATTGATTCTGATGGATTTCAGGTCTGACGCGTTATTGATACCGTATTAACAGGTTAACATAAAAAAAAATATAAAAAATTAGGAGATCATAGAGTGTCATTACTCCTACAGTTTACAGAGTTGCTGCTTTGAAAGAAAATAAATGAACACATTTCGACCAATCAGAATGGAGTATTTGTTAAACTCCAGGTAGGTAGCTTCTAGCTTTAATCTAGACTTTATTCATGACTTATCTTTCTTTTTCCACACCTCTCTGCCATGTCCTGGAGCTGCTCGTCAGGTACGGAAACGCTGCCGACTCTCCCGTCCCTGTGGAAACGCTGGAACGTCTGCTGGTGCGTTTCAACGAGGTGGAGGATCTCCTGCGGATACACATCCATCATAGTCACTCCTGCGTTCTCTTCCTTAGACACATCATTTTTCAATCCCTTCTCCTCCTTTCCTCCCCACTGTGATTTCTCATCTACCTGATGGAGCTGCAATGCTTGGTGAATGGCGTTGGCGGTCTCCTCATGGCTCTGTTGGGGAACCAGTTCCTCATGCAGGATTTTCTCTGCCTGATGCAGCCATACACCGACAGAGCCCAGAGGATCTGGCAACCCACTATCCAGCTGCATATGCCAGTCTAGGAGCTAAAAGAACGTAACAGAATTAGAATTGACTCAGTGATTTGTTTTTATTAGGAGCTCAACACCAGCTTCGTTTCTTAGTTTACAAGTGCAGTTACTTATCTTGCATGCTAATTTTGAATATTGTGCCAACTATAAAATCACATTTTTTATTTATTAAATTAAGAATTATCTTATAAATTTATTCTGAAAAGTTTTCCCCACAATCCTGGAGATATGTCTGTTTGTCTATCTACCTATCTATCCATCTGTCTCCCTGTCTATCTCTCTACCTATCTAGCCGTCCGTCTGTCTATCTATCTACCTATCTATCCATCAGTCTGGCTGTCTGTCTGCCTAAATACAGTGGGTTGAAAAAATGTTAAAAAAGTTATAAATTGATTTGAATTTTAATGAGTGAAATAATTATTTGATCAATTAGCAAGATTTCTGGCTCTCAGGTGTCTTTATACAGGTAACGAGCTGAGATTATTTCATAAAAGGACACTCTTAAAAGGGGACTTTCTTAAAAGGGGACTCTCTTAAAAGGAGTGCTCCTAAACACCTGTCCAATAAATCAACCAATCAGATTCCAAACTCTCCACCAAGACCAAGACCAAAGAGCTGTCCAATGATGTCAGGGACAAGATTGAAGACCTACAGACGGCTGAAAGAGACTACGAGACCAACAGTTGGTGCGATTACTCACAAATGAAAGAAACACAAAATAACTGTCAATTTCCCTCAGTCTGGTTCTCCATGGAAGATCTCACCTTGTGAAGTTTTAATGATCATGAGAACGGTGAGGAATCAGTTTAGAACTACACAGGAGGAGCTTATCAATGGGACCAAAGTCACCAAGAAGACAATTAAGCCAATTCTAGAAAATCTTTGTCTTTGTCTCAAATTGTTTTGTAAAGTACAGTAAGCAGCTGAACATGCATGAACTTTGTATACAACAGTAATCTGCGTTATAGTGAGAAAACATCTAAACATTTTGATAAGTGTGACTCACACCATAACGAAAACTCTTTCTATTTTGATGGCATTGGGCAACTTTCTGAGACACAAACTATAGGATTGAGTGTGCGTGTGTGTGGTTGTTTTGTCTATATGTGGCCCTTTGATGGACTGGTGACCTGTCCAGCGTGACCACTTCCTTTCACCCAATGACAGCTGGAATAGCCAGCAGATCCCTGTGACCCTGATTAGGAGTACGTGTGTAAAGACAATGGATGAAGAAATCAGTTCAGATGTAGCAAAGATCTTATACAGTAACTGCAGAAATACCCAGATGTGTTTGCGCCTGGATTTAAAGATGGCTACTGATTTATCACATACTGATCGGGATGTGATATGAACAGGATGTGTAAATGCTTATAAATGTGTTAGAAAAAAAAACCCCCAGTGTAGCCTTTTTAAATATAAGTATGTACATGTGAGTAATGTAAGTATGTACATGTGTGTGTGTGTGTGTGTGTGCCGTACTCTAGCGGTCAGTCTCTCCCAGGCCTGTTTAACCAGCGCCTGGTCTGAGGTGAGCATGCCATCCTTCTGAGTGGACTGAATGCAGGACTCCACTTCTCTCCTCCTGGTCTCATACTGGACACGGTAATGCTTAAAGACCTGAGAAACCACAATACACACAAACAGAGAAAAAAAATGGCTGGATATTAATTCGAGTGCAGCATTTAGCAGACGTTCTTATCCAGAGCGACTTACATTTATCTGTCTTTTATACAACTGAGCAATTAGGGGTTAAAGGCCTTGCTCCAGGGCCCACAGTGGTGGCTTGGTGGGACTGGGAATTGAACCACGGTCTATCTGGTATCAGTTCAACACCTTAAGCACTAAGCCACCACTTCCCCACTTAAATACAACTATAGGCAGATCATATTCCAATTACAATCGGTTTAAAAGCCCAATCTTTAAAGATGTTTATTGTCGAAAATTGTAATAAGAAAATCTGACTAAAAACTTCTATACTTTATAATTCCTAAAAGCATCATGTGGTCAGTAGTTCTGGCGTTTTGTGTTGATTTTAGGCTCAAAACACTTCAAATGTCTTAAGGAAACTGTCGACTCTTTTGTCCACTTAAGCTAGCTAACAGGTGTTGGTCTGCTAAATGGAGGATCGGTTGGAAGTTTCATTCCCAGCAGCACCAAATCTACCACTGTTGGTCCCTTGAGCGAGGCCCTTAACTCCCAATTGCTCAGTTGTATAATAGAGATAAATGTACGTCGCTCTGGATAAGTAAGTCTGCTAAATGCTGTGAATGTGAATGTACATGTTTATGCATTTCTAAAAATAACCGTACTTTATATGGTATCGGCTGCTCCGAAGCAGATGTTCGAATCAGTGATGTTGCAGAAAACTTATTTCCTGAAATTTTGACGTACGCACAATAATAAAATGACCTAATAAATCTATACAAATATTACTTTAAAACACAAAGTCAAAAGAAAACAAAAAATTCACCACACACATTGTTCTATATTCGGTATATTAGTATATTTATGCAGTAATGGATTTACTTTTATATTTCTCTCTCTCTCTTTTCCAACGTGGTTCCCCATAGAGCACGTAGTTAGATATGGAACACACCCTCGGGCCGGCGTACACTTATTACACACACCACCAGTCGACTGCTGGCTCATCGCTTCCTTTTCCTCCCCCTGCCCAGGTTCAGCTGGTTACTGGCAGGTCTGTGTTATAACAGTCTGTATATTAAGTACTGAACCTTCGCTATCTTCACAATATTTTCATCCATGTTTATATTCCGAGCAGAACTGTTTCTACGCTCTTTATTCTGATAAAGTTCCTCTGGATATTTTCAAAAATCTACCAGTAAACAACATGTCAGGTTTTTTCCTTATTGTTTCACAACGATTTGCTAACATTTACAATGTTTAAAACCTTGAAAAAGATCGTTTTAAACCAACATGGCAACCCAGTTAAAAAAAACACCTACTGAACCTGGTTCCTCCCAAAGTTTTTTTCTCCGTTCTGTCACTGATGGAGTTTTGGTTCCTTGCCACCGTCGTCTATAGTCTGCTTAGTTGGGGACTCTTAATTTATAGATATCAATCAAATTGAGTGTTTTATAAGTGTTTAATTATGTGGTTTCTGATGTATTCCTATAAAACTGCTTTAAAATAATCCCGATTGTTAAAATTGCTCTAGAAATAAAGGGGACTCGACTTGACAATTTGCGCTCTTCCACCGGAGCCGGTAATTAATTTGAAAACCGGTCCCAAAAACCTTGCTGGTCTCAGGTGGGCCCCCATTGTATTAAATTTTATACTCATTATTTACCCAGCATTTTGTGGAAATTTTATTTTATTTTTGTGACCAAAAAATTGCTGTGATATTTTTCCGGATAATGCATTTTTGCGCTATTTCATAAAAAATTATTTAAATTGGTTGAAAAATGCATGCACCCGGGCAGAAGGATGTTAGAAATGAAGCTACCAGGCAGAAGGTAAAGAGGAAGACCAGAGAGGAGGTATATGGATGCGATAAACGAGGACATGAAGTTAGTGTGTGTGAGTGAAGAGGATGTAGAGAATAGGGTGAGGGGGAGACAGATGATTCGCTGTGGAGACCCCTAAAAGGGAACAGCCGAAAGAAGGAGAAGAAAAAGAAGAAGAAGAAGAAGAAGGAGTCGCATTTTAAAGTCCCACCACTGAAAACCCATACAGTACGTAATGACATCCTCTAATCATGTATTAATGTTCCACACACCGGGGCTTTACAGTTACATTCCTGGCAATCGGCAGTCGTTCTTATCCAGAGCCACTTACATTTATCTCTTTTTATCCAATAGAGCAGTTAAGGGTTAAGGGCCCTGCTCAAGGGGCCCAGCAAGGGCAGCTTGGTGGTCCTGTAAATTTAACCTGCTAATCTTTAAACATCTAAGCTGCTAGCTTAATGGTCAAGGTGTTGGACTGCTAACTGAAAGATTGTGGGTTTGATTCCCAGCACCACCAAGTTGCCACTGTTGGGCCCTTAACCCCCAATTGCTCAGTTGTATAAATGAGATCAATGTAAATCGCTCTGGATAAGGACGTCTGACAAATGCCGTAAATGTTATGTGATCTACAACTTTCGCTAAGTGTGTGTTGGTGATCAAACGTGACCAAATCCACAAAATAAATCTGCTAAAATTTAATTTAGCAAGTTTGCTTGATTTATTATATTAAATTCTTTAATCACAAAATCTTGACATGCTGACGGGACTGAAAAAACTCTTCTTACCGTTTCAGTTTTTGACTCTCCTTCCTTAGAATTTCAAGAATTTTTAGAAACCTTTCACAGTGCCACAGTGTCCATAGCACAACAAAACAAAGATGGCGCTTGTATAGACAGCTGTTATATAATCAACACCATCACACCAATCAGGACCCAGCATTCAGCGTTACATCATCGATCAGCTTTGTGACAGTTTAAAGGAATTCAGTTGTTAATGCGACTCGGCGGCCCGTTTCTGTTTGATGTACCTGGTACTGCTGACTGAGACCTCCGGCGTCTGTCTGAGCCTCAGCACAGTTTCTGTCCATCTGATCGGCCCAGACCTTCAGCTCCCTCAGAACGCTCCTCTGTTTACGCTGACAAGCAGAGACAGATGTTGAAGGATAGAGGGAATGGATAAACAGGAAGAAATAAATGTCCTGTTACACCTAAAACATTCATGAGTCTTTTTAAACGGCCTACGGCGCTACTGTGCTTAATTACAATACCAGGATTAGACCTAGATTGACTTCCGGGACAGTTATACAGGGACCCCCTGATGGGTGAGATATTACTTTTCATCGCCGTGTGCATTTACCCCCAAACCGCTCAGCCAACAGGGGGGCTGAAACTGACAAAACGATGATGGTGAGGAGCGGGGGGTAAGTCTTTAAATGACATTTTCTGTTAGCTTTACCGCTGGAGCAAGCGAATATTTTCAAGATATGAATTTCCTTCTATGATATTTGTCCTTGCACCAATTCCGCATTTTGTTTAGCTTCATTTCAGTTAAAATGACACCGACACCTGCGCGGTAATCTGATTCTCCAGATCTGGTTAATATATCGTAGATCGGAGAAAATCAGACTCAAGCGTAACCTCTTATAAAATCTCGGTTCCTCGAGTCTGAGGCTTATCATCTGACTGTCGACCGTGTCGATGACTAGCGGGATGCCAAAAGGGAGCTATTGTCATGCAAACGAGCTCGGCTAGCTCCGGCGCTAATGTAATGATAATAAGCGTGACAGGATTTCGGGGCTGTGGGAAATTTTTGCACGGGGAGGGGGGGGAGGTGTTACGGAATAATGCACGCTCTAATCAGGAATATGGATGCTGTTTGTAAACTGAGGTAATTTGAGCGACGGCAAACATAACCGCACGTCCCTCCAGGCGCTGAATCAGACGTGACTGAGCGTACCTCTGACATTTCTTCAAAGACCGGAGGTGCAAAGCCAAACTACGGGACACGAGCAAGCATGACGAGCAAAGGACGACAACAGAGCGAGTTATCACATGAGGTGAAAAGAGAGAGAGAGAGAGAAAGACAGAGACAGAAAGAAAGAGAGAGAAAGGGGGATTAAATAAAGACACAGGGACAGATAATAAAAGCTTAAATCATGCAAACATGGCCACTTTTACTTATATATTTAAAAAAAATAACTACAGGAGAACAGCCCGATGACATGCATTACATATACGCAAGGACTTTTATTTTTCATTGTCTCCAAGGTAAGAAGCACTACAACAAGTCAGCACATGCATACGAACACGTACATGCGTACAACAGGATCCTAAGGGTTAACGGTGCAACTGTAGGAATGCCTGTACCTCCTCCTCGTGTCTGACACTCTCCGTCTCCGCAGTGTCCGGATGATGCTTTAGGAACTGAGCCACATAGGTCATGATGGACTTTTCATCTGGTTTGTCAACGTCCACGTCTAAAACACAGGCAAAATTTGTCAAGCCAACAATCTTTGACTTGCTTTGTGTTTGTTGGTTTTTAAATATCCCTCACCCCATTCAATGCTCATGGTATCTTCTAGCTTCTAAATGTAAATGCCTTTATTTTGTCACATAGACTTTTTTACAGCACAGTAAAAATTCTTTTTTCACTTATTCCATCTTAGTAAGTTGGGGGTCAGAGCACAGGGTCAGTAATGATACGGTACCCCTGGAGCAGGAAGGGTTAAGGGTCTTGCTCAAGGACCCAACAGTGGTTGGCTTGCTGGTGGTGGAGCTTGACCCCAGGTGTTTCTGTTCTTCAGATTAATTGCTGGCAGTGGTGTGGCTTGAACCCAGGTCTTCCTGGTCTCCATATCAGCAACTCAGCGCCTTAACCATTTGAGCCACCACCACCCCCTGATTGACAGCTGTACTATATAGTATGTGAAACTGAGTATGTAAGGCGAGTAGTATGTCCAAAAACTTCCCGAATGATCTAGTAAAAAGTTCACGAATGATGTTGTCTTTTCGCCAGGATTCTAAAGTATGCATATGAAGGGCACTTTATTATGCCATGGGCCCGCAGGTGAGACGACTCGTCATGCTCAAAAATAGCGGAAAAAGCGTCAGGGTGGCACATTTTTTTCAAGAGCAGGAAAAACATTGTTTCTAACGATTCTGAACGATTGCAAAATACATAACCTTAAATGTAGTACACACTTAGAACCGTATGCGATTTCGGAAAGCACCTAAGAAGGAACTCAAGGAACATAGGGTGTCCATCCCTGCTAGTACGTTTGTTCCATGTAGAGACGAGCTTACCTCTAATTACATTTACAGTGCTGTGCAAAAGTATTTGCCTCTTACTAATAATATTTACAGATTTAAGTATTCAAGCAAGAAAAAACCCCCCCAAAAAACGAGCTATTCTTAAAGTCAATTTTCCTAAGCATTCTTAAGAAAAAATGATGACAATCACAGTCAAACCAGCCAATCACTGGCATCACTGAGGTGAAAGAGGGAATACGTGTGCATTTCTGGTATTACATTAATCCCATTTGTTAAATTTTCCAACCAAGCAGTTATGGGTTGGGGGCCTTGCTTAGGGGCCCAGTAGTGGAAGCTTGGTGGCATTTTAAAAAAGTGTCATACAAACGTCTAATACACCGAATGTACTGAAGGACTACAACCGTAGGGGGAAGTGGTGGCTTAGTGGTTAAGATGTTGGACTGATACCAGAAAGACCAAGGTTCAATTCCAAGCCACCACCATGGGTCCCTGAGCAAGGCCCTCAACCACCAATTGCTCAGAGGTATAAAAGATATAAATGTAAGTCGCTGGGGATGTCTGCCAAATGTAGTAATATTATGCGACTTTAATATCTTAGTATATATATATTACTCATTTATATTATAACTGACGCCATAAAGTGATAAAGAGCAAACAAATAATTCAACAGGTTCATGTTTTACCCTCAGGGTCGAGCAGGCGCGGGATGCCCAGCTCTTTTTCAGCCAATGAAAATGCCTCCTCCAGGTTGGCTCTATTAGGTTGGTTCCACACACGCTCCATGTCCACCAGCTGAGGTCGCAGGGCAAAGATGACAGCGTGGAACGCTATACCAGAACGCCAGCTCGGCCCGAAATCCCTGACATCCAGACCCAGTCTTCTAGAACCCCAGAATATTTATAAAATAAGTCAATAGAATGAGCGTGTGATTATTCACTTAACATTAAAACGGATCAGTATGATAGTCACATTTAGCTATTTATTAAATAAAAATAAATATTTTCAGCCCCGCCCCATTTTGATAGTAAATAGGGCTGAGTCTGAAATCATATCACTCCCTACTACATAGTATGCATAAATGAGTATATTTATAGTTTAAATTTTATGGAGGCGAGTTTATGTCTGGATTTTTAGTATGCAGAAAGCAGCACGCAATAAATTCACGGATAATCTACCATTTCGGCTAGTATTCTGAAGTAACCATACTATGGACACTGTACTATCAAATGAGCTCTCAGGAGAGACGACTCATCTTTTCCCAAAATGGCCGAAAGTGGCACCGCACCATCTTACAATAAATAAATTAGCTTCATGTATCCAACTTTCAATTTGCGCTGCTGTGACGTACATTAAGTAACAATATCCACATGGAGTTGTGTAGCGTGTCCGAAGTTCATTTATACTACCTGTTACCATACTATAAAGAATATACTATTTTAACGTTTGGGAAATCCATGTTAATCAAATGTAGAACCTAGTCAAGTAAGTGATTTTTAGGCACACCACAGGCTTGTATTTGCATGCCGAAATATGATTGGCTGCTACATTTTATGATGCAATAACATCTGCCTATTTAAAAAACGAAATTTACTGTCTAAATCTATGACTGTGGCAATTTTACATGTTTTATTTGTGACAAATCATGTCTGATGCATTAGTATGAATTTGATTTAATGATCCCAAATGTCTTCCTCAGCCTTTATACTCATGTGACCACACGACAATTTCATAATCCGAATCATGCACTTATATAACTAGAACTGTTTATTAGGTTTTATAATTATTCTCATACTTGGTCGCAGTTTTCTGAACCCATTTAAGCAGAGCCTTCTTGGCTCCGGCTTGGAAAGAGAGGCGGGGCTTGCGTTTGATAGGCGGGCTGGCTGCTTCTGTGCTGTTGGAGCTGTCCACTGAGGAGGTGCTGCTGGTATGGACGTTCTGAGGCGGTAGTGTGCTGGTGAGTTCCTCAATCTGGGGATGGAAACCCAACCAAACAAGCGATCAGAAGCAACTATTAAAAAAAGGATTCGATTTTTTTCTGTGCCGTCTTGCCTGGAAATATAATATGATGGTCCATATCAAGCCCAGGACGATGGAGGGTCTGCCGTTCACCACATCCGTAGTGTTGATGTTAACAAGTTTAATCTGACAACAAAATAACATTATTATATACACAGCACTGCCTGTACATAAATGAATCAATGAATATTAATAGTGTGCTTTTATATATATATATAGACTGAAGTCGTTACTAACCGGAGATCCTCTGTACACAGACTGAGAGCAGCAACGATACACACAAGAGAGAAAGAGAGAAGAAACTGGTGAACCAGGACAAACTGAGAAAGACTGACTGACTGACTGACTGACAAAAACCTCAACTTACAAAAACTGCAACTTACAAACTAAAAAAAAAAGAAGGAAGAAAAGGGAATGTAAAAAATATTTAAAAAAGAAAATAATAAGCAACAAACATTTAAAAAGAAAGAAAAAAAGAAAGAAAGGAAGGAAGGAAGGAACAAATGTGGAAAAGGAATGTAAAAAAAACCATAAAAAAGGAAATAAAAAGCAAAAAAAAAAAAAAAGAAATAAACAAACAAAAAAACTAAGAAAGAAAGAAAGAAAGAAAAAATAAGATTAAAAGAAAGAACAGATAGAAAAAAGACATTTATAGTAATCATAGATTCCTTTTTAATGCGCAGAAGAGAAAATGTAGAGAAAAAATATTTAAAAATATTTCACACATTCCTGTAATCTGCAGCTGCAAACAGCTGTTTATACACAGCTACTGTAATATACAGTCTCATAAGATATTCATGAACCTACAAGCAGACAGTAAGAACTGCTATATTATTATCCACTATACATAAGAGTGTAGATTAAAGGAGCCTGTAGATTAAAGGAGTGAGAGAGAGAGAGAGAGAGAGAGAGAGAGAGAGAGAGAGATAACAGGATGCAATAGTGGTAATAGTGCAGTCGGCGAGTCTTAGCTGTGTGTGAGAGAACGAATGTTCTGGTCCTTTAAGATAGGAGAGCGAGCTGGAGGAGTGTGTGGTGTAAGAACAGATCCAGTATTGCTGATAGAACACTCGTCCTTTCTGTCTGGCTCTTTCAGTCTCACACCGATTTCACTGGTTCACCATATCATATTTATGATTATTTATTAGTTCGGAAGTAAGTTAGAGCTAAAGAAAGGAAGGAAGGAAGGAAGGAAGGAAGGAAGGACGGAAGGAAGAAAAACAAAAAGAAGAAAGAAAGAACAAAAGAAAGAAAAACAGAAGAAGAAGGAGAAAGAAAGAAAAAAAAAAAAAAAGAAAGAAAGAAAAACAAAAAGAAGAAAAGAAAGAAAAGAAAAAAGAACAAAAGAAAGAACGAAAGGACTAAAGGACGAAAGAAAGAAAGACACAACGAAATAAAGACAGAAAGAACAGAAGGAATAAAAAAGGACAAAAGAAAGAAAGAGAGAAAAACAAAAAAGAAGAAAGAAAGAAAGAAAGAAAGAAGGAACTGCACTGTTTTCCTCTGTTAAAGTCTTTCATTAATAAAAGACTGATAGATTTTAGATGTAGTATAAAGGAGAGCAGCTGAGTTTAGTTTCTTGGATCTGGACAGATGATCCGTGTCTGAAAGAACAAAAGCGTGAAGATGAGGAGAGCGAGTGCCCTTGTGTGTCTCTCAGGAGAAAGAAGAACGAGAGAAGGAAAGTGAGAAAAAAAGGGAGGGGAGGGAGTTGTCAAGGTTACACAAGGTCAAGGCGAGCGGTTATGACCCGGAGCGCTTCACCTGAGCAGTGCACTCTGTAAAGAGAAAAAAAAAAAAAACGAGCTCACCCTCCTGCCCTCCAGGAAGTGCAGCGCCGTCCCTACGTTGGCCAGCCAATGGATTCTTCGGAGCTTGCGGCCCTGCTCACAAGGCTGTGGCGGGAAGGGGGGGGGGGCAATAGTAGAAGGGTATGGAATGAAGGTGAAGGGGAAAGAAAAGGAAAGAAACAACAAAAGGAAAGAACATGTGAATATATTTCAGTGTGAGAACTGGACGTGAGATCAGACACTGAGTTGGAAACACCGCCATGCAGCAAACCACCAGTCTGATTACCATTAAAACACCGGCCGTAAAGACGTGAAAATCAAAGCACCGTCTGATATTTTGTGTAAAATTCTATGGACTCGGGGCAACACTGGCCTTATGGGAGCAGCCTGTTCATGCATGTGTGTATAACATGCGAGTCTGTGTGTGTGTGTGTTGAGGGAAGTCCTATATAAATCCTGTCTAGACTGGAAATAGGACACAGGATATTTTTGTACCCCAGATATTTAGATTTGGACTTTTACCGAATATGTCTATGTCGTAATTATAAATATTGGCACCCTTTATGAGGTGAGCATATTAATTTAAAAAAAATACAGAAAAATATAAGAAAATGAATAATGTTCATGATGAATATTCACTGTGGAGGTAATGATGCTACACAACATTTATAAATATTAATATAAACAGTGAGGGAAAAAATTTCTCCTCCTTTCGGCTGTTCCCTTTTAGGGGTCTCCAAAGCGAATCATCTGTCTCCCCCTCACCCTATTCTCTACATCCTCTTCACTCACACACACTAACTTCATGTCCTCGTTTATCGCATCCATATACCTCCTCTCTGGTCTTCCTCTTTACCTTCTGCCTGGTAGCTTCATTTCTAACATCCTCCTACCGATATATTCACTGTCCCTCCTCTGGACATGTCCATGTCCACTGACAAAGAAACAATCAGTTTATACTTTTAATGGTAAGATTTCTGGATCTCAGATATAAGAGCTAAGATTAGGAGCTCTTTCTTAAAGGGTCTCTCTTAAAGGGACCTTCTTAAAGGGTCTCTCTTGAAGGGTCTCTCTTGAAAACACTCTCTAAAGGGTCTCTCTTAAAGGGTCTCTCTTAAAGGGACCTTCTTAAAGGGTCTCTCTTGAAGGGACCCTCTTAAAGGGACTCTCTTGAAGAGTCTCTCTTGAAGGGACTCTTTTAAAGGGTCTCTCTTAGAGTGATGCTAATCTCAGCTCATTACCTGTATAAAAGACGTCTGTCCACAGAAGAAATCAATCAATGGATGTCTGGGACAAGATTGTAGACCTACACAAGACTGGAATAAACTAAAAGACTATCGGCCAGAAAATCTGTGAAAAAAAGCTGAAGGTTCGAGTTGCCAAACTTCAGCCTCGGAACCTTAATGACTTGGAGAGGATCTGCAAAGAGGAGTGGGACAAAATCCCTCCTGAGATGTGTGGCCAAACACAAGAAATGTCTGATCTCTGTGACTGACCGTGAGGGTTTTGCCACCAAGTACTAAATCCTGTTTTGGTGAAGGGGTCAAATAGATATTTCACTCATTAAAATCAATTTATAACTTTTGTGATATGTGTGTTTCTGGATGTTTTTGTCTCTTATTGTTAAAATAAACCCAACATTAAAATTATAGGGGAAGCGGAGGCTCATGGTTAAGGTGTTAAACCACCAACCTGTAGATTGTGGATTTGATTCCCAGCTCCACCAAGCTACCACTGCTGGGCCCCTGGGCAAGGCCCTTAATCCCCAATTGCTCAGTTGTATAAAAGAGATAAATGTAAGTCGCTCTGAATAAGGACGTCTGCCGAATGCTGTAAATGTAAATTATAGACTGATTATAATGACTAACAACTGATCTGATTTTTGAACTGATTTTTTTATCAGTGGGCAAATGTACAAAATCAGCAGGGGACCAAATCATTTTTACCTTCACTGTAAATACATTAATGGTTTCAAAATTATTGGCACCCCACCTTCCTGCTAATGTTTAATGCTGCCAGATTTGTCGGGTTTCCACTGCATTTTTGATCAAATTTGGGCTGCTTCTTGAGACAACTGGCGGTTGTTTATTTTAAACTATAAGCGTGATTGTTTTTTTAATTTTTCAAATAAATGAAAATTTACTAATTACTAAAAAGGGCATCTGAAATATTAGGGGTTAAGGGCCTTGCTCTGGGGCCCAGAAGTAGTAGCTTGGTGGTGCTGGGAAACGAAACCAGTCCAACACCTTAACCATTGCATTACCACTTCCCCGTTACTTTTTTTAACAAGTCTCTGGTATTGTTTAGAGTGGTAGTTTGTGGGACCCATGGGGGACCCCTGGTCTAATGTATACATTAGACGTTTGTTAAGTTGTCAGTGGAGAGAATACGGTAAAGGAAATGATTTTTGGGAATGAAAGTGTTTTGAGTTTGTTGACTCTTGTTATTTCCTACCAGTTTGTGTCCAGATAAAACTTCCAGAAGCGCTAAGAGCATCACGCCATCCTTGATGTCCTCATACAGGTCCGTCACCACCAGGGGCGGGTCCCTCTGCTCAGGAACAATCACATACAATTAATTCATTGCTTAATTAATTCATGTTAATTGCTTTTAATGTAATCGTTTACAACTGCGAGACGGGCTGTGTGCATGAAATATTCAGAAGCTGCAGAACACATTTCACACTCACACACATCTCACTATAAATCCTGTGTTTCTGCTACTGTCACATCGGACAGCCGGGATGGAGATCTGCTTTCCTAAAGCCCCGAGGGGGAAAAAGTGCTGATGCAGGCAAGAAAAATGACAGACTGTCTGACCCAATGTAGCCTTTCCCTTTCACTAATCCACCAATTGCTTACCGCACCACACACACACACACACACACACACATATACACAGAGGATTTCACCAAAACCTCCCATCACATGACGAACGGATTTTCAGAAAAGGATCAGGATGCGGGTGGCAAAATAATTCAAAAAGAGGATTAGTATATAAGTGAGTGAAAAATGGAGAGAAAGACAGGGAGAGAACAAGAGAGAGAGACAGACAGACAGACAGAGAGACGGAGAGTGACAGAGACAGTAAGAAGAACAGAAAGGGAGAAAAAGGTGAGAGAAAGTGTCACTATTTCTCTCTCTCTATCTCTGTCATAGTCAGTGAGAGAGACAGTGAGTGAGAGCAAAAGAGACAAACAGACAGAGAAAGACACAGACTTCCAGACTTCCACTGAGTCACAGAACGGTGTTTCAGCAGGACACTCTATTATTGCTTAATTTTAATTTCTCTTTATTTATTTACATTTCTGACATCTGGCAACTGTCTACATCCGGAGCGGCTCTGTTTTATCTCTTTTTTTTAATTCATCTGAGCAGTAAAGGGTTAAGGGTCTTGCTCAGAATCCCAGTGCTGATAAGCTTGGTGGTGCTGGGAATTGAACCCATGAACCCTCGTTTGAAGAAAAAGAGTGAGACAGTGAATGAGAATGAAGACTAGAAACTAAAAAAAAAAAAAAAAAAAAAAAAAAAAAAAAAAAAAAAAAAAAAAAAAAAAAAAAAAAAAAAAAAAAGGGGGAGGGAGACAGAGACACAGACAGAAAGAAGGAAATGAAAAAGATTGTCAGTATAGAGAAAGAGACAGAGAGGGAAACAGGGATTGAATTAAAATTGATTAAATAAAAAGAAAGAGACAGAAAGACAGAGACGAAAAGAGAGCAACAGAGAGAGAAGTAGAGGGAGAGAAAGAGCAAAGGAGAGAGGAAGGGCGAGCGAGAGTGGAAGGCTGAGGAAAAGAGTGAAAGGTAGACAGAGAGCGAGACAGAGAGGCAGAAAGAGAGAGAAAAAGAGAGAGATATAGAGAGAGAGACAGAAAGAGAGACAGAAAGAGACAGAAAGTGAGACAGACAGACAGAGAGAGAGAGAATGAGAGAGATCTGCAGAGAGAAACAGAGAGAGAGAGAGAGAGAGAGAGAGAGAGAGAGATCTGCAGAAAGAGACAGAGAGGCAGAAAGAGAGAGAGGAGAGAGAGAGAGAGAGAGAGAGAGACTGATATGCAGAGTTAGATGACCTTTATTAGAGTGCATGTGAAAGAGGAGAGAAATAGTGTGTTTTCGGAGACGAGTGTAATTAAGCAGTTGTGAGACAGGCTACAGGAGGAGCGAGCGTAAAACTCCAATTAGCTCTGTTATAATTCACAAAATAATTGAAGTTAAATTCACTTAACGGGGGATTACACGGGAGACGCTGCGGTCGGGATGATCAGGAGAGAGAGAAAAAGAAGTGAAAAGCAGGGAAATGGTTATTAGCAGAATAAAGCATGGTGGCTCCAGCTAATTAGACGAGATGGAGGCGTAATTAATTGGAACTGATTGTTGGAGGCTGTCAGTAAAGAATAAGCACCGACGTGGAGAAGGTTCAGACACATGAAAAATAACAAAAAAAACAACAACATGGTGTGATGACAAATAAAGTGTTACTACTTTTATCTGTTTAAGGTTTGCTGAACAGCAGCTATACATAAGCGTTCCTTCACAAACTTCCCGTTTTTTCTCAATCCATTCTTAAGGTTATGTTACTGAAAAAAAGACAGAAAAGATGATCCGGTGTTGTTACAGCTGGAGATCAATCGATAATCAGTTTTACCAATATTGTATTCCGATATTTACAGTTATTTTTAATATCGGTTTTGTGATATCGGATCCATTGATATGTAGCACCATCTAATGGTCGTTTTGAGAATTGCATAAAAGACTGTGTTGTGAGAATGAAATATATAGAATAAAGTAAACACAAAACAAAAGACTGTGAACAAGAAACAAGAACTAGGGTAGAGCAATATAACAAAACAAAAAACTAGCATTAGCATTAACAGGCATGAAAGCATACAAACATAAGTGCAATAGAATTGACAAAGCAAGACCAAGACAGACTGAAACACTGGGGTGTAAATACACACACTAATTTGGGGAAACAATAACAAAATTCTATACTATATAGTGTGTGAAAGTAAGTATGCTAAATTAATAATACGTCTGAATACTTGGTATGCGAAAAACATACGCAAAAAATTCCTACTGCTTTCGCCCAGGTTATGAAGCCACTTTACTAACACCTCTTACTATCCACGGGGGAGAGATGACTCAGTATTGCACTTATTTAACATCATTCAAGTTAAACATCATCCTACTTTACATTTCACTGCTGTGACGTCGTATGTCACATGATAATATCAACATGGCGGATGTAGTACGTCCGAATTTCATTTATACTTTCTCAAATGTCGTACGTGATTTTGGACGGCGTCCAAGACAATCACATGACACAGACTTACATAGGAAACGTAAAAATCAAGCACATGGCCTATATTACACAAAGGAAGTAGAAGTCTCAAGGTTGCCCTCTGGAGGACTGGTAGGGTAACATTTCCTACATCCCTGACAGGAAAGACGAGTCAACTACAGCGCTTACAATTAGTGGATTTGCTTTAATTATTATATTTACTTAACACAGGGTTAGGGTTAGAGTAGGGTATGGTTAGGGTAAGGGTTTGGGTTAGGGTAAGGGTTAAGGTTAGGGTAATGTTAGGGTAAAGGTAAGGGTATGGTTAGGGTTAGGGTAAGGGTTAGGGTTAGGGTTAGGGTAAGGGTTAGGGTAAGGGTTTGGGTAAGGGTAGGGTAAGTGTTAGAATAGGGTAAGGGTTAAGGTTAGGGTAGGGTTAGTGTTTAGGGTTAGAAGTTAAAAAATACTGAATTCTTTAATGTTGTTTGAAATGTTTACACAGGAACAGAACTTAAAACAATGTACAAATGATCAACTTTCACTCGGTTATTAAACTTATTATTAATCCACAAATCACATGTGTTCTGAACTCTAGCGCAGACATATATAATCCAAACTCGACATTGAACATCTTGTAATGTGAGTAATGCAGATATATTGTGTCAGATACGATATATTGTGCTGGTTAAAAATCAAAAGTAAAACAATCAATAAACATCGGTTCTGCATATCATTTATCGCTCACATAAACATATCGATAATCGATATCGGTATCGGTATTGATTTCTAAAAAAAAAACGATCTTTAGTTACAGTGTTACTTCTGACACTAAAATTTAGTTTTAGGAACTGTAAAAAAATGACAGCTTTACAGAAAACATTGCCTTATTACAGACTGCATCAGATTTTCAGCTGTTTATGTGAATGACCCGTTACTATAGAAACGATAACCAATGAAAAAGAGAAAAACGAGACAAATTAGGTAGATGGAGTCACAGGGACTTTTTAAAAAAAAAATTTATGTGTCTCTCTTAGAGTGTGTAAACGATCCTCTCTACCCGTCTCTATTTATCATACCACAATTCCCTCTTTCCCCAAATCAGCACGTGTGATGGAGATAAAGAGCTTTAATAGGCTGTTTGAAGCCTTCTAAACGTGCCATGGCTCTGTGCCTATGTCAGGCAATTACACCAGACACGGAGAGGGCTAATGGGGCTCCAGAGCAGCCCATAGTGCTTAACTAGGCTGTTAGAGCTGGGTATCTCTGGAAAAAGAAAATAATCAAATAAATAAAGAAACCCTTGGTTAGGTTTTTGGTGTAGCAGCCGTAAGCTAGTCGAGCTCTGCTGCCTGTCAGCGATGTGAAAAATGAGCTCACAACACAGAGCGTTTCATAATTAAGCTCGAACCCTGGTTAAGAGGATTTGTCAAAAGTGAAATAGAGGCTTTCAGTCCTATCTGTCTCGCGCACACACACATGCACACCCTTGGTTCTGCCCATCATCTTCTCCTCTCAAGTTTCCTCTCGCGCCTAATCACGCTGATGCTCTTGAAGGCTCCAGTCTTTGAGTCTCGTCGTCTCAGTCGCTTTCGCATTCGCTGGCGGTTTTCTGCGTGTTTATACACAGGACTAGACCCCAGGCACAGATCCTATCACATTATGGAGGTTTTTATGAAGTTAATGTTCCCGTCTAATCTTTAAATGCCACTCTGATCAATGACCGAGCATCGATTTGGACCTCCTTCTGTGCTTTCAGCCTGAATTAAAAAAATAAATACAGAAGTCTATAATCAAAGCCCACCAATCACTCCCAAGTGATAAGAAGTCCAACACTAACATTTAACTGGCACTTTAATTTAAAGGTCAGGAGTTAAGAGTGTACTAGCTGGAAGAAGCTACCGTGGGCTACTTCAGAGCGCATCATAAGGGAGTTATACCTATAATCGATTTTTCAAATTCTGATGGTTTTCCAGAACGTAACCATAACCGCCAGGATCTTAAGGCATCCAGAGATTGGCGGCTTAAGTTAGCTTATGCCTTTTAAAGATTTCTGACTGTATTCGACTGTAGAAAGGACACTGATCATAATCACACTACCCACTGTATAAAACACACTTTCAGCTGAAGAGTCACCCGAATGAAGATGGGTTCCCTTTTGAGTCTGGTTCCTTTCAAGGTTTCTTCCTCGTACCATCTAAGGGAGTTATTTCCCTGCCACAGTCGGCCCAGTCTTCATCACTAGAGATGTTTTTGATTACATTAATTGTACACTTTTGTATTGTTACTTATGTTTTGTAAAGCCGCTTTGAGACAATGTCCAATTCTGAAAAGCGCTATTAAATAAAACTCAATATAGAAGCAAGCCAGAGGTGATGATGGTGAGGAAAAACTCCCTGAGACGACACGAGGAACAAACTGTCAAAGATACCAGATACATACAGTGACACCTGAGAGTTTAATAATAAATAAACTTTTAAAGATCGACCGATTTTTTTAGAACCGATACCAATTATCTGCTTGTTTATGTGAACGATAATTGATATGCAAAATCGATATTTATTTATTGTTTTGCTTTTGTTTTTGAGCCCATAATAACAACAGGACTGAACCGACAAAAGTTTTTATTTATAACGTAACCAAAAGTAATTTTATTCCCTCACAACAAACACGACTAAACAACTTTTATTACTACATCAATATATATAGAGAAGAAAAAAACTAAAAAAAAAAATTATACAAATCTTTCTAACAAATCTAAATAAATCAAAGAAAAAAGCGAGGCTGAGAGAGAGAGAGAGAGAGAGAGAGAGAGAGAGAGAGAGAGAGAGCGAAAGAGAGGGTTCCAATCATCAGTGACTGATTTTGACTTAAATATAAACACAACACAATAGACACCACATCACACACTCTTCAATGCCTCACATGCTGATACGCCCCTTCTCCATTAAAGATCAAACTAATAAGACCAAGTAATTGGCCAAATATTAATCTAAACCCTGCATCATCGTAATTTGTTAATCCTCTTTTGTTACACCTGCGGAGAGAAACGAGCGAAAGGGGACGATTTGAGGAGCTCTCGTTCTGTTTTATCTAAATAATGGTAACGATTAATCTTGTGCCTGGAGGGGATGAATTAAAGAGCTAAAGATTCACGGGAGTAGATGATTTGCATCATGCAATAGGGGGAAGGAAGGGAGGGGGTGGACGGGAAGGGGGGTTAGACCTCTGAGAGGTAACTAAGGCAAAAAGTCACCTCTCTCCTTCTCTCCTTTTTTCTTTCTAATGACCTTCATTTTCTTCATCTTCTTTCACTTTGACACATCCTTACATTTCTTTGTCCTAATTTCAGCCATTAATCTACTAATAGAAATAGAACTTTAATATTTATACTATAGATATAGATATGAATGCTCACAATCCTAGTTCCCACTATGTTTACCATGTTTAATAAAAACAGTTAAATAAAATTCAGAACATATTCTTACACAGAATGTTTTTTCTTTCAAATCTAACAAACACAGTGAAATAATAAGGTGTACCACAAGGCTCTGCATTAAGACACTTTTTATTCTATGTTTATATCTAATCCTTTGCACATGCTGACGTTGACACAAATCAGATTAGACAAATTAGATAAAAACTGAATACCTACATACTAATAAGGTAATGAAAGACAAATGGCTCCCCTTTGTGTCCAACACTTGGACAATTGGTTTGTTACCATAGATATTTCTAAATTATTGGTGTAGCCAAATGTCTCAATGCATAAATTTGAAAAGCTAAATCAAACACAAACTGTCTATTTACAGCAAGTAAGTCAATAAGATGTCCCACAAGGTTCTCATTTAGGCCTCTTGCTGTTCTTTATGTCCGGCACCTTGAGCATGTTATACTTTATTTATTCAGCTGTTGTATATAATTAAACAGTTAAGTACTACAATTTTAGCAGCATGGATACACAAACTGGTGTGTTAAAGACACAATGGCAACAATACAAAATGATACAAAAATTTTTCTAGTTGTAATTGAACAAATGTATCCTAAGTCCATTCATTTTATATCCATAAGAAATTGTTGAATACATTTTAAAGCTTTGTCTATTTTTTGTCTGTATAATCTTTCGAGAAATATAGCCAAAATTGAATGACCTGTTATGATTATGAATCAATTGGGTGTTTTTTTTTTATCACTTCCTGTATTCATACGATTTCATCTTTCTGTGAGACATTCCTATATTTAACAAAGTGCTCTGGACTGCAGTCACGTGCAGTTCTGCTTGTAAAAACGCTGTCACCACGGCAACATCACTTTTTGAGAAGATAAGGTTAAAGGCGCCAGCTGGGAGCGACGGTAACAGAGAAAGAGTTGAATTATAAGCGATGGAATGCAGCGGGAGTTCTAATAAAGGAGGAAAACCTGGAAAAAAGTGGAAGCAAAAATAGATACTGCACGACTGATTGAATTATTTTATTCAGGACAATCTCCACCGTCAAGGGTGGGCAGGTTAGTAAATCTGTCTGAACAGTCAGATTTACTCTCTCATCTCAGAATTAGAGGTGATAAATATTATATTGAAACAGAAGGATAAATCTGAATTGCTAAAGATTTAGCCAGGGAATCTCAAATCATATTCAAATCATAAGACATATTGATCACTGCATTATTATAATCGATATTTTAAATTCCGATGGGTTTTCCAGAACGTAACCATAACCGCCAGGATCTTAAGGCATCCAGAGATTGGCGGCTTTAGTTAGCTTATGCCTTTTAAAGATTTCTGACTGTATTCGACTGTAGAAAGGACACTGATCATAATCACACTACTCACTGTATAAAATACACTTTCAGCTAAAGAGTCACCCGAATGAAGATGGGTTCCCTTTTGAGTCTGGTTCCTTTCAAGGTTTCTTCCTCGTACCATCTAAGGGAGTTATTTCCTTACCACAGTCGGCCCAGTCTTCATCACTAGCGACACTGTTTTTGATCATTTTTTCTTCTAACATTAATTGTGGACTTTTGTATTGTTACTTATGATTGGTGGGAAGTGGTGGCTCATGGTTAAGGTGTTGGATTACCAACCTGAAGGTTGTGGGTTTGATACCAAGCCACCACTGTTGAGCCCCTGAGCAAGGCCCTTAACCCCCCATTGCTCAGTTGTATAACAAGGGATATCGTAAGTCGCTCTGGATAAGAACGTCTGCCAAATGCTGCAAATGTAAATGATTGGAAAGACGCTTTGAGACAATGTCCAATTTTGAAAAGCGCTATTAAATAAAACTCTGAATTATATACAGTCGGCATGCAAATGCCCTCGCTTATGAATTTTTAGCTTGAGAATTAAACCTGTGAAAGAAATTTGCATCGGCATACGAAGCATTTTGGGCAAATGACCAAACCAAACCAAATGCCAACTGAGTTGCAGATTCGTTCAGGAGGCGTTTAAAACTTGTTTGCTTTAGTGGAAAGCCGAGCAAAGCCAAATGTAATAAGTTTACGAATTGTACAATTTGTCAGTCAGCAAAAGCTTTTTGACCCACAATACCGATGTCGCCTTCGGCGTACGTTTAAAAGCTACCTAAAAGTGTTTTTCTGGTTAATCGACTGGTGGCATGTGTCCATTTATTTTATATTTTACTTAATTTACATGACCTTTCTGAAAGTTTTGATTGTTTCTTAATGCCCACAAAAAAATGTGTGGGCGTGTGACAAAATCATGTACATTTACGTTATTTCTTAAGCAAATTTAAACACCTGTTTTCAACTTTTGCCGCTGGAAAAATGTAAGTATATAAAAAGAGATGAATATACGGTAAACAGCTCTGGATAAGGGCATCTGCCAAATGTCAGGAGTGTGGCTGTTGTCATGGTGTGGTGGATTAAGGTACCAAAGCACATACATAGCGCTGTTGCGCTCCGGGCGACCCAGGTTTAATTTTGGCTTGGGGCTTTTCGGTTCTCAATGTTTTATCCCTATTCTATTATATCAATAAAGACTATAAAATGGCTAAAAGACAACATTTAAGAAAAAAAATGCAAGAATGTAAATGTCTTGACTTTTTAAAACATTTCCAGGAATTGCTTTAGAAATATTTATAAAATACATGAAGAAAGTTTTAGAGATTTAATAGAGAGTAAATAAATGGAGTCTTATGTTTTTAGAGTAAACCGACAGGACTATGATCTTCTTTACTGGATGTCTAAAGCAGGACGGTGTGATGAGTATAGAATAAGGCTCATGCTTTACAGCTCTCAGAGCAACTGACAGCATCAGTCTGTCCGACGCTCAGTTATTAAACATTAACGAGTTTGGATTTCCTCTGGTACGCGGTCTGGTGCCGGAGCTCCACCGATGGGCACTGACATATGAAATATCATGTCATGGCACAATTGCCTACAGATCGACATTTCAAATGAATTTTCTGCTTCGTGTCACCGTAGTAATCAAACTGGAACTGTTGGGAGGCTAAGAGCGGGTTCAGGGCGCGCGATAATTGCGGTGCGGCCGACGGGAGCAGTCACTCTCGAAAACACTCCTCTCTAACACACCGAAGGGTTAAGTGGAGAGGATTAACGCAGGAAAATGGCATAATTACACACTCACACACAGGGTCTGAAAGTGGGCGTACGCGTCCGGTGCTAATTGCTAAATTACAGTGACACCTGGGATCGGATTAACGGTGAAACGAAACAGCGGACTCTATTTGCACACGATAGTTGTTGGTTATTAGAGTGAATAAAAGGAGACGACTCGCCGTGTGCATAAGTATTTACCCCCTTGTGCTTTCTAGATTGTGCAGTGTTGGAAAACTCTTAATAAAATCCTCACACACGGCATTATGCTTTATAGCAAATGATAATAAATAAGATATTAATATTTATTTAATTCCTTAAATGTCTTAATTTTAAAAATCCACCATAAGTTGGAAAAACAAATAAGATAAAATAGGGGGTGAATACTTATGTAAGATGCTGTGAAAGCTTTATTAAGTTGGATTTATGGTCAAAAGATGCAATGATGATGATGATGATGATGAAGATGAAAGATTTACAGCTCAATTCAGTCTTTTCTCAAGCTTTCGAGGTTCAGGAGTCGGTATATAACCCGGGTACATAAAGCGGTCACATGACACGCCAAGACTTTAACAGAGCTGAGTTATGATCCACTGTCACAGACTATTAACCATACCATAATAGAACCGCCATATTTTTTGTTTAGTCTAGTCTGGTCCTGTTTATGTGTGTACACCATGTGGGAAAATAACATTCTGCAAATTGTTCAGTAACTAAACAATAATTTGGTTCTGAAAGGGTTAAACTGCAGAATGCATTTAAACAGATGTGCTAAATATAGATAAGTATAAATATAGATAAGTATAAATATAGATGTGCTAATTGGAAGATCGGCCACACAATCCTCACCTTTGCCAGATGGGCGTTGATCCATTTGGTGAACGTTCGCTTCTGTACGGCTTCCTGTTCATCTAAATCGAACACAACCAAACAAACAACACACACACATGAGTCACACACCAACATCTAAATACAATCATATTGGGTAAAAAAAAAAATCTGTGTATTAATATACGTATCAATATGTTTTAAGTGTTCAGCAATTCGACTCTCTATTAACTGTTTCCTGGTTGGTATTACGTACATTCTGTTCTGCCGGTTTGTCCTTTAGCTGAAAATCGAACCATTTTCCGAGCTTCATAATTCTGGAAAATCATATTAACCACTGCAGGCAAGACAGACAACACCGCGGTGAAGCCCTTAATGAAATTACGCCCTGTCTGATAGATTACACACTGAAAGTCGGTCACTGTGTCATGCATATAGTGTGTGTGTGTCTGTGTGTGTGTGTGTGTGTGTGTGTGTGTGTAAGAGAAGACGGCTCGTGTATTATGCACATCTGTGTGATTTGTCAAAGATTCTGAGATTTGTGAATGAATAGCTTGATGAATTCAGAGCAGGATGATGAAATATTGATGAAAGAGAGAAGAATAATGGCAGGACGGCATTAGGATTTTTAGCTGTCTGTGTATGTATGTATTTCTCTCTCTCTTTTTGTCTGTCTGTCTCTCTCTTTCTTTCTCACACTCTCTCTTTATCTCTCACTCTCTCTCTTTCACTCTCTCACACTTTGTCTCTGTTTCTTACTCTCTCACTCAGTCTGTTTGTCTCTCTCTTTCTATCTATCTATCTATCTATCTATCTATATATATATATCTATATATATATATATATATATATATATATATACATATGTATTTATTTTTCTCTTTCTCTCTCTTCTCTCTCTTCTCTCTCTTTTGTCTGTCTGTCTCTCTTTCTTCTCACACTCTCTTTTTATCTCTCACTCTCTCTCTTTCACTCTCTCACACTTTGTCTCTGTTTCTTACTCTCACTCAGTCTGTCTGTCTCTCTCTATCTATCTATCTATCTATCTATCTATATATAATATATATATATATATATATATATATATATATATATATATATATATTACATAGGTATTTATTTTTCTCTTTCTCCCTTCTCTCCCCGCTTTCTCTTTTTGTCTGTCTGTCTCTCTTTCTTTCTCACACTCTCTTTTTATCTCTCACTCTCTCTCTTCACTCTCTCACACTTTGTCTCTGTTTCTTACTCTCACTCAGTCGTCTGTCTCTCTCTATCTATCTATCTATCTATCTATATATATATATATATATATATATATATATATGTATTTTATTTTCTCTTCTCTCTCTCTCTCTTTCTGTCTGTCTGTCTGTCTGTCTCTTTCACACACGCTCTCTTACTCTCATGTTCTCTCCTCACACATTTTGTCTGTTTTTTTCACTCTCTTTCTCTCCTCTCTCTCTGTCTCTCTCACTCCCCCTCTTTCTGTCTCACTCTCTCTCTCGCTATATATATATATATATATATATATATATATATATATATATATATATACCTCCCTTACTGTCTGTCTGACTCTCTCACTCTCTCTCTATCACTCTCTCTCACTTTCTCTTCCTGTCTCTCTCTCTCTTCGTCTTTCTCTCTCTCTCTTTCTGCAGTTTTAAAAGATTTCCTGCACTGTGAAAATGTGGAAACGTGTCTGGTGGACAGAGCAGCAGAGAGAGAAACTTATGATGTCATGAGCTAAATTACTGCTACAGATTGCTGTTAGCTACCGTTTAGTGGCAGAAAGCAGGTTAATCAAACGAATGACACCTTAACCATGAGCCACCACTTCCCACTTCACCACCAAATTATTAAAACTCAGTTTTAAGGGGTGCCAATAATTCTGGACCAGTGACCTATCAGCCCAAAGCACAATTTGTCATAATAAAGGATACACCCGCATTGCAACCTTTTCACCACAGGCTCCCTGTGCTCCTTTTAGACCGACACAATAAAGACACAATACAGGAAATGAAAAGCTAAGAGACATATTGTGTGTGTGTGTGTGTGTGTGTGTGTGTGTGTGTGTGTGTGTGCGCACGCGCATGTGTGTATGTGTATGTGAAAGAGAGATAAAGATCGATTCATTAATCATGTGACTGTGATTTCCTCTTTCACACCTGTCTTCTCCCAAAAGTCTTTTTGAATTATGAAAGTCATTAATTAAAAGAAAAAGTCATCTGTCATGTGCTGTCTGTGTTCGGGGTTCTCTCGAAAGTCGTCTCACGCAGCGTGAGAAAAAAATAAATGGCTGTAGCTTTATAAATTAGCCCATAAGCACGCTAAAACGGGGGCGTGGCTATGATTACTAAATTGTGCCAACAGTTTTTTTTTCCAAGGTCCTGAGTCATGATTCCAAACTAGCCCTAAAGTGTTTTTGGACTACCAACCCGAAAGTTGTGGGTTTTGATTCCCAGCTCCACCAAGCTACCACCATTGGGCCCCTAAGCGATGCCCTTAACCCCCAATTGCTCAGTTGAATAAGATATAAATGTAAGTCACTCTGGATAAGGACGTCTACCAAATGCTGCAAATGTAAATGGAAAGGTAGGTAGAGGGTTCCGCTCCCTGCCTGTGGAAACAAGTCGCCCTCGCCATGCAATGGATCCAGCTGTGATACCAGCTGTAGTGGAAAAGCAGTTAATGGTTCCCTTTAAAAAACCTTTACAACAACCCGCCTTATCATCAGAGTGTGTTCCAAACAGAACCCTTTTACGGTTCTCTAATGGTTCCAATACCAACAGAAGAGTTGGCAAATAACACTTATAAAACGTATATTATGAAAAACAAACAGCATTTGGCAGACGCCCTTATCCAGAGATTTATCTCTTTTATATAACTGTGGTGGTGCTGGGAATTGAACTCTGGTCTTTCTGGTATCAGTCCAACACCTTAACCACCAAGCCACCACTTTCATTTTAGTTGTTGTTCTATTAGAAGATTTAAAAAGATTCTATTTATAACCATAGAATGCAGTGTGTTCCAGTCTTTATGGAAGCTTTACATTTACAGCATTTTGGCAGCAATGGGGGGGGGGGGTGGGGGGTTTAAGGACCTTGCTCAGCGGTGGTGGCTTGGTGGAGCTGGGAATCAAACCCACCATCTTCCAGGTTGGTAGTCCAACACCTTAACCATGAGCCACCAGTGAGTCATAAACTAAATAATTAACATTCTTTTTTGATCTTTTAATATATTACAAGTCATTGTTCTATGAAAAATCCTGCAGGTTTCCGAACTCAAAACTTTTGTCGTTACTCTAAAAAAACAGCTTAAATCCATAAAATTCCAACAAAAAACCATGTGGTTACTCAGTAAACGATCCGAACAATCAAATTCAGCGAAATATGAAGTCCAGACACATTTATACATTTATACATTTCTGCTAAACATTCCTGAATGTAGCGAAAGCTCAGCTCAGAATGCAAAATCGTGACATCACGACATAACACACGAGACAAACGCTACACACGAGACAAACGCCACAACAAACAAAATGGCCGCTGTTGCTCGACTCGTGTGTCATGCACTTTAAAAACATAGCGTTTAGGTGCTGTTTTTAAAATAAAAGTACCGATTCATTACACCCAACGGACAGCTTTTAACCCAGATGGTAATATTGTGTTTGTGTTTATTTTAGTAAAATTGTCCTAATCTGTTTTTTTGTTAACAAATTATTGTCACAAGTCATAAAATGAGGCAACTCAACCAGACACACGCAAACACAATGTTTGAACACATGACGAAATTAACCAATAGAGACATGACACAAGGACAGGGGAATCACATGTCCTTTTTGTGCCATGATTGTTGTGTCTCCGTCATTGTTGGAATTGTTTTTTTAACAATTAGCAATTTAAATATCGAAATATAATATTATATATATTATATCCATTAATATGAAATAAACGTATATCAAGATTAAACATTTTTTGACATATCGTCCAGCCTTAATTTTTAATTTCTACCCCTTTAAGAAACACAAAGTTATTCAGTGACGCCGTAAAGAACCAATGTTAAAAAAAAAAATTGTTTGATTTCTGGTTTTAAAAGGGCAGCACGGCAGCTTAGTGGTTAGCACTGTTGCCACAGCAAGGTTCCGGGTTTGATTCCTGGGCTAGGGGTCTTTCTGTGGTGGACTGTGTGCTTCCATGGGTTTTACTCCTGGGTTCTCCGGTTTCCTCCCACAGTCCAAAAACATGTATGTTTAGATCGATTGGTAATTCTAAATTGTCCATAGGAGTGAGTGTAAGTGTGTGTGTGGCCCTGTGATGGACTGTCCAGGGTGTCCCCCCCCTGCCTTTCCCCTTTCAGAGATGGTTGGGATAGACTCCAGCAGATGTAGATAAGGAACTCCAGGCAGAGGAGACAGACCCGAGCTTGGTCCTCTCGTGGGTCTGAGCAATTAAGACATTTTACTATTATTGTATTTCAGTTTAATTAAGAGAAAAGCTTCCAAGTAGAACCAATTAGAATGACAGGAGTAATTTTCGAGGTAAGGTTTCGAGGCCACGCATTCGGTTAGTGATTTTAAGCGTGAATCGCATGTTAATAAGTTTATATTAAGAGCAGAAAGAGATTTTCGTCCGAGCCGCTATGAGTGTGTTGAATCTGCTGTTACTTTAAAAATGCTATTAATTTATTAAAGTACATAAATATAATGCTGTAAATGTCCGACCTTCTGGCTCTGTTGTAAGCTCAATTACACAACTCGATTATTATTATTATTATTATTATTATTATTATTATTAACTCCTCATAGTCATCTTTAGTCTCAGGTGTCACAAATCATATTCCAGGAATGAAACAGATTAATAAAACATACTGCATTTTTTTTTGTTTCTCCATTAATGGTTCCCCTAAGGACATGCTTTCAATATGAACATCTTCCAATCTCCATCCCATAATGATGCACTCCATAAATCTGCACTAATGAACCCCCTGCAGGAACAAACAGGTGCTGTCTTTATCTCTCAACATGTCTGTCTGTCTCTCTCTCTCTCTCTCTCTTACACACACGCACACACACACGTGTGGTTTCTTCATATGCTGAAGAAGGGCGGATGTCTACCCCCATAAGGAAGCCCTCGTGCCCCATTCAGAGCTCCGGCTAAACACACACGTGGACCTTATTTCGAACGTGAATCGTTTCCTAGCGCCGACTCATTAGCATGGCTAATTATAGAGCCGCTGTAATAAGTCTGCATACATGAATTAGTTTGGCAAACAAGTCGAAATGATTAGCACAATGTGGATTTCTTCCTCATCTGCTTGGAGAGGTTTGGCCTCCTTTTGCAGTCAGATGCTCGTACAATGCACAGCAGGGACACGGAAAATGTCATTTCTAGCTATTCAGAACAGGACGCGCTAGCATGCGTTAGTACATGGGCATTTGGCAGACGCTCTAACGGAGAGAGACTTACATTTTTCTTTTTCTTTTATACAACTGAGCAATTGGGGGTTTAGCTCAGAGCCCCAACAGTGGAAAATTTGGTGGTGCTGGGAATCGAACCCCGATCTTCTAATCAGCTGTCCAACCACACAAATTAACAACAGATGGGGCAAAACAATCTGTGGCAAAACATTTTGTAAAGTGTTTATATGTTGTTAATCATCACATATAATTTATTAAAATAAAAGTTTAATTTCATAAAGGACGAGTTGATTTTTTGAAAATGCATTTTGTGTTTTTGCTGTTTGTGTTTTTGAGTTGAATAAAAGACGATTTTTTTTCCTGTATTTTATTAAGGATTTTTTTTTTTTTTAAAAGTCTAAAAATGTCATTTCGGAATTAAGCAATTCTCAATTCTGATTGGCCAGAACTGGTCTGATTGGTTGATTAGATTTGCAAATGGAAGTTTATATTAAGGCTCTCTAATATATCATCAGTTGTACAGTAAAACTCTACACGTATTTTACTTGCGGGCTTTTGTGATGAAAAGAACAGAAAAAGATGAATATTATTTCCACTTCAACGTGATGTTGTACAGTCAGTAACCTGCTCGGATAAGCAGGAGCACTCCATTAACTGATAATATGTTAAAGCACCTTCTGCAGCACTTAGCCTTCTCTTGGAAGGGGCTACCACTTTACCACATCCTGATTTGATTTGATTTCACTTTACTTTGCTCCAGATCTGTCAAAAAGTCTGCACAGCCCTTTCCGAGTCGATCCACAGGGTTTTGACTGAGTTATTCCGAAATCTTGTCCATTTTTCCTCTGAAGCCATTCCTTTGCTCATCCCTTTGTGGAATTGTGCTTTGGGTCGTTGTCGAGACGAACTTTTACATTTGTCTTTGTCTTCAGTTGATCCGAAGCAGAGGTGTGCATTGGTATTTGGAGCAATCTGTGATTCCCATGATTATCGTGACTACATCCCCAGATGGATGGATGGATGGATGGATGGATGATAATTACTTTTAGAAATTGGTTAATAGTTGATAGTAACAGATGTTCTTTCTGAATATAGTCACGAGTCTCATCATTAGCAGAACAGACACTTGAACCAATAAGCTTTTATTTTGCTCCCCATAAATTGTGTAATCCATCATTAGCCTGGTTCATTTTGGAAACCCAATTTGTTTCTTCACATTTTATGGCTTTTTACCCCAAAATGTGTCTTACAGGACAGTACAAATGGATATGGTCCAGTCGGGAAATGTATCTTAAAGAAGTCTTTCAGGATTGAATAAAAGCATGTGGTGTTGAGGGCAGAAGTAGGTCAGACAGGCTGTGCTGTTTATCCCACACACTGGCTGGCTTTATAGAGTGAAGAACAGATTCAGAGAACAGCCTGGGATGCAGCTGATGGATACTGTATCGCTTCTGCTTTCTCCACAGCATGTGTGCTCGAGGCGGCATATTGGTACTTATTAAGGACATGGGTCTCGAGAACAGATCTTCTACACATCTCTCATCAAACACAAACAGTCTTCAGGGATCCAAATCCCTTACGCAAGGTCAAGAGATGCCCTCATGACCTTCAACACATCACACAAGCTGCCAGAGGCAACAAATTCTTGTTTCTTTTGATTGTTTCAGGGGACGGTCTGATGTGTGGGGAGCATCGACTCGCCTTTGTTAGATGAATACGCATTTCTTTTTCACCTGCAGGAGAGTCTTTGCGTCACTGATGTTTCTAGAGGCTTAAGGATACACGTTATCAGACGGACCATTCAGAGGGGATCAGCCGCAGTACTGTCACTAAAGATGGATTAAAGCCAGACGCACAGCTTTAAAAAATTTGATGATTACCTATTTCAGACATTTATAACACATTTATAACAACTGCATAATAATGTAATAAAATACAGCGTCTCATTCGGTTAGGAAAAAATACTAAAGAATAGTATTTTAGATGAATTAGCTTTACATTTTATTAATTTTACCTTAAAAAATTACCTTCAGGTCAATTTCATTTGTCCAATGATACATTTCAATGAGTTAATATTTCCTTTGTCTGTCAAACTGTTCTCTTTGCCTACTATCAATCGACTTTGCTGTCAATTGGTAAACTGACCGGACTCGTCAGACCGAAGTTTAGTCAGATTTATTAGATTAGAACTGACTAATCTTCGGTCTGATGAATAGATTCAGATTTCTTTTGACGAGTCTACTCTAGGGCGAGTGGTAGCGCAGTGGTTATGCTGTTGGACTGCTGATCGGAAGGTCATGAGTAGGTAGTGGCTGTAACAGCTCTTATTTTGTAAGCAAAAAAAATTTTTATTACAGTTATTTCAGTTTTTATCAGGTCTTAAACAGAAACGCAAATGGAGGCCAATAGAACCAATAGAACGTATTTAAAGCTGTAACTCGGCTATTATTTGACACATCAACTTGGCTACCGTTTGAAAGAAATTAATCAATTCAAGTACAATTAATCAATCAATTCAGCTATCATCAAAATAATCTGTAGTACATAATTATCGTACATGAAGTTTTAGCTCAGTGTTTAAGGTGTGGGTTCAATTCCCAGCACTGCCAGGCTGCCACCACTGGGACCCTAAGCACGCCTATTATGAATAAAGAAGATAAATGTAAGTCATTCTGAATAAGGTGTCTGTCAAATGCCAGAAAGTAAACGGTTTTTATGGTAAAAATAGACTTAACCATTTTATGATTCACCTTAGATATAAATCAACTATTATATCATCTGCTGAAACTTTTAGTCTTACTTGGCTACTCACTTGTCTGACAGACTGGCACTGGCAGGAATCAAATCAGCTTCGGATTAATGAATCGGCTTCGCTAGGGTAACCCTAACCCTATAAATCAACAAAGAATCAGCTCGGCTATGAATCTTAAAAATGACTCATCTCTGGTCTAATCACAGCAGACGATTCGAGACGATTCACCTGTGGGCTGACGAACTGATGTGATAAGCCATAATGGGGGGGGGGGGGGGGATTCCTATCCTAGATGCATCGTGATGCAGACATCGACGATTCTGAATCGATTCATAAATGAAACAGCGCACACAACAGATGCGGCCGAGGAATGACAAATCACTGAAAACGATTTAGGCTCCATCCAAAATCAGAAACTACTTAAGTATGTAGTGAATTTACGTTATACGTTTAATAACCTGTATGATGTTAAACGGGGTCAAATTTAGCTACAAGGATTACAATGTTTTATTCTTTAATGCAACGTGAAGCAGCGAGTAACAGAAAACAGCGTTCCTTGTAATTAAACTGTGTTCGTTTATCATCATCCAAGTTCAACTTTATCTGACTCTAAATTTGCGCTGCTGTGACATCGAATGTCAAGTACGTCAATATAAAAATGGCGGATGTAGTACGTTCGAATTTCATTCCTACTACACGTGACTATATTATATAAAACGTACATTTTTAACGGTCGAAAAGTTTAATTACTTAAATTTAGCACATATTTAACTAGTATGTGATTTTAGACAAAAACGTCAATCCAATATGGCCGTTTCTGGGTAAATGATATGCTGCTAAAGGCAAATGTTTCATTTCCTGTTGAGTTTTTGTAACTTTGTTGTTGACTCGACAAATGACTTTCATTTGTTTTTGATTAATAAAAGATCTTTTATAACCTTATTATTACAGATATAGACGCTTAAATAGTCAAACAGTACAAACAAGAAAACCTGTATTAAAACAAAAGATGCATCGATAATCGTTTTATCTCGGCATTGCAACCATCTGAATCCGAATCGATTCGAATCGTGAGGTGTCTGAGGATTCCCTCCTCGAATCCTAGATATGTTCACAAAAATCGATTCAACTATTAACTCACGAATGGATTCTAGAGATGGAGACTTTAATTTTACCTTCTGTAAGCTACCAAATACAGTGTGTATTTAACGATACACACTTGCCCTTTAAAAGCCAGGGTTTGTTCGGTTCGTTGATTGACGGCAGCACAAGAGGATCATTATCGGGGGGCTGCCATGTTCAATCGCTGGGTATGGTTTGGGTGGCGGCCTACCGAGTTTGATCTGGCGATTACACCCTCTGATTGGCAGGTGAATGGACTTTCTAATCGGATTGAGCGCTTTTGGAGCGGAGCATTGTGTGGAATGAAAAGAAGGAAGAGCTACATTTACAAATACAATACACACTTACATGCCCCTCACACACACACACACACACACACACACACACTTAGCAGCGTGCTTTAGTTTCATAAACTAGCTGCAGAGAATGGAGTTTTGTTTATCCGTCTGCACTGTAAAGACCAGCTGAACGTTCTGTGTTCAAGGTGACCGTTGGGGTGCTGGTCAGTACAGAACCGTCCTGTCCCTGACAACTCTGGCATAACATTACACACTGCCACTGGGGCAGCTTGCCAAGACAATATGGCTTTTTCCCCCTCTGTTCACATGGCTTTGTGCCAGCAGGGATGTGATTGGGCTTAAAAAGAGAATTGAAGTACATGAGATGACCTCCATGCGTCTCCTTCTTTCATTATCTCTCTCTCTCTCTCTCTGCTGTGCTTCTTTTTCACTGGTGATGAAATTTAAAAAAAAAGACTAAAATCAGGAGGTCTCTGGGATTTTTCTTTTTCCCCCAAACAGTCGGAGAGACAGTTTAAATCCCAGGGAGTTATATTTCTTTTTCTAGATACCTAGATATCGCATCCATCATCACACTGTCTGACAGATGCCTTCTCTCTCTTTATCACACATACACACACACACACACACACACACACACACAGAAAGCCAGCAAATGTGTTATACTACTAACAAAGAATGTAATTTTAAACTAGGCCAAATATTAATAACATGAAGAAGAAGAAGAAGAAGAAGAAGAAAAGAACATATGAACCCACAGATCATTACATTATTAAATATTCTGGTAATATTTACAATTAAAAAACTACATTTTATTCTATATGTTATCATTTTAGCAGCATTTACCGCCTACACTTTTCACCTACTTTATATAATAAATTTGATGTTTGCAAAAAAACGGAGATTTTCTTTCTGGTAACTTTTTTGTCTGAGACCTCCTTTTCCACGAGAAAATATTTTACGCCCCCCCTTTACATTTAATGATATTTTCGCTCTTGGTACTTCCTGTATTTCATGTTTTCTGTATTTCCAGCACTGCGACCCGAATTGGTGGCTCTCCCTCACCTGCAGGGTCCAGTATGTCTGGTTCATTACTATCAGCTGCTGAAGGAGAATCAGAGACACTCGCTAGTTTTTGTGATGGACGAATTACAAATTTGTCCATTTTTTGGTCAACCAGCAGATCACGGATAAAATTAGCTAATGCAGTATGATCGTTCTTCTTAATGCTCCTCACTGCTCAACAAAACCCCCCCACAGAGCTCGCTGAGGCCCCCTTGTGGGTCGGGACCCCCCGGGTTGGGAACCGCTGCTGCATTGGACGACGCACGTAAAGAAGCGCAGCGTGTGAGATCCCACGAGACGGCGTTGCATCTTTAGAGTTAACGAGAGACGACGAATGTCTGAATTCCTCAACATACGAATAGAGGTTTAAGCCTGGAAGGTCTTCAAAGTGCTCCCTGTTTTTCTGCCATATGGAGCCACTAATTGCTGTCTTAGTTTTCCCTCCTTTTCTTTCACTGTGGAAAAGTGGGACATGGACGTTACCGTGCTGAGGCTTATTTCGAGAATAAAGAAAGCAACAGAAATAGAAAGCGAGCCGAAGATGGTCGAGATGAATGCAAATGAAAATCACGAGGATTCGTTCATTAAACCGAGTCGGAGACGCAGAAATGTGTGAGGTCTTAAACACCCGGGAAAATTATAATAACCGGCTGGGAAAATCACGGATGAGGAAAATGAATGTGCATAACTGAGACGTAATGAGAGAAACTCCGACACATTGATTAGCATAGCAACAAATACGAGGACAGTGTGTGGTGTGTGGTGTGTTGTGTGTTGTATGTGTGTGTGTGTGTGTGTGTGTGTGTGTGTTAGGGGGCGGAGACGTGCACACATGAGACAGGTGTTCCTTGAGTTTTTAGTCGTGGAATATAACATTTGAATATATTTGGAAGGGAACGAAACTTTTATTTTGCATTTTTAGAATGCGGAAAGAGTGTGTGAAAGGAAATAAATGCGCCACACACACACACACACACACACACACACACACACACAGAAATGCTAATCCACACAGATCAAAGACGAGGAAGAAATTAGCCTGATTCGTGTGTCAGGTCTTTATTTACTCAAAAGCAGACGAACAAAAACAGTTGATTTGCTTTGATTTTTCTTTTTTCTATTTTGTGTAAAGTTTAATTTGGGTTAGAACCCGAAATCTGTAGCGCATCACGTCACCGCAGCTGTGAATCTAGAAGGAGTTTTCTGGATGTCGAGATTAAGGCAGAGTGAAAAATTAGCATATATAAACTTGCTTTGAAATATAAATATGATAATCATTTATAGATATATTTAAAGTTTAGAAAGAAAAGACACACACACAGACACACAGGCCATTAAATACACCTACAGACATATATATATATATATATACACACACACACACATATACACACACACACAGACATATACACACACACAGACACAAATATATATACATACACTCACACAGAAATATACACACATGCAGACATATACACACACATACAACACATATACACACAGACATATAGACACAGACATATACACACACACACACCACACACCTAAGACACATACACAGACATATACCACAGACATATAGACACACAGACATAGACACAGCCATATACACTATACACACAGACACCCCACAGACATATACACACACAGACATATAGACACAGACATACACACACACAGACATATAGACACAGACATATACACACACAGACATATACACACAGACATATACACACACAGACATATACACACACAGACACACATATAGACACAGACATACACACAGACATATACACACAGACATACACACACAGACATACACACACAGACATATACACACATAACACATATACACACAGACATACATATACACCAGACACACACAGACACAGACATATACACACAGACATATAGACACAGACATATACACACACATAACATATACAGACACAGACATATACACACACAGACAATAGACACACAGACACAGACATATACACACACAGACATATACACACACAGACACACACACAGACAGACACACATATAACACACACAGACAATACAGACACATATACACACACAGACATATACACACACATATACACACACAGACATATACACACAGACATATACACACACACAGACATATACACACAAAGACATATACACACATATACACACACAGACATATACACACAGACATATACTCACAGACATATACACACAGACAAAGAGACACACACAAATACACAGATATATACACACAGACATACACACCAATACACAGACATATACACACAGACATACACACACACAGACATTTACACACAAATACAGACACACACCAATACACAGACATATACACACAGGAGGACAGACACACACACACAAATACACAGCCTAATACAAAAAGACAGATAGATACACAGGTAGACATATTTACACACAGACACACAATTATACATACAGACATACACACAGGAGGACAGACAGAGACACACACACACACACACACAGATACACACTAACAAACACAGACTGACAGACACACAGACAGACATATACATACACAGACACACAAACATATACACACAGACAGACAGACACACAAACAGACATATACATACACACACAGACATAGATACACAGTCCAACACACAGACAGACACACAGACATACATATACACACATAAACACAAACATATACACACAGGAGGACAGACACACACACACACAGATACACAAACCAACACACAGACTGACAGATACACAAACAGACATTTACATACACACACACAGACACACAGGACAACAGACACAGACATTGACACAGTCCAACCTACAGACAGACACATAGCCAGACATAAACACATACACACAGACACAGAGACAAATACACACACGAGGACAGACACACAGCTGTAAAAACAGTAGAAACACTGTGCAGCTCAATGAACTCACCAGCCCTCACATGTCTTTATATAGATATGTGTGATATAGATATTTATATAGGTATTTATACCGATATTTTTTTTTCGCTGGTACTCGCCGATACCGATAGCTGTACCTGTATCAATACCAGTATCTGTATCGGTGTAAATAAAGCATCAAGTCTCAACTTTAAATAAGATGTGGCTTGTTCCATGACCTCGTCATTAGGATCATCTATCTGAGGTTATCCAGTTACAGTAGCTTGTTGCTAGCAGAACACGCTAATGTAAGCGTCCCTGTTTGGTCCTACTCCACTTCTTAAAAACTCAATAAACAAAAAAAAATAAATACTCTCGGGCTTTTCAGAACGCACCATCTGTCACCGCCCGTCACGCCGTCACGCCACATCTGGTTTCCATGGTGACCGACGCTCACACATCCAGTATGTTAATTACACGCTAACACTTTTCTTTAAGAAATGATGAGACGCTGGGAGAATGCGAGAAAGCCGAATGAGTGTGTGGAACATAAAACACCAAAGTCTTTGTTTCTGCTGATTTTTTTTTCAATTATTAAAAAGGAGGTGGGGGGGGGGGGTGTCGGAATAACTATATACCACACGCAATCCATTATTTCCATCATTATTTATCCATTGTGGTGGTAATTGCTGTTACATTGTTCCTGAGATGAACGAGAGAGAGAGTTCATATTCTCTGTAATTAAAATGAGTTCCTGCTCAGACACGACAAAAGACAAAAGGAACAATAATGGAGATGTTTTCGGATGGGGGGGGCTTATGGGGTGTAACGACCTCCGCTTTATAATTACCCATGATTCTGTGGAGGTTCTTGGTATAACACGTGAAGGTTTGATATCGTCATTATTGTTACAGTGGAAACTCGAAAAATGTATTTTTATCCTAACAATTAAAAATTTCCACCAGAATATGAAGCATTTGCGTAACCGAACGTCGGCTAAGTTGCCGGTATGTCAAGCGAAGTCTAACGGAATTTTCCGAATTTATACCCTGGGCATTAGAACTGAATGGGTTCTGGAGGTATTGCGATAGAAATTTTTCCATTAAAAAAAAAAATGTAAATGCAGATAATTATTTTTAGTTCCAAAAAAATATCATCAATTTACATCCCTATAATCACATTTTTAAATAAAAAAACAATCCTAACATTAAGAATGTTGTGCAAATGAAGTAAAATTATTAAAATTATTTTTTATTTTTGGTCGTAGCTTTTTTAAAACTTTCGAAGCTTTCGTGGACTGACAGAAACTTCTTAAAATTAGCAAATGTTAGACGCTAAAGTTTGCTTTCCACTGCCGCCACATGCTAAAAGATTCTTAATTCTCCGCATTCTTTCATTCATTCATTTTCTATACCCGCTTATTCCCTAATTCGGGGTCACGGGGATCTGCTGGAGCCCATCCCAGCCGCCTCTGCAAGGGCGAAGGGCAGGAGGGGGACACCCTGGACAGGTCGCCAGTCCATCGCAGGGTCTTGGCATTCTTTCACCAGATAAATGATGCTAATCATAATCCAATAATATATTCATACATACATACATCCTAATGGATAGGAGTGTTTGTTTTATTAGTAACTTTGACATTACGACATTGACAGTTGTTTTACATAGCTAGTAAATTAGCGTGTCTATTTAAGGTTATGCCTAATTAGGAACATAAGCCTGAAATAACATGATAACTTTCTAGTCTCTTCTTGTAGACGGGGGTCAGCAATGAAACGCGTATACTTGGCAAGCTAGCATACCTGTTTAATTCTTAGTTATTTCTCTGGTATGACAGTTAGCTACTTAGCTGTAAGCCAAAGACAGAGATTTGCTGTTGAAACGTCCATCCATTCTTCCTGTAACCACAAATATATTCTAATTCGTAACTATAAAGTAAAATCGAATGTGTTCAGTAAAAATCCTAACATAACTAAAACTATAAGGTACTGGTTTGTTTTCGCCAACCAGGAAGTGTTGCTAGCCACTGCGATAGACCGACCAACTAATGTGTCGTCCATCTTGGAAGTAAAAATCAGCCGTATATCAGTCCAAGATTATCTACATTTACATTCCTGGCATTCGGCAGACGCTTTTATCCATTTATTTATTTTTATACGACTGAGCGGCAACTTGGTGGTGCTGGGAATCGAACCCTGCTCTTCCAATTAGCAGGCCGACACCTTGACCACTGCACTACCACTTCCCATCTCTTAGCTCTTATGATATTTATTCTCCTTTAACAATTTATACTGTTAAATTTGTTAAAATGGTCTTATGAAGAATAAACCTCAGATTTCTTTATTTGGTGATATTATATATAAATAAAAAACCCAATGCAAATAATTCACCGTATAACATTTCTGTCATTTGGCAGCTGCACAAATCCGGAGCATCTTACATTTATCTTATTTTTTTTATCCTTGTGAGCAGTTGAGGGTTAAGGGCCTTTCTCAGGGGCCCAGCATTGACAGCATGAAGGTGCTGGGAATTAAACCCACCGTCTTCCGGGTTAGCAGTCCAATGCCTTAACCACTGAGCTACGACTTCCGACATGTATAATATTTGAAAGATAATGAGCTCAAAGCGAACGCTCAGGTAACGTTTTTCATATGTTTTCGTGAATAAAGTTTTAAACACACGTTTTATTCGGCTCGTGTTAACAGAAGCTTCACCGTTTCAGCTCGTCGGCAGATTAAACACACGTGATACTTTACACATCCCTCCCCCCCCTCCCTCCCTCCCTCCTTTTTCTCCTTTACTTTCCCTCCATTAAATTGTTCATTTCCTCGTCTCTTTTCAATCCTTATAATTTCAGTTCCTTTCTTTCGCCAGTCGCATTAAAATCTCGTTCTTTTCTCTAATCATTTGTCAAAAAAAAAAAAATATTTGGGGTTTTTTTTTTGGGTGTAAGAAAGGTTTGTGTTAGTAAAATAAAAACGCTGCCGAAAACAAATTGCTAATAAAACTCTGACCTTGTGATCTGTTCATGCAAAATTCACTCACACACACACACACACACTCACACTCGTCTAAGCAATGTCCTTGCAATGATGTGAGAATTAACATAGCAGTTTATTAAAACACTACTCTCAAAATCGAACCTTAGCCTCGGACCCTGAGGATTTATCTAAGAATTTTTTTAGTTATTTATTGAAGAATTAGTAGGAATGTAAGAATTTTGGAATATTTTTTTGTAGGGACTGCCGAAATGTCCCCACAAGGTCGAAAGGGATAAATAGAGACATACCGATGATTCTAAAGAACAAAACTGGAACCTCTGATCCAAAACTGGAATCATGTTTTTATTTTTATGCAACCGAGTGCGAAAATCGACCCAAATTCCCTACAATAAGCCTCCATTGAGCCTCGATTTCACCCAGACGTCTTCAACTAAATGATAAGAAATAATAAAATGATAATACAGCTTAACTCGACGCTGAGTTCTTCTACTTTTTAGTCTCTTTGATTTGGTCATAAAGGAAATCACTAAATATTTTGTTGCTGTTTATGGGAATAATAAGAGTTGTGATGAATCAGCTGAAAGTCTAATATGTAATCGTTCAAGCGTACATTGCCACGAATTTAAGAATGAATGAAACCTCCGCACTGGGGCTACGACGTCATTCTAATTCCCCGCGTGATGTCACGAGAGCTAACAAACAAAAATCATGGCAGAACTCATAGCGGCTCCCGAGAGCACATGGGTTTGAGTGTAAATCCTGTAGTAAATATAATGAATGATTTTTTATCTCTGCTGCGATGAGAGCGATTAAAGAGCGAATTCGAGATCCAGGATGGTGCGATTGATCGCTGCTGTAGAGACGATGTGCTGTGTCATGCTACAGCACAGTGCTGGGGGTCACCTTAAGAGAGAGAGAGAGAGAGAGAGAGAGTGCAGCATCAGCACCTACCCTGCAGCCTCTGCATCACGCTGGCGATGTCTCTGGCCTCCTGGCGATGTCTCTACTGCCGAGCGTCCGTACTGCGGCGGTCCGGATTACTGCCGGGCGGATGCCATCCTGTGCCAGGTGCGGACTCCGGCTCCTGTTCCGGGTCCGATCAACTAAAGAGTGTGTTTATGATGAAAGACATCAGCTAGGATGAAAGAGCCAAAAAAAAAACCTGACGATGATGTGTTCCTGTCCTCTGAAGTTGTGCTTACAGTATATCCTGAGCATCCTGAGCACAGACTGCAGCTTCTCTGCATTCCTGCTCTGTCTCTCTCTCTCTCTCTCTCTCGCTCTCTCTCCTCACGCTCTCACAGTCTCTCTCTCTCTCTCTCTCTCTCTCTCTCTCACACACACACACACACACACACACACACACTAAACGATATCATTTGTCATCACTGCATCCCTGCACTCCCACTCAGCCCCATGGTCCACTCAGTCCAATCAGTGCACTCAATGCCCCCCCTTGCCAATCAGAGCACAGCTTGCACACACAACAAATTTTTTTTCATTTCTGGTAGCCCCACTGGGTAAGTACTATTTTTTGGTAGACTGAAATGACTCTAACTAGCCTAAAATTAAAAGCCTAAAATTAAAAAAATATAATTAGTATTTTAAAAATTATAATATTGTAAAGGAGACAAAACTTCAGTCGATCGAAACTATTTTCGAAACACACATGAAACACAGTCGTAAAAAAATAAAAAAAATACGAAGATAAAAAAAAAAAAAAAATCGAATTAATATAATCACCAACACCAATACGAATATTTTTATCTAAGTGAATATCCTGTTCCGGATGTCAGTGATTTCCTCTATTTATTTACATTAACAGCACGTGGCAGACGTTCTTATCCAGAGCGACTTACATTTATCTCTGTTATATCGAACGCCAGTCTTCCAGGTATCAGGCCAACACCTTAACCACTGAGCTACCACCACACAAACCCCATCCCACCCCCACCACCCCCTGCCCACCATGATCTTGATCACATGTTTAAACTTGCTGTGTGAGATTTCACTCGTCGGTTAAGGACAGTAACGACTGACAGGACGATGTCGGAGGAATTGGTCATAGATTGAAAGTGAAAGTAAAACGCGAGCGCTCGTTTGAACGCATATTAATAGTGGCTCCCCAAACTTTATTTGTAACTACGGCTGTCACGGTTATTAAATTTGTAGTAATTAAGAAGTAAAGACAATTTGTCATTTTTAAATAATTAATTTATTATAATTAGTCATATTACATATTCATTAGTCAAATCATATTAGTGTAAAAAGGTATATTATTTATTCATCCATTCATCTTCTATACCTAATTCAGGGGGCACGGGGATCTGCTGGAGTCTATCCCAGCCCAGTCTCTCTCTAAATGGGTGAAAGACCGGAGGGGGACACCCTGGACAGGTCACCAGTCCATCACAGGGACACACACACACACACACACACACACTCACACTCGCTCCTATGGGCAATTTGGAATCACCAATCAATCTAACATACAACCAGAGAACCCGGAGTAAACCCGCACAAGCACGGGGAAAACATACAAACTCCACCCAGAAAGATCCCTGCAGGGGAATCGAACCCAGGACCTTCTTACTTTGAGTCAACAATGCAAACATTGGATTTAAATGATATAAATATTAAAAAAAGAAACCATATATTTGACAGAAATGATTACGACACCGCCCTATCCAGACTTCCTGAAAAATTTCTGTACTGTAGTGTTCTGTACTATCAATACTGCCAAGGTGATTATTGATTATTAATGGTTATAATGACTAATAACTTATCTTGAGTGTGTGTGTGTGTGTGTGTGTGTGTGTGTAAATGAAAGAATCAGTGCAGAATCGCATTGGCTTGAACAAAAATTCAGAGATTTCATCTTGACTTCTCCGGAGCTGTGCGCTAACACGCGTATCACGTTATGGCACACAGACGCAAAGAGGAGGGACTACATTCAGAGTGTGTGTGTGTGTGTGTGTGGAAAAAAGGAAAAAAGAAAAACCCTCTACTGCACCTCCTTCCAGTTAGACTGCTGACTTTGCTGCTTCCTCTCAGCAGTGTGACCTCTGAAGTGAACGCTCGCCGCGGATGCAGGCTTTCTGCTGCATAGAAGGAGGGAAAAGGGTTACAGCATCGTCTGAATCTTATCAGCTCACACACACACACACACACACACTTACACACACTCCTGCTACACTACAGCAAAAGCCCTCAGAAAGAGCAGTCATCAGCATAATGCAGACAAGCTCATTAGACTCCCGAAGTGTGAGGGCAATGCAGCGTAACAACACTTTCAGCTCACTTCATACTCATTTCTGTACACACACACTGTACTGATTGCACACGATTGATCCAGACCCTAATCTCCACTCCGGACCTTTCAGACCCTTCCCTATGACCCACTCCAGTTAATGATCAAATCACCAGGGGGACCGAGGACGTTTCCACTCTGCCGTAAAGACGCTCCAGCTGTTCTTTAAGGACTAATGATTTAAGTTGCTCACACACACAGTGTAACCACATAATTCCTGCTACCTGTTTTCCACCCAAATGAGGACGGGTTCTCTGTTGAGTCTGGTTCCTCTCAAGGTTTCTTCCTGTTCCGTCTCAGGGAGTTTTTCCTTGCCACCGTCGCCCTTCTTATAATCTCTCTGATTGTGTAAAGCTGCTTTCTGACAATCACCACTGTAAAAAGCGCCATATTTTCTTTCTTTATTTCTTTATTTATTTTTTAATATTTTATTTTATTCTATTTCTTTTTTTGTCTTATTTCCACTGTATATTTTTATGTACATTTTTTCCTTTTGGTGTTTTATACTTTGTGTATTGATGGATAGTTGTTGTTTTTTTTTTTTTTTTTTTTTTTATTAACCTTTCTTTTATATTAGATATTAGAAAGTTTTATTTTAACTGATTCATAAAAAATAAAAGCTTTTTACACACTTTAAGCCACCCGGATAAAGGAAGCCACACGGATCATGGAACAATTCTGCTAAATACCGTAACGCAATTATTTAAATGATTATATTTAGATATTTATTGAAATTATTATAAAGCGTTTCTACTTTGCTTCATTATTTACTGTTAGCGTCATTTAAGCTTAGTTCTACTTTTTATTACTTTTATACTCTTATTAACTTACTTAATGTCATTTTGGGGATTTCAGAGTATTTGTACACAATCCCGACGACTGTCTATGTCTATGTCTCTCATCCAGCTGTTACATCATTAATCAAAATGACTCAGTGACGTTAATAATTTCAGTTTAGCAATTTACTTCATCAACTTTATGAATGATTTATTTGAAAAAAAATGAGCGATTGTGCCATTTTGCCATCTGCTACGACTTTCTTATGCTACACGCAATGAAGTTAATGCTTTCTAGGCCATGATAAAGATCTGCAACAGTGCCACCTACTGCTCAAAACCAACAGTTACATGCATAAAAGCTGTTATTTATGGATTTTTACCAATAAATGTGTAAAATCTAATAAAAATAAGAACTAAGATATAAATTCATAATTAAATAATAGAAGATTTATACTCAAAATTACTCGACAAACATTTTGCAGGGCTGTGATATGCAGTTTAATCTATCTCTTACATTTATTAAACTCTGTTGTAGGATCAGCGCGGTTTATGCAGTGTTACATTTACATACATCCATGTTTATTTCTGCCATTTGGCAGATGCCCTTATTTAGAGTGACTTACTGTACATTTATATCAATGTATGAGGGTTAAGGGCCCTCCTCAGGGGCCCAGCAATGGCAGCTTGGTGGTGCCACGATCTTTTGATAAGCAGTCCAACACTTTAACCACTGAGCTACCATTTTCCATGATAACTCCACCTTACGGTGTGGGAAAACGGTGGCTTATGGTTAAGGTGTTGGATTACCAACCCGAAGAGTGTGGGTTCGATTTTCAGCTCCATCAAGCCACCACTACTGGGCCCCTGAGCAAGGCCCTCAACCCTTAATTGCTCAGTTGTATAAATGAGATAAAATGTAAGTCACTCTGGTTAAGGGCGTCTGCTAAATGCTGTGCAGAGTAAATGTTGGTAGTTTAAAAAAAAATATTCGATTAGATCAGATTAGATTCAACTTCATTTGTCCATTGGACTTAAAGTCCAACGCCGTGATTTTTATTAGACAGATTGTCATACGATATGAAATTTATTAGAGTAGATGAGAAATCCGAATGTATTTGCAGATTTGAATATTTCTGACTCATTGAATGGATCAGAGTCTCAAGAGTCTTTGGAGTTATTGTTCTTTGGGGAATTATTCTTGCTTTTGACTGATTTTGTCCTTCCACTAGAGGGCACTCAAAGTATCCTTAAAAAATCTTTTTAAGCTCATAAATCACACACACACACACAGACTCTCTTGGATCTGAATGTTTTACTATGCACTACGAGCTCGATTCTGCTGAATTGAAACGATTCTACTGAATTGAAATGATTCAAAAGAATCAGATGAATCAGTACTCATAATTTTGAGTCTCTAATTTTAGGTTTTTAAACAACTCAGTCAGATACTTGTTCCTACAACTGATCTCAGTAAATGAAGTCATATAAAGGGATCTGATATTGAACTCAAATGAATCTGGGTTCGTTCTTCAATAAATTAGCATCGGTTACGAAGTTTTTCCAGAGCTTTTATTTTATCAATTCTATAAAAACTTCCTTAGAAACCAACCAAACATCTAAATATTGTGTACCATTGTTTATGTACAGCTACATTACGCCTTTTAGCATCACACACACACACACACACACATACACACACACACAATGCACACACAACTGGGCATGATTCCTTCACGCCACCACATGAGACAACAATGAGAGGAAATATCAGCTGAGCTGACATTTATCCCTGTCCACCCAATCCTGCGCTTTGTCCCAGATCACCCCGCTTTCCAGTACACCAAGTCGCCAACGCTACAGCCAGTGAGCGAGATATTACACTATAAAAGGTTACCCTAGGTTTGGAATAAAGAACTTTGTTGTGTGCTTAATCTTATCACTGTCTTGTCAGTCAGGCTGGTGGAAAAACTGACACAGGTTTAGGAATACTAAATCCCTGTTATTGCACTTTCTCTCCCATACCAGCGTGTCTTGATTTATACTCCAAAAACGTTTGTCCGTTCAGACTGTGGTCAATCCTGGAAAGTCGTTTAAAAGCGGCCATTTCGGTTTGGTTTTGTTTTTTTTTTATTTTCCCATATTTGAATCTACACTGTAGATTTTGGCGGCGTTTTTAACCCTCATCATGTTGTGTCACCCTGCAGGATACGATTATAGCACATATTTTCCTACACGGGCTCTCAAGGAAGCGGTCTCTCGTTAGTGGTGGAGGAATGAAGCATGAGGTCGGGATCCGTGGAGGAAAGATGAGGGGAAAAAATGATGAATGACATAAAACATTAAAAGGGGTGACACCATTTATCCATGAGTAAAAATCACAGATGTGCAGGAAAGGGACACAGAGACCAGCTCGACTCAGCTCACGTCAGCTTAGATCGGCTCGGCTCGAACTTTCCACCCTACAGGAACCCTGGAGCGAGGAGATAAGGAGGAAGGGCGCTGCTAATTTCATACAGGAAAAGCAGGAAATGTGACAGTTTCCGTGTAGTGGATCCTGTGGAATACTGAGAGAAGGAGGAGGCAGAAAAGACAGAATGCCCGGGAGTGAAGAAGGAATCATCTAGAGAAATATACTGTAGGAGATTCGGGAGGAGCGAGGGAGCTGGAGGACCAGAGTGAATGTGCATCTCAGGTCCCTTCTCCTCGGTGGGTCCGGACGGCGCCATGGCCGATAACAGCACTCATCCCATCCTGGAAATCCTTCAGTCCTTCAGCACGAGTAAGACACGTCTGTCTTTGTATCTTTAGTCCTGTAGGATTCCAGGGCAGGACACTGAACGGTTTTTGGTGGATATGGATAACCATAAAGCTGGGAATGTTTACCAACCAAAATACTGTTACTGTTGTCAACTTATAGACGGAGATTGTTTTTATTTTATTAGCAGTAAAGCAGTGTTATTGGGACTCGTTTAAAAAAAAAAAAGCATATGTTATGGAAATATTTGACATTTTTTGTCCAAAATTTTCCATCTGTCCGAGTCTGGAGCACTAAAGTTTAAAAATAAAGTCATGCAAGCTTGGATTTCAATAACGTACTATTATCATCCTGAATAAACCAAACTCACAACAACCAAAAGAGAAACTTTTAAATAATTTAAACATCTTTGAATAATAATAATAACTTGTTTTTATTGGGTTCTATTGTTTGCCGGTTCCTGCTGTTTGGTTTGGATTGTTTCCAGACAGATTTATCTTCACGTTACACACAAGGTCTCAGAAGACTCTAACAGACTAATGATACTATAATTACAGTATTTCTCAACACAGATAAAAAGACTGGAAAATAAGGGATGTTTTGGAAAATTTACCAAACAGAAAGACAGGAAAATACACCAAAGTTCTGTCCAACATCCCAAAGTCAAATTCTAATCACGTTAACACATTAAATCAGACTAAATCACCTAAAATATTAAATTAGATAAAATGTTTTGTATATCCTAGTGTGCATGCTAGCGTTTTAATGTGTTACGTGGAATTTGTTTCCATCATGTGAGTCTGTGTCATGTTTGCCGACTGTTGTGTTGTCTTTTTTTTATCAACTCATTCTTATTTTGTTTATTAAGTAAACAAATCTCGTCACTTCCTGGTAACCTGGCGCCAAATATTAAAAAGAATAATTTGATTGGTACATTCCGTTGATGTTTTTCATTAAGAATGTTTGACGCTCCTTTCTTATAAAGTAAATTTAAAAAGTCATACTGGTCACGTTAAGCTATTTTTGTTATTACAGGGGAAAAGGGTAGCGCAGTGGTTAAGGTGTTGGACTGCTAATTGGTAGATCAGGGTTTGCTTCCCAGCACCACTGTTGGGCCCCTAAAAAAGCCCTTAACCCCTAATTGCTCAGTTGTATAAAAGAGATAAATGTAAGTCGCCCTGGATAAGAACGTCTGCCAAATGCTGTAAATGTTAACGTAAAAATCACAAGATCTGTTGCAGCAAAGTCACATGACTTTTTTTAACGCACATGCTGGAATTTATTCTGTAAATGTGTTTATATTCCTTATCAGAATTTAAGCGACTCTTGGCGTTTCCATCTAGCGTTTCCTTTTTAACCGTTAGTCCTAATTGTCCATTAAAATAGGTGGATGAAAACATAGCTGATGACGACCCGAATTTAAAAATCCACAACAAGTTTGATGTTAAAATATTACTAATATACTACAGCTTCCTGCCAGAAGTACTAATACAATACTGAAATTTACGAAAGCTAACGCTATGACACTGTGATTCAAGTTAATTAATGTGCTATGACTTTCAACAAAATGAGGACCAAAATTTCCTCCTCACCACGAACTCCTCATTAGGAGTGAAAGCCCGGTTATATCTTGCTGAGCCAGGCGGCTCAATTAAACGTTTCGGCAGAGCGGAGCAGCGCGGAACGACTTTAACTGCTTTCAGCGAAACTCTGGAGAGATGGCAAAAAAATAAAAAAATTAGAAACCTCAGCAGTCGTTTTCTTCCTAATGTGTTTTTTTCCCTCCATTGTTGCCTCTGGGTTTTTTCCTGGTGGTGTTGGACCTGCTGTGAAATGTAACACAATGCAAAATGAAAAAAAAAATGATAAATAATATTAAATAAGATAATTATAATGATTTATGAGTGAAAAAAAGACAACGGTTAAAATATTGAAATAATTGGCACCTTATTGCTGGAGGAAATATCTTAATTGAAGTATCACGGTATTCACTGCTGGGTTCAATTCTAACGAAACAACAAACAGCACATGATCCATTAAATTTTTACTTAGTTATCGTTAAAAAATGTCAGCAAGAAATGTTGTAGCTTAGTGATTAAGGTGTTGGACTGCTGATCATGAGTTCCATTTCCATTATCACCCCCCAACTACCACTTCTGGGCCCCCTGATCAAGGCCCTTAACCATCAACTGGTTGATTGGATATAAAGGTAAGATAAATGTGAGATAAAAGGTCGCCCTGCATAAGGGTGTCTGCCAAATGTCAGAAATGTTGATGTAAGTTATTCGCTTATGGATTAAAGGATAAAATGAAATTTTAATCCCCAACATCTCCGGTTCACTTAAGTTGTTCCTTATTTTCACTGCAAGAGTTAAACAGCGGGATAAGCGATAATTTATTAACAATGTTATGTTTACTGATTTTAATATCAGCCTGTCCATAACGCTGCTTCCCGCTTAAGATGAAATTAAACCAGAAAAATCTGAACTCCACCTTTATAAATCTCTGAATGTCCATCTGCATTGTAAGTATTTTGCACTAAATTTCATTTCTTCTCGCTCTCATCAGGAGATGTGATTCTTGCCTTCTGTCTGTCCATGGTGGTGGGACTTCTGCTGGGCGCTATAGTGTACGTGGTCCTGACTTGGATGGCGCGTCGTCGGGCGTCTGCCACCATCACCCGCATGCCGTCGCCGCGCTCCTCTGTCCGACCGTCGTCCCCACGTACCCGACCCTTCGCTTTTAGCCGCCAGAGTAGTGCCCATGACCGGCGCAGCAACAACAGCCTGGCCAGCGCCGCCTACTCCTTCCACCGGCAAACCTCGTCTTCGCCCATCGATCATGCCGACCTGTTGGGTCGAAAGGACAGCTTCAGGGCCTCTACATTCCACCCGCTGATCCAGTGCAGCCAGATCGCGCGTGAAGCAGAGGAAGGTAACCACGGCACCTTGTCCAGCAGCCCCGGAGCCACCGGCACTAACAGCACAGCCAGCTCCATGGTCACTCCACCAAGGTCCAGGCCTAGACCGAACTCCTTCTGGGGCAACAACAGTCTGATAGGTGTTAATATCACACAGACCCCTCCACCAGCGTATAACAGCATCATACGGGCCTATCAGGAGACCAGCACTTAAGGGTTGAGTATAAAACGCCCTCTTGATAAAGAAACGGGAAGCGCAGCAACCTGGACATGATCAGAGACTTACCGATGTTTTGTTGAAACGGGAAAAGTTTTTACGATACACAGTGTAAAAATAAAAACTTATTTTTGTTACTGTCATTGATGTAGACAGAACGTGTGATGACTAGCAGTTAAACAGGATAACCATCATTACAGAGCATCAATGTGTGTCTAATAACTGAACGCTGGGGACTCATGGAGTCATTGTATAGTAACGTCTCGTAAACTTTTAACTATTATTGTCTGGTGGCAGAAAACACCAAAGACATAATTTTTTTTTACAACGAAACCTTACAGGATTTCGCAGCTCTTTTTTTGCTTTTATGTCTGATTCTCTAAAAAAAAAGTGCTGCATGTCACAATGTTTTTAGGTGTTTTGTTGCAATATAATTATGGGGTTCGTGTAAATTGCAGCAGAAAAATGCGCTTCCACCGAATTAGCGAATAGTGTGTTAACACAGGGACAGTAGTAAACACACACTAAAACACTCAGTTCAGGTCAGTTTAACAGTATCTCTAAATTAAGAGTCCCCAACTAAGCAAGCTCGGACTGGTGAAGAATATCAGGGAATAATCGGTAGATTTGGTAGAAGCGCTTGCATGCTCTCTTGCGCTAATTTTTGTTGGAAAATGAGAGACATACTAGACATATTAGCACATTTTACAAAATAACAAACAAGGAAGTGTGTTTGGTGGCATAGTCGTTACCTTTTGGGTGGAACTTTACTAAAAACTTTGCTCAACTTTGAAAAAAACAAAAATCACAATGACTGGATAAAGTTGAATGGTGGCGCAGAATGCACAGGGATTGGTAGATTAATAACTGGAAGATTAGTGTTCGATTCCCAGCACCACCAATAGCCACTGCTGGGCCCTTGAGCAAGGCCCTTAAACCCCAAATTGTTCAGTTGTATAAAAAAAGAGACAAGAGTCGCTCTGAAAAAGGACGTCTGCCAAATGCCAAAAAAGGTAATAGTGTGAAATCCTGAAGGGACTGAACTTTTTTTTCTATTTTCTTTCTTTCTTTCTCCCTCCCTTTCTCCCTCTCGCTCTCTCTCTCTCTTTCTTATTCTCATTCTCTCTTTTGCTCTCTCTCTCTCTCTCTCTCTCTCTCTCGCTCTTTCTCTGAGATACTGAACTCCATTTACTTTCCACCAGTCTAGATCAATCGATTCAATTAAAGATGATCGACAAAAATCAATCAGTTATCTATCATCGATTAATCATGCCCATCCCTAATTTACAGTAAACTTTACTGAAAATATTAATTAAAAACTAATTTAGATGTTACTTTCTATTCTTTTTTCATGAACATTCTTTAAAATTTATTTTAAACTACTGAACTTTGATTTTATGTTTAGCTGTAATAAAATCCACGCTATACCGCAATACTTTTACTTTATAAGGGGGAAGTCGTGGCTCATGGTTAAGTTGTTCATCTACCAACCTGAAGTTTGTGGGTTAGATTTCCAGCTCCACTAAGCTCCACTAAGCTACCACCATTGGGCCCCTGAGCAAGCTTGGAATTAAACTTCGGAATTAAACCCACAATATACCGGTCAGTAGGCCAACACTTCAATCACAAGGATACCAATTTCCTATATTCAGATTCTCGACTTACAATTTTTCTTATTAAGTTGTGATACGACTGCGTAACACGAAATTTATATGAAAAAAAAAATGTTTTAAATTTGACACATTATTTTTTATTACTTTGATATTTTTTATTATTTCTATCGGAATTCACAGTGACGTTGTTATGGCCTGTGCAGACACAATAACGTAATATAAGGAAAATTTCATGTAAAATGTGATATTATTGGTACGCGACTCTACAGCCAGCTGGTGGTTGCCGTTCACTCTGCCCAGTCGCGCTCTTGTTTAGTTAGCAGTAACATCGTCTCGTTAAGTGACCTTGTTCTGACTTTTCCATAAAAATATTTTTCTACATTAATTCCTTGTATTATTATTATTATAATGTCTGGGAAACTTTGGATTTAACGGTCTACAGTTCATGAAATACAATAAAGTCTAAGAGGACTTTTTGTAAACGCATGGCTTACATCCTGACAGTGACCTGTTCTTTCTCGCTACACTGCCTGGATTTCCGGTCTCCCTGAGGAAGGCATTCTTTAACGTGTACGGGGTGACCTGCAACAGCTGCAGTATGACATCATTAAAAACTTTGCGCTGAAGCTTAAATGCCTTTTTTAAATTTAATTCCTAGGCGTTACTTTACTACACAAAGTACTGAAACCTTCAGAAGAACGCTAAATACAGGTGGGTTCTGCTAGATGCTCAAGATAACATGCTGTTATAGGGGAAGAATCCACACCATGATGATGTTAATGATGACAGGCTTTGATTTGTCGATGAAATAAATGTCGTAGGACGAAGAAGTGTTCGTCCAATCAAGTTGTTCGGTCTGAATAATATGCTCACAGACAGGCTACGTCATTGAAGGGAAGTTTAGTCCACCATTTTGGTGCCAGAAAAGAAAGTCTTGAGGCAGACCTACCTTGCATCCTAGAGGATTGTGAAACAATTTGAGTGGTACAGATAGGGAGGATCTGAGGGAGCGTGGTGGTATGTGAGGAGTGATGAGTGTTTGGAGGTAAGAAGGTGCTGCTCTGGTTTTGGCTTTGTAGGCGAACATTAGTGTTTAGAATCTGATGCATGCTGGTGGTCAGTAGAAGAAGCCCAGCAGTGGGGTGGTGTGTGAAAACTTTGGTAGGTTGAAAACAACACGTACAGCTGCATTCTGAATCATCTGCAGAGGACAAATTGCACTCAGAGGAAGAGACCTACCAGGAGCCAGTTTCAGTAGTCTAGGGTTAGAAATTACAAAAGACTGAACAAGCGACTGATTGGCCGAGTAGATAAGAATAGATGAATCCTCATGATGTTATGGAAGATAAACCTGCAATATCATGTCAAGTTAGCAACATGTGAGGAAAAGGATAATAGATTGTCCATAGTTACCCCAAGGTTACGAGCGGTGGTCGAAGACATGATCAATTGTCTATGGTGATCACGAGATCCTGCAAAGGAGACGAGTCAACTGGAATGAAGAGCAGTTCATCAGCGTGTGAAGCACATAATCAGCTCATTCACATACTGTGGGAAAAAGTCAGAGAAACCGAGAAAAAAAACGAATTGTTTTTAATATCAAACCTCCAAACTGGGATTTCCACAGAAAATGTTGCTTTGCAAAATTCTAGTATTGTCTAATAAAACCAAACCTACATTTATTTATAAAATAACCTGTTGCCTAAATAAAAATACATACAGTTAGTTTATTATTAGTTTTTTTAAATACAAGTATTTACTATTTAAAATAAAATAAACATGTTAATGTTATCAAGAAAAGCTAACTGTTTGTTATATTCCACACAAGCTAATCAAACTATCTAGCAACCAAACGTAATTACAACATGAATAATAAATATAAACATGTGGGTAAAACATACAAAGATTTAATTGAGATGTGATTTTGATGTAAATAAATATGTTTAAAGTAAGAATTGTAAATATCTATACAAATGAAAAGCTACTAACCGAATTACGCAAGCGCTGTGAAGCCCGCGCGCGACTGTCAATTAAGAATGAATGAGTCATCATCAGGAGTCAAACACGGGAGTCGACTCTCCGGGCTTCGAAACGACACACTCTAAAAACACTGTTTTTCTAAACTAAATTAATCAGTTTTTTTTTTTTAAATTATGGTTAAAACTATTTAACAAAATATTTACTCTATTCTAATAATCAACAAAAATCACTGTCAAACAAGACATTTTTACTAATAAACATCTTAGATTTTGAAAAAAGAATTTTATATAAGTCTCTGATTAAATAAATTAACATACATAAGAACATAAAGAACGATGAATCAATCGAGTCGGCTCTTTGAATCGGTTGTTCGAAGTGAACGTTAAGAACCGATTCGTTCGAAACAGTATTACTAGCTTAATTATAAGTGATAACTAGAGACTAAACTAGCATCTAATTTTGTGGTGTATTTAAATATAACTCATTTTTACTTTTAATAATAATTTTTAACTATAACTACTAATTTCTCAACACTGTCTGACGTTGTTTAAATAATCCTACACTGTTTTTCTTCTATGTAATAGGTAAAACGCACAGAAAGCACAGAATTCTTTATTAAGTATAAATGCACGGGTAAACTTTGATTAATTTATGCGTAAGGTTAGAAGTCACACACATAAAGCACAATACAAGATGCAAATTATAGAAAATTATCTGGCACCGAGAACAGTAATTCAACATAAATATGTTTTCTAATTTCTGTACTTCTCCAGTTTTCATTCTCAGCAATCTCTGGTACCTCTGTAAATATTTTAAACAGAATTAGAAATTAATAATTTACGTCAAATTCTTAAAAACGCCTTAAGTTTTTTTTTAACTACTATAGATTTGGTTATAATTCTTCCATATAACATCACAAAACTAAATAAATGTTTGCATAACTTACGAATTATACAATAACTTTTTCAATAACAATTTTAAAATTTTAACTACAACTTATATCTACGCAACTTTAACACAATAATTATTTAAATTAAATTAAAACACAATTAATTATATCAAATAATTTGTTTATAAACGTAAATTAAATTAAGAAAACTACAATGTCTAAATTTTATAATATAAAATTTATTTATAATATAATATAACATAATCAAAGCATCGTTAGTCCCACAAGATGGCGCCGTCCTAATTACTTGTTCTCGAATTTACGGTAAATACTGTTTCCCTGTTATATGTTGTCATATTCCAGGGTTTACGGTAACTGCCCAATATGTCGGATTCTTCCTGTTTACTTTAGTCCGTGACAGCAAATCGTAAATAAATGCTTAGAATCTTTTTATAAATTATTTCTAACATTCTTAATTTAACAAACAAGGTAAATTATTCTATAATCGATTGTTTTATATACGGTAATTTAAGCAGTTTTTGTTAACACTCACTCAATAGAGCTAACGTTAACATAACATCATAACAGTAGGATGACTGGCGACCATCATGGAAGCTCAGCAGTGTGTAACAGGATGAGAATAACCCGATAAATATAATCAAATCTATGTGTTTTCTTTTAATTTTAAGGCTTTAATAGGACACTGTTATTATATCCTATCATCTATAGCAAGATTATTAATGAATATTAATTCCTCTTCCTTCTTATATAGTAATGTCACTTAAAGCCATTACGTCATTACATTAGAGGTGATGAGCTGTTTGTAATTTAGTCATTATCTTCATTTTAGATTCATTTATTCATCTTTAAACACAATTAGATTTTATTGACATGGTGTGAATGTTATTAAGAAAACCTGTTTCTTCTTCTTTTTGCTTTTCTTCTTTTTATTATTATTATTATTATTATTCCAGGTGTTTATTTATGATCATAATACAAATAATAAAATAAGGGCGAACCGATTAATCAGAATTGACTATCGATTATCGGCAAAAAAATTCTACCAGGAGATTTTTGTTAAATACGATCATTCATTGTTCGACATAAGGTGCAAAAATACAGACACAAACATACATTTCTGGTATTTCAATGCTTGAGTCTTTGTGCGGATATTAAAAATATTTTGTCTATAAGCGTAAGTGGATTTATGTCAAACGGTGAGACTTTCCAATCAGTTTTTTTACACGTTACAACTAGTTTCCCATTTTATTTTACAGTAACTGCGGTTAATAAGTGCTGTAAAAGTATTTTTTTGTTGTTATTAGTTTTACATTTTTTATACATTTTAAAATAAATGTTATAACTTTGGTTAATGTAGAACAAATAAATATAAAGCTTTTTTATTGTTTTAGTCTACATTTACTTACAATTTTACTTACATTTCATTTTTACTTTAAATTTGCTTAATTTACTTTAAATGTTTTTGTTATTTACTTTTAATATTTATTACTTATTATTAATGTATTCATTTCTATAGTTATTTTATTTGTGGTTCCTGTGTTAAAGTTTAATCAGCACTATTTTACCTGAAGTGTTTAGTTTGTTATCCAGTATTCGGTATTGGGAAAATCCCCCATTAGAGCATTAAAGCGGCAGTTGTGTTTCATGAGTGTTACTTTAACTGTAGGAGTCACGGCTCGGCTACGGTATTAATAACATTGTTATTCCTTTATTATCACTCAGATGTCAGTCACTGCCTTGTGCCTGATCACATGTCGGAGACTGAGCTCGACGGGTCCGAACCTGAAGAAAGTCGTCGCGTGGAAAGACTTTCGTACGTCTTATGTCCTCTACGTTAAAAAGTCTAAAGATTTAAATCTAAGTATTATAGAAAATATTCATGCACACAACTGTAACTCTGGGTCATGTTATTCATTTTACTGGTTATTTTTTTCTTTATTATTTGCAGGAAAAATTGCTAAAGTAACCGGTGCCATCATACTGGGGTAAAGTTAAATAAATAATTAAGACTTTTTTTTTTTTTAAATCTGGGTTAAAATTGGACTTTTTTTTTACAATTAACGTCTATACTGAGATTTATTTACTATGTGGATCATAAGACATTGCCTGTTAATGTTTACTGGAAATGATCTAATTGTATGTAATAAACATGTATGTGAACGAATTTTAAACAACAGCAAAATACATTTATATGTTCAGAAGTATTGGGACACCTGACAATTAAATCTATATATTTGTGCAGGTTTTCCACTAGATTGGGTCATGTGACTGTGGGGATTTGATCATTGAGTTTCAATAGTATTAATGAGACGAGACGAGTGTTAATGAGACGAGTAAAAAAATATATTTGGTCATTTTAACAATTCGAATTGCTTTTTAAAATTTTTAGCTCAACTTGCCTAAAAATCGTCTTTCTGTCCGTGACTGCGAACACGTTACAAACTGAACCCATCTTCAAGTGTGAACTTAAACCAGATGAATAAACAAGCATTAAATTCAGGGCTTATCGTTGGAAGATTGGTGGTCCTGGGAATTAAACTCACTCATCTTCCAATTAGCAGGCTGACACCTTAATCACTGAGCTACCACGTTTGTATGTAGGCGTAAAATACACAAGAATCCTGTGACATCTGGTCTTCATTGTGTGTTTTTTTCCCTGTCGTGTAAAAGATCACTGCTTTGTCTTTTCTCACAGCGGCTGTGTTTTTATTAAATACGAGGTGGTCATACTGAACCAGGCGGTCACCGTCGACACTCATGCGATTCTCAAAGAGAAACAGAAGTCTTTTATTTACCTAACCCCCATCACTAAGGTGGAACAGGAGACCCTCGGCACCAGTACGTCGCTGCTGTAACACGTTCGTGACTGTCTTATTTTATTACTATAAATTATAGATTATTATTATAGCTTCACATCAATTCTTTTCCCAGATCTCACCAATAAAGCCAGGAAGGAACTTCATAAAGCTGCTAGAAAACTTATTGAACTGTCATCGCGTGTCGTCCACCAGCCCCTGGATGGTAAGGTGACGACTCTAGTAACACAGTTTTCGTGATTTTCTGTCTTTTCGTTATATAAACTGGCTTCTTTACTTCATCATGGACATTCTGAGCTCCAACACACAGAAATGTTCCAGCATTTTACTAATATTTGAATATTTTCTCCAGCTTCAAACTATGACTATTAATTTGTTGACACTCAACCTGGAGAGATGAACAGCATCAAAAAAAGGTCACTTGTTGAGAACGTCTGTCTACTTAACTGTTGTAGTTTTTGCTGGTTTGTGTGGCCTTTTTTACGTTTTGTTTTAGGCCACTGGGTTTGTGAAGTTTGTGGATCTCTGTAAAAGTTTGGATTTGTATTTTTCAGACTATTAAAAGCATTTTTTTATGTCTGAAACACCTTGTTAAGGCAACCTGAAAGAAATATTTTGCTCAAAATAATTTTCTACTTAAAAGGATTTTGTATTTTGTGTGGTGTGTGTTAGAGCGTTTAAGCCATCTGGATGCAGAACCTCAAGAGTTGGCTCTCTGGCTGTTGCTGAAGAGAACCCGTTCCACCAGTCGTCCGGAGCGCCTGCAGGCCGTACAGGAACTGGCAAACAGAGCCTGGCAGGGTGAGAGAGAGAAACGTGATCAAATTCATATCTGATTTTGAGACCGAATTCTGACATGGATTCAGTAGTAAAAAAGTAAAAAAACAGAATAGGCGTCTAATGCTCTAATGCTCTTATCCAGAAACATGTTCTTATCCAGAAACATGCCCTTATTCAGAAACATGCTCTTATCCAGAAACATGCCCTTATCCAGAAACATGTCCTTATCCAGAAACATGCCCTCTTCCAGAAACATGCCCTTATCCAGAAACATGCCCTTTTCCAGAAACATGTTCTTATCCAGAAACATGTCCTCATTCAATAAACATGCTCTTATCCAGAAACATGCCCTTATCCAGAAACATGCCCTCTTCTAGAAACATGCCCTCTTCCAGAAACATGCTTTTATCCAGAAACGTGTCCTTATCTAAAAACATGCCCTTATTGAGAAACATGCCCTTAACCAGAAATTTACCAAATGTCCAGATAATTTTTTCTCCTTTTTGTTAGTACAGATGAACATGCCAGGTTTTGCCTGTATATGTTAACATAAATAACAAAATAATTTATTGCTTTGAGTTTTACCGAAATGTTGAATTTTTACTAAACTTTACTGATTCACGGTTTCTGATTGGCCGGCTGACCTGTCAATCAAAGATTACCAATACCAGACAGCAGCTCAATCCGTAGACCAGTGTACAGCTATAGGTCTGGCTCGGACTCCGAACGTAGACCTGCGATTCTTCCTCCCCCCACCCACGCTGCCCAAACTGGAGGATGTGAGTGTGTGTATAACTGTAATGTATATCTGTATGTGTTATATATTTTTTGCCATGCTGTTAATTCTGCATCAATTTTTTCAGGAGTTTCTAATAGAGGATGGTTTGAGGCAGCTCTTGGCCTCTTTGCCCCAATCGGAGGTGGATCAGTGTGTGCAGTATTTCACCTCCCTGGCACTTAGAGAGAGCACACAGTCCCTCTCTTCACAACGGGTAAACAACACACACACACACACACACACACATATACACATACATGTATATGTATTCTAACTCTAGTCTCAAAAATAAGGCGCTGTATTAGGGTCTTTTTGATTGGTCGTTTTAGGGTAGGCAATCAATGCTGATTATCTGGATCCTAACTTGGTCCTCCCAACTCCACCCTTGTTTGAGATAATCGGCCATCTTAAAATTGAAAATAAAATTGCCCCCTTGTATTGTATTATTTTGTGGCAGTTGTCATATCTGCCCCTTTAGGTGCAGCTCAGTTCCTCACTCAGTGTCCCTGCCCTAGTTTAGTGCAGCCTTCTCTTGTATTATATATATATGTCTCTGCACGGCCTCTGTGTCACAGCTGTTGCAGATTGGTTCTCCAGTGCAGCTTATGTTGCTATATTTGTACCACTTTACCCCTCTTGCACTTTACCCTGGTTCCCAGTTGTGGAAATTTTTTTTTTATATACATAAATATTTACTTAGAGAAAAAGTTGGGGAGGTTAGGACAATTCTTATGGCCTACACACTTTAGGGCCCCCTAAAGATATTAGGTATTAATAGTAGTAACAGTACTAGCAGTTATGTAATAGTATGTTTGGTGTGGATTGGTTGTGGTTTGGGGCCCGACCTCTTATTCTTTCATATGGAACAAACATTGCTAGTGGTGCCCCTGCCTACAGCCTTAGTTATGTTCCCAGTAGCTTAGCCTATCTTGGTGTTGCTATAGCTCACCTGAGGTAAAGAATAGTGTGTGGGGGGGGTTTCATGGTTGCAGGGTTCTAAAATATTGCCGCTTGCACCTCCTTATACGCTGCCTCAGAGCGGCGGTAGTTGCGTATGACTTGCAAGGAACGGGTTCTAAGGATTGGGTTAGTGCCCTCTAGTGAAAGGACCAGCAGTCAGAATCTCTACTGACTCACGTGACTCAAAGGACTCATGACACTCGGATCCGTTCTATTAGTGATTTAGAAGGTTTCTCATCCCTGTTTTTGTGTGTTAAAGTCTCAACATTTTTATATTTGTAGGGAGGATTGTGGTGTTTTGGTGGAAACGGACTGCCCTATGCCCAGAGTCTCACCTCCGTCCCGTCTGAGAAGGTGGAGTCTTTCTGCCTGCAGGCCCTCGTACAGCACTCGAAGGTAGAAATAACACACACACACACACATTTGGAAGATGCCCTTATTCAAAGAGACTTATCGTGTTTACAACAAGGGCATTTCAACAATAAATTTCCCCCCGTGCAGTACCAGGGCAACCATGAGCTGCTCCTCCATTCTATGCTAAGGTTTCCGTGTAACAGAAAAGGTGAGAAAGCTGGTTCAAGCAGTGGTAGCGTAGTGGTTAAGGTGTTGGACTGCTAATTGCAGGATCTGGGTTTGATTCCCAGCCCCACCAAGTTTCCACTGCTGGGCCCCTGAGCCAGGCCCTTAACCCTCAATTGCTCAGACGTATAAAAAAAGAGGTAAATGTAAGTCGCTCTGGATAAGGACATCTGCCAAATACATAAATGTAAATGTAATAGTTCATGTCACATGACTCACACTGCGCCTGCAGCATTCTATGAAGTTCAGATGTTTTCATCTCGCTGCGGCGCAGATGCACGCAAAAGACGCGTTATGTGAACGGCCCCTTACTATTAATACTCTTTACCACTCAGGTTTTGAGCCACTGTGATCACATTGTGGCCAACGGAGGACTGCAGCTTCTACAGAGGGTCTACCAGCTCAGACGGGATTCCCAGAAGATCCAGCGCAACATTGTGCGCATCGTCGGGAACCTGGCACTGAACGAGAGCTTACACACAGATATAGTACAGTCAGGTTCGGCCCAGTCCTCACGGCTGATCAGTGGAAATTCTTATTTTCTGTTATTAATCTTTATTCTTTATATAATTACTGATTTTAGAAGCTACTTTTTTGAGTATCAGTAAATGTTTGGACCCTTTGCAATGAGGATTAAGGGCCAGCTCAGGGGCCCAGGAGTGGCAGATTGGTGGAGCAATCTTAACCATTAAGCTACCACTTCATCCCAAACTCTTAGAAAACAAAAAAATCAAGCTGATATAAACTTTATGCAGGACGGCCCATGGCAAAAGGGACATAGGCAGTTGCCTAGGGTGCAAAATGACAAGGGGGCGCCGCACGAGAGGTTTTTCTTTTTCTGGAAAATGCGCCCTCTTGTGGCCATCGTGCGGTTCTACTCCCATATATTAAGCAAAAATATTTTTGTCAGTTCACAAAATCTACAATCTCGCCTAGGGCACCACCAGAGCCTGGGCCGGCCCTGGAATCATGTATATAAATATTATATAATACTATGAAATATCCCTGTCACGTCTTTTTAATTGTTAACATTTTGCAGATTTAGTAAAGGGGGGTTTAAACTTATAACCTCTGTTAACAGTAGGCTATATATAGACGATAACTTTGATCAGAACCCTGTCATGTTGCCGCAGGTTGGTTGCCCGTCCTGGCCAAGATGGCGCAGTCCCCTCACATCATGCAGGCGTCCCACGCCGCCCGCGCTTTGGCCAACCTGGACCGCGATGCTGAGGTGTCAAAGTACCAGGACGGAGTTTATGTTTTACATCCTCAGAGTCGCACCAGGTTTAAACTGCTTTTCTGGATCATTTTAAATGACAGGTGATGGAAATGAAGAAGCTTATTGTGTTTTTTACTCTCCTCTGATCCAGCCAGCCAATTAAGGCGGACATTTTGTTTGTGCACGGCCTTCTGGGAGCTGCTTTCAAAACGTGGAGACAGAAAGATTTCGATCTAACGGAGGTGGAAAAATCAGCAGAAGTACATGAGGATTACACCGAGTGCTGGCCAAAGGTGCGAGCTCAGTGTCAGAAAGAGCGCTGTTGTTTTATATCGCAGTCTTTTCAGTACCTTTTAATGGCACGTTAAAAAAAAGATACGATTAAAGTCCTAATACTTCGAGAATAAAGTCGAAATTACGAGAATTAAGTCATAATATTTTGAGAATAAAGGCAAAATTACAAGAATAAAGTTGAAATTACAAGAATAAAGTCAAAGCAATATAAAGAGAATAAAGAAATTAGTAAAAATTATGAGAAGAAAGTCATGAAATTTTTATAATAAAGTAAAAGTTATGAGAATAAAGTCAAAATATTTTGAGATTAAAGTTTAAATTAAAAGAATAAAGTATAAATTACAAGAATATGAAGTTGTAGCTGTATGTGAAGGGGTGAATGCTGATTGGTTGACGTGCGGTTCGGCGTGTACCTGTTTTTCGTGTTCATCGCTTACTTTAACACACTAACAGATTAATGACCTTTTAAACAGTTCGGCTTTTCTAAAACACAGCATGATGCAATGGTTTCGTCGCAAAAAAAATTGTGCGGATAAAGTGTAAATCACACGGCAGCACAATTCACTCAGCTCTCTCTCTCTCTCTCTCCTCTCTCTCCCTCTCTCTCTCTCTTGCTGTAATATTTGTTGGTAAATGAGACATTAGCGTAATAAAACATCTTTAAAATAAAAAACAAAAAAGGCTAAAAAAAAAGCTACTGTGATTGGATAAATTCACACGGTGGACAGTTGAGTTTATTGTGAAATCATGGAGGTTTTTTTTTTTTTTATACCAAGAGAAAATCTCCTATAAGCTAAACAAAAATAAGAAGCTGAGGGAAAACGCTGTATGTTTAAATATATAATATATACTGGAACAAAACAGTGTGTGTGTGTGTGTGTGTGTGTGTGTGTGTGATATGTATTAAATAGTTCAGGACAGAGGAGGCTGGAGGCGGGCCTGTAAAACCCGCTTTTGTTTTCTTTCTATTTACCACATTTTAGCGTAAAAACACACACACACACACACACACACACACACACACAGATCCTCGGCCGTCTGTTTTTCTTTTTTGCTGTGAAACCGAACTGCATTCACTTGTCACCAGTCCAGACGCTAATAAAAAACGATCAAGCAATTTAATTAATTGTTAATTAATAATTATTTATTCTGAAAATGTGTAAATCGAGTTTCCATTTTTTTGCACACACTGATTAATTTCGCTTTCCTCGTAACTTACAGTCGTGGTTAGCGGCCGACTGTCCTAACCTCAGAATCCTGTCTGTAGAATACGACACACATCTGAGCGACTGGAGGGCCAAGTGTCCTGCTGAAAACCAGAGGTAACGAACAAAAAAAAAAAAACCTTTATTTCTTTATTTATTATTATTATTTTTGAGTGTAATTATTCGGAGGTCTGTGCAGGAAGTCTTTAGCGTATCGTAGCAGAGAGTTGCTGAAGAAGCTGAAAGCTGCAGGTGTGGGCGACAGGCCTGTAGTTTGGGTGGCGCACAGTATGGGAGGTTAGTCATCGGTGGGTCAGACATTAACCGGCTTTCATTACATCACATCATTTTTCAGCTTTTCAAATAAAATGACTTGTTTTGTACACTTTGCTGAGAGAAACTCCACCCTGAAGCACTGGATCGGTTTGCCGGTTGCCTTATTTCAGTCATTCTCGTGAGAAGTTGTGTGTCTCTTTAATATCACAGAGCCGAGCGAAAAAACGCTTATATTGACCACCAGACTGACATGTGAGGCAACCAATCACAGTTCGTATTGTTCAAAGTCTATAATTTAGGATTTGTTGAAATGTAAACTTATTGGCGGTGTCTGAAATTGCACACTTTCATACTATATCATACGCAAAAACAAGTATGCGAGGTGAGAACCAAGGTGTTGGACTACCAACCCGAAGATTGTGGGTTCGATTCCCAGCTCCACCAAGCCACGACTGTTGGGCCCCTGAGCAGGGCCCTTAACCCCCAATTGTTCAGTTGTATAAATGAGATAAATGTAAGTCACTACCAGATGATCTACTACACTCCAACCAGAATTCTAAAGCACACATACAGTGGACACGGGGGAAAAAAAAACGACTCGTCATATGCAAGTGATGGTCACGCAGTGCTTAAGGTGTTGGACTGCTAAGCTAAGATTGTGGGTTTGATTCCCAACACCACCCCTGAGCAAGGCCCTTAACCTCCTAATTGCTCAGTTATTTAAAAAGAAATAAATGCAAGTCGAATGCCGGAAATGTAAATGTAGTGTAAATAGCGGAAAGCGGCGGCGCAGCACTTTACGAGGGATTAAATTGCACTTGTTAAACATCATTCGAGTTCAACATTATCTAACTTTAACGTCGTAGCATGCAGACATGGCAGATGTGGTACATCCGAATTTTATTCATAACTAACAATAATTGGTTATAAAACAAATGTAGTGCTTACTTAAGTAGTATGTGATTTCAGATGGAGCTGATTAGTCTTTAGTCTTAGATCATCAGAACTACTGAGAAAACTCTGAATCCTCTTCCTGGCTCCGTCTCCACTCCAGTAAAGATGTTTGTTGGAGCTATAGGTCTGAGGGCGGGCCATGGAAATGCTCCAGGAGTGGACTGTTAGTTCTAAGGAGTAAAGCAGCAACCCAGAATTCATTCAGGTTATTACACCAGAAACTGTTGAAAGTCTGGTATTAATCCGCCTATGACACCCAGTGGAGGTCGTTACCGAAGCAACCATAGAGTGGTAGCTTGGTGGTTACATTTCCATTACATTTACACTTCTGGATTTGTCAGTAGCCTGAGCAGTTAGAGGTTAATGCCCTCTCAGGGGACCAGAAGAGGTGTCTGGGAATTAAACCCATGACCTTTCGATATCCAGCCCAACACCATAACCAGTAAGCTACAATTGCTCAGTTGTATAAGTGAGATAAATGTAAGTCACTCTGGATAAGAACATCTGGATTCTAACCAATGGAAGTAACTTTCTGTAGGTGATAAAAAAGGAAAACACACGACCAACAACAGAAGGTTAGAAGGTGTGACATTAATAAAAATAAACTTAAATTAAAGATCATTAATAATAAAGTGGAATTTTCATTACATTTTAACTTTATCCATTAACCCGGGTTCTGGTGTCAGTCGTCGTGTTATTGGTTGGAATGTATTGGGTTTGAATTGAAGACCTGATTTAACTCTCCAGGTTTGCTGGTGAAAAAGATGCTCTTAGACGCCTCTAAGGATCCTGAGCTGAGCGCTTTGGTCAGGAACACTAAAGGCGCGTTGTTCTACAGCGTCCCTCACCACGGCACCTTCATGGCCGAGTATTCCCTAAACGTGCGCTACCTCCTGTTTCCCTCTATAGAAGTCCGAGAGCTCTGCAAAGGTTGGACCTGCTTTAGTTGGCTTGTTTTTTTTTTTGTCCGCAGTTTTGTGTTGATTGACTGCAACAAATGATTATTTTGTTTAGTCGATTAATCAGAGATTATTGGGATAATTTATCGGTTAAATCATAACGGATAAATAAAACTAGGGAAGAAAACACTTTACTGTTACTATTTTTAAACATTTGTGTGTGTTTATTTGTGTATTTATAGATTTAATTTATTTAAATGATCATTCCGACTGTCTAACTGAGTGCTTTTCATATTAAATTCTGTTGAATTGCTTTAAAGCAGTCGAAATAATCTTCAGGTGACTGAACTTCAGAAAAACCCTGTATTCCCATAAGTGCTGTGTTTTTCTGGATGGATAAATGATGGATGGACGGATGGAGGGATGGATAAATGATGAATTGATAAATGATGAATGGATGGATGGACGGATGGACAAACAGATGGATGGATAGATGGATGGATCGATAAATAATGGACTGATAATAGATAGATAGATAGATAGATAGATAGATAGATAGATAGATAGATAGATAGATAGATAGATAGATAGGTAGATAGATAGATAGATAGATAGATAGATAGATAGATAGATAGATAGATAGATAGATAGATAGATAGATAGATAGACAAACAGAAATAAATAGATAGACAGATAGATAGATAGATAGAGAGAGAGAGAGAGAGAGAGAGAGAGAGAGATAGATAGAGAGAGAGAGAGAGAGATAGATAGATAGATAGATAGATAGATAGATAGATAGATAGAAAGAAAACCCTGTATGAAAAGTGCTGTGTGTTTTTCTGCATGAGCACTGATTTAGAGTCTTGCGCTACAGCGCCACACTGGTTAAATCACGCTATTGCAGGCCCTCACATTAAATAATGTCAACTCAAAATGTCTATTCGACTAGAAAATTATATTAGTGGACAATTTTTTGTAGTCGATAATGTTGACTAATCATTTGATTAGTATATCCTGTAACATATCCTGTTTATTAATATCATTTTATTCTTATATTTTTTTTGTAAAACTGTTTTTTTTTTAGATTCTCCAGCCCTACAGGACCTGAACGAGAATTTCCTCAACATCGCCAAAGACAGAGAGTTTAAGATCCTGAGCTTTGCTGAAACTCTTCCAACGGCTGTCGGACCCATGATGAACGTATTAGTGGTTCCTCCCGAATCAGCAGGTACAGCTGATATATTACAACCTGAGAGTAGACAAATCTCACTGATCCCTAATGTCTACATTTTTAGCTATGTATGGATGGATGGATGGATGGATGGATGGATGGATGGATGGATAGATAGATAGATAGATAGATAGATAGATATAGATAGATAGATAGATAGATAGATAGATTACATAGTGGATGAATAAATCATTGAATGGCTGGATGGATGAATGGATGGATAAATGATGGATGGATGGATGGATGGATGAATGGATGGATGGACGAACGGATGGATGAATGGATAAATGATAGATTGATAAATGATGGATGGATGGATGAATGGATGGATGGACGGACGGATGGATGGATGGGATGGGTGGATTGATAAATAATGGGGGATTGATAATAGATGGGTGAATGGATAGATGATGGATGGATGGATGGATTGGTAAATGATTGATATTTACTGATGGATGGATGGATGGATGGACGAACGGATGGATGAATGGATAAATGATAGATTGATAAATGATGGATGGATGGATGGACGAACGGATGGATGGACGGATGGATGGGTGGCTTGATAAATAATGGATTGATAATAGATGGGTGAATGGATAGATGGATGGACAGATAAATGATAGACGGATGGATGGATGGATGGATGGATGGATGGATAGATAAATGATGGATTCATTCATTAGTTTGTTCGTTCATTCATTCATTCATTCATTTATTCTTCATCCAAGATGGGAAATTCCCCTAATGAATTCCTGATGAGATGAATGGATAAGTGAATGGATGGATTGGATGGAACTGGATGGATGGGAGAGACTGATAAACAGGAGGGATGATTCGGACAGATGAAATTAGATGATTAAATATGTCTGGATTAAAATGGTGGCTAAATGACCACAAATCTCTGCTGCCCTGTTTAGATGTCTGACATTTCCAGGTTCTCTTTGCTCCAGTTTCTCATCAAACCACATTCTGCTTGTATCTCCTGCAGCTTTGGGTCTTGGAGATCTTATCGAAGTGTCTGTCGATCATCTAAACATCTGCAAACCTGAGAAAAAAGACTCGTTCCTCTACACACGGACCCTGCAGTTCATTCAGAACGCTCTCGGTGGACAGATAATCAACTAAATATGTGTGTGTGTGTGTGTGTGTGTGTGTGTGTGTGTGTGTGTTTCATTTAAACTCTTCTGCTGATTTCACAGATGCACAGATTCTGTATTGTCTGATGATTTACAGCAATATCCTGTACCGGTTATTGTTATTTTTGGTTTGTTGACGTTTCCCAGCACTCTGATGGAAGAACCGTGAGAAACACAACCTCAGATTTAATGACACAAACAGTGTTTTTGTTTCGTGTAAATCATCAGGGTGCGAATTTCCTTCACAAGAATTAAACAGTGTCAATACACATCACCAGCTCTTAAGCACAAAAATGCAATAAAGTGACTGACGAGAAAAAGTCCAGACTTTGTGTAAATGATTATAATCATTACACAGATATAATCATGTGTGGTTCAGCTGCCTGTCAGAGATGTTCCTCCGGTTCCTCCATGAGTACAAGTTAGACAGGACAGGATGGATGGATGGATGGATTGGATTGGATAGAATGCATGTAGAAGGTTGTGGATGAATAACAATGTATAAATGGATGGGTGAATGGATGGATGGATGGATGGATGGATGGATGTATAAATAGATAACTGAATGGGTGAATGTATAAATAGATGGATAAGTAAATGTATAAAAGGATGGGTGAATGGATGGGATGATGGATGGGTGAATGGATGGATGGATGGATGGGGATGTGAATGTATAAATAATGATGGATGGATAAGTAAATGTATAAAAGGATGGGTGGATGTGAATGGATGGATGGATGGGTGGATGGATGGATGGATGGGTGGATGGATGGATGGATGGTGAATAGATGGATAAGTAAAAAGGATGTATAAAAGGATGGGTGAATGGATGGATGGGAATGGGTGAATGGGGATGGATGGATGGATGGGTGAATGTATAAATAGATGGATAAGTAAATGTATAAAAGGATGGGTGAATGGATGGATGGATGGGTGAATGGATGGATGGATGGGTGAATGTAAATAAAATAGATGGATAAGTAAATGTATAAAAGGATGGGTGAATGGTCTGTATATGGATGGGATGGATGATGTTATAGAATGGACTGAATAGATACATGAGTGGATTTAAGAGATGGATTATTAAAACATGGATATGGGGGTATTAGATGAGGTAAGATGATATTCAATACATATGGATGGCGTATACTATGTGTATGTATAACAAATAAACTGGTGCTATGAGTAATACATTGACATGAATGAACATGGGAATGGAGATGGATGTAAATTTGGATGGCCTGATGGATTGATGGATGGAATGTGATGCCGATATGGATGTGAAGATATTAAAAGAGTGAATCTGGATGGACTGATGCATGGATAGGATTGAATTACGTGGATAAGTAAACTGTATGTATGTATGTGTGAAAGAAGGATGGATAAATGAATGGAACATGAAAACAATATTATTAATTAATTGGTTTGATGGATGGATGACATATATACACTGGACTGGATGGATGATAATGATGGCATGAGTAAAATTGATTGGATTGGGTGGATTTAATTAATGATGGATGATTAAATTTGGAGGCACTGCATTGAGAGATTGATGGATAGGAAACATGGCTTGGCTTGGAAAGAATAGAAAAAGTAAATGAAAAAAATACATTAATGAAGTGGTTGGATGGGTGGATGGATGGATGGATGGATGGATGGATGGATGGATGGCCCAAATTAAATAAAATAAATTCATAAAGGGATTAGATAGACGTGATGGGTGGAGGATCCTAATTAAATTTGCAGGAGTTTTTTTTTACATTGATATTCTTCACATTATGGATTGTTATCTTATTTTACAGCCACGTGTTATGTTTACAATTTTATTTGTATGAAGTATAAAATATATTTAAGGTTTTCTTTTTTTCATCCAGAATAATTCAGAGCACAAACTTTTGCATGAAACTATCCTCCAGTACAGTAGATGGCGCTAAACAAAAGAACAGGAAACAACGCAGAAACAAAAAAACAGGAAAGGAAAAGGAGCTCCCTTTTTTTTTTTTTTTTTTTCCTTTTGTAAGTGTTTCTCATACGCACTAACAATACGCATTTTTATTATTATGTAAATATTATTTAGATAAATAAACATGTGGTGATAAAAACGGTGATAAACTGAACTCACGAGTGGTTTTCGAGCGATGATGTTTATTAATAATAGAACAGCCGGCTAAAATGTTTTAGAACCTTTACGCCCGTATACGAGGTTTTACGGTAAACACAAACCATCAAGCGCTTTGTGATGTTTGTTTGTATTATATATTATTATTATTATATATTTTTAACTTATATTTTAAAAAGCAGATAATATAAAATGTTCTGTTAAGGACTAAGGTCCTTCATTCAAAATAAATAGTTAATATGTATATATATATTTTTTTTTATTCATATGAAAAGTGACACTACATATTATAAGATAGATATTTTAGTATAATAAATTTCAATTTTTTTTTCTTAATAATTGTTATTGTAATTTAAAGAACTGTGATTATTTCGTCTACATTAAATACAATTTGAAATGGATTCTGGTGAGTTTACATAGCCAAAACGAGTATTTTTATATTTGTTTTAATAATTAATGATAATTTATTAATTTACTTTATTAATACATCGACATTTTGGCCAAAAAATCAGCTCCAAAGCGTCTTGTTGTTACCATAAACCACGGTATATGCGCGCACTCATGTTCTAACGTTCTCGTAATATTTTATTATATTAAATAGTTAAATGTCTTCTGTTTGAATGTAATCAGGCTTTTAGGTTGTTGTTTTTTTTTGTATTTTAAAGTTTATTTGGTTTTGAATACGACTTTAATTTGTTTTCACGACTTATATTATAACTCAATAACTTCACATTGGCTTTAAAGATTTATTAGCAATTGTTTCACAATAATAATAAGATTAACCCAGTTTTTATTGCTCTCAGTACCTGCAGAGGATTTGAGCTGGGAGCTGACTTCAGTTCGGAGTTTTGAACATGGTGAACGTGTTAAAAGGAGTTCTTGTAGAATGGTAAGCTTCATTATTGTGTCTATATGTTGAAGGAAAAAAAAGAAAACAACATTAATTTCTGGCCTTGATGAAACTGCAGTGATCCTGCGATGAAGCAGTTCCTCCTGTACCTGGATGAGACTTCAGCTCTGGGGAAGAAGTTTATCATTCAGGACCTGGATGATACCCACGTGTTTATTTTGGCTGAAGTGGTGCACATACTGCAGGAGAGAGTTGGGGAGCTCATGGACCAGAATTCTTTCCCCATCACCCAGAAATAAACTGCACACACTTCACATCACATCACTCTTTCCTTTCTTTAGATTATATATTTTAGTTCATCTGGAGGCCGGAAGTCTTGCTGATTTTTCACAATTCACATCCATGAAAAACGATGCAGTCCATGCAGAATCTGTGTGTAAATTTGTTCATTAACTTTTCTTTAATAAAATTTGTTAGATCAGATTCTCAGATTCCGTCGACTTTTTTTCTCACATATCTTGGTGAATATTACATTTATGGATCTTACAGAATATTACAGTTATAGATGTATGATACAGTAAATACAGAGTAAATATGGATGGAATAGAGAGAAGTGTAAGGATAGATAGTTATGGATGTATGATACAGTAAATACAGAGTAAATATGGATGGAATAGAGAGAAGTGTAAGGATAGATAGTTATGGATGTATAATACAGTAAATACAGAGTAAATATGGATAGAATAGAGAGAAGTGTAAGGATAGATAGTTTATGGATGTGTGAATACAGTAAAATAGGGATGGGATATAGAGAAGTGTAAGGATAGATAGTTATAGATGTATAAATACTGTAAATACAGAGTGAAATATGGATAGAATAGAGAGAAGTGTAAGGATAGATAGTTATGGATGTATAATACAGTAAATACAGAGTAAATATGGATAGAATAGAGAGAAGTGTAAGGATAGATAGTTATAGATGTATAATACAGTAAATACAGAGTAAATATGGATGGAATAGAGAGAAGTGTAAGGATAGATAGTTATGGATGTATAATACAGTAAATACAGAGTAAATATGGATAGAATAAAGAGAAGTGTAGTAAGGATAGATAGTTATGGATGTATGAAATGCAGTAGTAAATATGGATGGAATAGAGAGAAGTGTAAGGATAGATAGTTATGGATGTGTGATACAGTAAATACAGAGTAAATATGGATAGATATGGATGATGATATAGATAGAAGTGTAAGGATAGATAGTTATAGATGTGTGATACAGTAAATACAGAGTAAATATGGATAGAATAGAGAGAAGTGTAAGGATAGATATAGTTATGGATGTGTGATACAGTAAATACAGAGTAAATGGATAGAATAGAGGGGAAGTGTAAGGATAGATAGTTATAATTAGATGTAAATATGGATAGAAAATAGAGAGAAGTGTAAGGATAGATAGTTATGGATGTATATTACAGTAAATAGAGAGTAAATATGGATAGAATAGAGAGAAGTGTAAGGATAGATAGTTATGGATGTATAATACAGTAAATACAGAGTAAATATGGATAGAATAGAGAGAAGTGTAAGGATAGATAGTTATGGATGTGATACAGTAAATACAGAGTAAATATGGATAGGAATAGAGAGAAGTGTAAGGATAGATAGTTATGGATGTATGATACAGTAAATACAGAGTAAATATGGATAGAATAGAGAGAAGTGTAAGGATAGATAGTTATGGATGTATAATACAGTAAATACAGAGTAAATATAGATGGAATAGAGAGAAGTGTGTAAGGATAGATAGTTTTTTATGGATGTATAATACAGTAAATACAGAGTAAATATGGATAGAATAAAGAGAAGTGTAAGGATAGATAGTTATGGATGTATGATACAGTAAATACAGAGTAAATATGGATAGAATAGAGAGAAGTGTAAGGATAGATAGTTATGGATGTATAATACAGTAAATACAGAGTAAATATGGATAGAATAGAGAGAAGTGTAAGGATAGATAGTTTATGGATGTATAATACAGTAAATACAGAGTAAATATGGATAGAATAGAGAGAGAAGTGTAAGATAGATAGATAGTTATGGATGTATATAATACAGTAAATACAGAGTAAATATGGATAGATGGAATAGAGAGAAGTGTAAGGATAGATAGTTATGGATGTATAATACAGTAAATACAGAGTAAATATGGATGATGAATAGTGGATGTATAATACAGAATAGAGAGAAGTGTAAGGATAGATAGTTATGGGATAGATACAGTATGATACAGTAATATGGATAGAATAGAAGATAGAGTGTAATACAGGATAGGATAGTTATAGATGTATATACAGTATAAAACAGTAAATATGGATAGAATAGAGAGAAGTGTAAGGATAGATAGTTATGGATGTATGATACAGTAAATACAGAGTAAATATGGATAGAATAGAGAGAAGTGTAAGGATAGATAGTTATATGGATGTATAATAGATACAGTAAATACAGAGTAAATATGGATAGAATAGAGAGAAGTGTAAGGATAGATAGTTTATAGGATGTATATTACACAGTAAATACAGAGAGTAAATATATGATAGGAATAGAGAGAAGTGTAAGGATAGATAGTTATGGATGTATAATACAGTAAATTAGAATAATAGATGTGAATAGGAATAATTATAGTATAATACAGTAAATACAGAGTAAATATGGATAGAATAGAGAGGAAGTGTAAGGATAGATAGTTATGGATGTATAATAACTATAAATAGATACAATACAGTAAATACAGAGTAAATATAAATGGATAACTATGGAATAGAGAGAAGTGTAAGGATAGATAGTTATGGATGTATAATACAGTAAATACAGAGTAAATATGGATAGATGGAATAGATAGAGAAGTGTAAGGATAGATAGTTATGGATGTATGATACAGTAAATACAGAGTAAATATGGATAGAATAGAGAGAAGTGTGTAAGGATAGATAGTTATGGATGTGTTATATAATGTGATACAGAGTAAATATGGATAGAATAGAGGAAGTGTAAGGATAGATAGTTATGGATGTGTACAGATACAGTAAATATGGATAGAATAGAGAGAAGTGTAAGGATAGATAGTTATGGATGTGTGAAATACAGAGTAAATATGGATAGAATAGAGAGAAGTGTAAGGATAGATAGTTATAGATATAGGATGTATGATACAGTAAATACAGTAAATATGGATAGAATAGAAGAGAAGTGTAAGGATAGATAGTTTATGGATGTACGGATAGATAATACAGTAAATACAGAGTAAATATGGATAGAATAGAGAGAAGTGTAAGGATAGATAGTTATGGATGTATGATACAGTAAATACAGAGTAAATATGGATAGAATAGAGGGAAGTGTAAGGATAGATAGTTATGGATGTATGATACAGTAAATACAGAGTAAATATGGATAGAATAGAGGGAAGTGTAAGTATAGATAGTTATGGATGTATGATACAGTAAATACAGAGTAAATATGGATAGAATAGAGAGAAGTGTAAGGATAGATAGTTATAGATGTATAATACAGTAAATACAGAGTAAATATGGATGGAATAGAGAGAAGTGTAAGGATAGATAGTTATAGATGTATAATACAGTAAATACAGAGTAAATATGGATAGAATAGAGAGAAGTGTAAGGATAGATAGTTATGGATGTATGATACAGTAAATATGGATAGAATAAAGAGAAGTGTAAGGATAGATAGTTATGGATGTATGATACAGTAAATATGGATAGAATAAAGAGAAGTGTAAGGATAGATAGTTATAGATGTATGATACAGTAAATATGGATAGAATAAAGAGAAGTGTAAGGATAGATAGTTATGGATGTATAATACAGTAAATACAGAGTAAATATGGATAGAATAGAGAGAAGTGTAAGTATAGATAGTTATAGATGTATGATACAGTAAATATGGATAGAATAAAGAGAAGTGTAAGGATAGATAGTTATGGATGGTGCAGATGCGTAATGATGATGTAGGGTTAAGTACAGAAAGTGGCAGTGCCGTAGTGATTGTTAACACTGTATAATCAGCTGTTTAGTGCAGTAACAGTCACAGGGGAAAGCAAGCTATTTTTGCCACTGAGTTTGTTATAAAAACAGAATCAGATGTCATTCCACAAAATAAAAAAAGTAGAATTGCATCCAATAATAAATGTAACTGTCTAGAAAACAAACAGACGAAACAATAAAGGATAATAAAACATATGAATCCAATAATGTGTTAAAATGATTAAAAATCTAATTTACTTTACAATCTTTGCAATATTTAAAATACAAACATAAACACGTTGTTACACGTTAAATTCGGATTAATTAATTCGGATTATTAGGGGACAAAAACATGCTCTTGGTTCCATATTGTTCTACATTGTTCTGGTTCCTACATAAAAACTTTAAGGACGTAATTCACCAAACGTTCTTACAATAACGTTGATAGAACGTTCTTATAACGTTATTAACAGTTCATACACGTTCCTGTGATGTTAAGAGTAAACGTTTATAAAACATTCTTCTTGAAATGTCCTTATGATTTTATTTGTACTTGCTGAATGTTCTTAAAATGTTCTTAGAATAATATTATAAAATAATCATAAAATAACGTTCTAACAACGTTGGGCATTATCACGTATTTGGGACATATTAAATGAAAAACATGAATCTGTCAGATGGGAATTAAGGCTCCGGTTTAATGTATTAGACGTGTTATGGCGCCCCCTATAGGTGAGGCACGGGTTGGTGATGTACTATTTAGGGACACTCTTTAGTGCAGAATTGCGCGGTTTGGGACACATCCGTGTAGCTTCACCTTTGTTGAGCAGAAGAGACGACGCGCACCCACACGCACACACACATGCGCGCGCGCTCACACACACACACACACACGAACGCACACAAAGCGTCTTCTCCACAGGTTCAGGCATCAGTGAAAGCAGTTTGCCAGCGCTGTTTTCTCACACTGAGACTCCGAGAGACAGAAGATGAAGAAACGCTGTCTGGACGTGGCGAAGCTCCGGAAGATGAAGAAGATCGGATTGACGGAGAAGATTTCTGAAAGGTGGGTTCCAGATGCAGCTGCAGCAGCTCAACGCTTTGTTCATCATCTTTGTTATTGTTGTGGTTCATATTTCACCATCATGTTACCACCTCCTCAGACATACACGCGAGACACCACCACCAACATCATCACCATCATCATCACCATCACCATCATCATCATCAGGCCTGATTAATGACCTCACTGTTAAGAAAATCAATAACTAATAATCTAATAAAGACCTGAACTCCGGGCAGCACCAACAGCTATCGTCCACCTGGATGAGAAACAGTCATCCTATGTTATACTATATGTTATTATATATGTTATGCTGTGTTATTTTATCTATTTATATACTTCATGTTATATGTTATGTTTATGTCATGTGTTGTGTTATTTTATGTTATGTTTATGTCATGTGTTGTGTTATTCTAAATATTTTATGTTATGTTTTTGTTATTTTTATATGTTATTATTATGTTATTTTTAATATTTTTTATGTTTAAGTTATATGTTATGTTTTATATTATATTATAATAATCTTTCCTTCTCAGATTGTCAATAAACTAAATATAATAATATAATAATATAAAGAAAATATTAATAATATCTGGATGTGTTTTTTAGAAACTTCAATAAATAATAATAATAATAATAATAATAATAATAATAAATGTATTATTTATAAATACATATAAAGTGGTAGACTCTGACAGTAAAATGTCTGTATTTTAAAAATAACAATGAAAATTAAAAATTAGCAATAAATAAAAAATATTTTGTCTATAAGAATAAAATATCTAATCTAATCTAATCCAACAAAAAATCCAATTACAATGATGGACTTGTCCAGGCCAGTATTTTTTTGCCAATACTCAGTCAGTGTTTTGTTTTTCTTACAGTCTCCAAAAAAAACCCAATCACTAATTACAATGATACAGAGCTCGCGCTAATCTTATCTGCTAATGTGTTTGTCCAAATTATTAATTTATTTTCGTAAATAATTCGTGCCAGATTTTCGTCCAACTGTGTGTGTGTGTGTGTACAGTATGTGTGTGTGTGTGTGTGTGTGTGTGTGTGAATTCTCTGTCTTCCTTCCTCCGTTCTTTAAATAGCCGCGTCAAAAAACACTTCAGGTGATGAGATCAGAGGTTGTCATGGTAACCGAACACAAAAGGATGCTGAACAAAGGAAGTGAAAACAAAAGAGACGCCAGTGTCGCGCTGTAACGTTTGTTTTTTGTTGTTTTTTGTTGTTAACGCCTTTATTACGTCTTTTTAATCACGTCTAAAGCTTCGTTTTAGCGTTTTTATTAATAATCGGCTCGTGTGTTTTTTTGTGTTTTGTGTGTGTGTGTGTGTGTGTGTGTGTGTGTGTGTGTGTGTGTGTGTGTGTGTGTGTGTGTGTGTGTTTTTTTTATTCCGCTATGAAGCAAAGCGAGTGTGTGCGCAGGAATCCGCGCCAGGAAATGCCGCGCCGTTTTATGTTCCAGATGAACAGATGAACACACTGGGCGTCTGCGTACAGTCAGGAAGAAAAACACACACACACACACACACACACAGACACACTGCGCTGTCTTTTCTCATCATTTCTCTCTCTCTCTCTCTCTCTCTCTCTCTCTCTCTCTCCGTCTCTTTCCTCTTTCTCAGCTCTCTCTCTCTCTCCGTCTCTTTCTCTCGGTCTTTCTCTTTTCTCTCTCTCGCTCTCTCTTCCTCTCTCTCTCTTTCTCTCTTCTCCGTCTCCTTTCCCGTCTCTTTTTCCTTTTCTCTCTCTCTCTCTCTCTCTCCTCTCCCTCCGTCTCCTCTCTTCCCCTGCTCTCTCTCCTCTCTTTTCTCCGTCTCTTCCCTCTTTTCGCTCCCTCTCTCTCTCTTTCCTTTTCCATCTTCTCTTCTTTTTCCTTTTTTTCTTTTCCCTCTTCTTCCTTTTCTCCTCTCTTTCTCCTCCTCTCGTCTTACTCTCCCATCTTCCTCTCTCTCTCCGTCTCTCTCTCAGGCGTATCTCCTCTATCTCTCTCGATCTCCTTCTCTCTTTCTCCTTTCTCTGTCTTCTCTCTAATCTCTGCTTCTCTCTCTTCTCTCTCTCTCCGCTCTTTCTCTGTCTCTTTCCTCTCTCTCTCTCTCTCTCTCTCTCTCTCGAATTGCAGGGCAAACAAAAAAACAACAACAACAACAAAAAGGAAAAAAATCAGTGAGCATCTAATATGAAGTGAGTTGTTTCATATAGGCTTTAATAAAGGAATAAAAAAACCAACAATAAAATTATAATTAAAGCTTTGATTTTAGTTTGGTTTTAGTTTGCTGTTTTTCCATAACATTAAATAAGTTTTAGATGAGAATACAAAATAATTTTAATATGCATTACATTGAATCTTTAATTTTATTCAGTATCCTACATATAAATAATAATAGAAGAAGAAGAAGAAGAAGAAGAAGAAACCTTAGAATGGTAAAATTATAAATAATTGAAACACATTCATAAAAACAAACTGTTCTATTGAACCAAAAGTTGATTTATATACCTTCATTTATTTGTATACATCAGTGAGGTACATCCTTACCTGTTACCTTAGAAATAAGGTTGCAGAATATGATGATTGGATTCAATGAATGTGTGATTATATCCCGCATTTATCAAGAAACCGCAACTTGTGCTAAGTTGCTGATCTGAAGACCAGAAACACCAGGGTTCGAGCCCCACTGTTGGGTCCTTGAGCAAGACCCTTAACCCTTCCTGCTGCATCATAGCTGACCCTGCGCTCTGACCCCCAACTTACTAAGATGGGATATGCGAAAAATGCATTTCATTGGCTCTGTACACATACCTTCCACAATGACCGTGAAGTTGAATATTTTTTTTTCATTTATATATCTGATTTATATACATTCAATGTATAATAATAATTCAGAAGGCTTTTATTAAATAATTATACAAAACAAGGAAAATCATTTAATAACATTTATTTAGACAAAAATCTAATCAGTTTTTACACACATTAATATTTATAATTCAAATGTATATCTGAATTTTTTATTATAATGTTTAGATATAATGTTTACCATATTGTCTTTTAATTTTAACCTATAAAATCAACCTAAATCCTGTTTACAGATACTTTTATGTATTTTAAGATATTTTTTTTTACCTACAGGTAAAATATTTGATTACGTAAAATAATCAAAAAATAATTAAAATAAAAATAATATTAGCAGTTTGCATAATTTACTTATTCATTCACCCTGGACAGGTCGCCAGTCCATTACAGGACCACACACACACACTCACCACCTATGGGCAATTTAGAATCACCAATCAGCCTAACACACATGTTTTTGGACTGTGGGAGGAAACCGGAGAATCCGGAATAAACCCCACACAAGCACGGGGAGAACATGCAAACTCCACGCAGAAAGACCCCTGCAGGGGAATCGAAAACCCAGGACCTTCTTACTGTAAGGCAACAAGTGCTAAACACTAAGCCACCTATATATATATATATATTAGCCACCATATATATATATATATATATATTATATATATATATATATATATCTTATTATAATATATATATATATATATAAAAGGCTATTACCTTCTCAGACTGTCACTAAAGACTGTCCATTGTCTATACCTGCTTATTCCTGCTTATTCAGGGTCACAGGGATCTGCTGGAGTTCATCCCAGCTGTCACTGGGTAAAACGTAGCTGTCAGGGGGGGTCACCCTGGACAGATCACCAGACCATCACAGGGCCAAAAGTTGTCTCAGATATAAATATTTATACGTTTACACTTCTGACATTTGGCACAGCTAAGCAATTGGGGGTTAAGGGCCTTGCTTAGGGGCCCAAAAGTGATTACTTTGTGGTGCTGGAAATCGAACCCCAATCATCTAATTAGCAGTCCAGCACCTTAACCACTTCCCCATATTTCTTCATAATAAATTAATCCACACATCTTTCAACACAGAAACACCTTTGTGTGTTTGATCTATGAAATATTGACAGTTTATACTGTATATATTGATCAGAAATGGAACAGTCTGTGCAGTCAGAGCGGTGTACTTCACTAATGATAGTGGATGTAGTAAAGGAGTAAGTGTATCCAGAGGAACGGTACGTCCTGGAAATCAGCAGCTGTCCAGCTGTGCACCTTTAGTCTGTAAGGGTGAAACTATTTTCCTAAAACGTCCTGTTTCACTGATATTATTCATACATTAAAGTGGTAGCTCAATTGTTAAAGCGTTGGACTGCTGATCCCCTGTACTGCCGAGCTGACATTCTCCTCAGCAAGACCCTTAACCCACAACTGCTCAGTTAGATAGAAACAAATTATCTTAATAGAGACGTCTACAAACAGCCAAAGATGTAGATGTAATTCTTCCTCCAGCTACTGGACACTGCAGAAGATATTCACAGTCATCAAATTCACATCAACAGATCAGTCACTGTATCCACATGCTTTTCCCCCTGCATATTTTATCAAACCAAATGCAATACAGTGGAAAGCTGGTAAAATAAACAAGATAGAATTTATTTTCCAGATTATTTAATTTTATTGGTTTTTTTTTATAGATTTAATAATACTATACGCTTTAATTAAGACAAAAAAAGGTGGATATTAAATTCAAGCTACATCTTCTGTTTATAGAAACTGCTGTATTACCGCTATATAGTGTACAACTTTAATAGATTAGGAGTGAAACGAATATGTTAAACTATAAAAAGCTGTTTTTTGGTGTATTTCTTAAATGAGTTGTTAAAGACGGGGAAATATTACATACTATTTTATATTTAAGTGCACAAAAAGTTATTCATGTTGGTGAACATTAACAACTAAAATATATTAAGACAATGTGGACCATTTATAGGGGGAAAAAAGTATATAGTTACCATATATTCTCAACCTTAAAAGATTTTTCATTTAATCTAGAACTCTTTTATAAAGCTAAAAATGTTGAAACCTTTTTTTTTTAGAACTTGAATTAATAAATAACCCTAAAATTCTTTAAAACATCAAAACAATAATGCATTTAGTGCTATAGTTTTCGCAGAGTTGTATTGATTTGATGTAAAAAAAAACCAAAACCCTAGAATAGTGGTATAGACTAGTGGAAGCGTTTGAACACTAATGCTGGGTGCTAAAGAGGTTAATGCTGGTGTGTTAAGCGGTTCTATGTAAAAATTTGCCAGGTTTCTCCAAGACAGAAAGAATGTATTCCTCTTCATACCTCCTTTCCTTATTATCATCTATAAAAAATAGCAGCCAATCAACAGACACAGTGCTTCACTAATTTACCTACAAACTGAAGTCTTTGTTCAATAATTTTATGCTAATCTACGGCTAAGTTTGTTCATTTCTTTGTTTTTAAAGAATATTTCGTATATTTTATTCTAATAATGCAATAACCGTCACTTATTAACAGAAATATGATTAAATGTGGGCTTTAAGACAGACGACATCCAGTTTGTGTGCATAGGATGTGGGTTGAGGGTGGGGGTGGGGGGGGTGGGGGTGCTTATGGGTTTTAACTTGACTTAAGGGGGCGTTGGTTCAAAATAAATTGAGAACCACTGATCTGGAACCAAGGACACGGATGGGAATCTCAAACCTTTTGAAAGAAAAAGTGTACCTAGAAAAGCAAATTTATGTATAAATAAATATTATACAACTAATTATTTAAATATGTTTTCTTTTAAACTTTATTCTTTTTACATTCTGCTTTTCTAATCAATGATGTCCCCTAAATTCTGTGTCCTGCTCTTTTTTTTTTCCTTGGTTCTAGTGCGTATTCGTTCCTGAAGTTTATGACCGTGTGGATTGTGGTGCTTTTGGCTGACTTTATCCTGGAGTTCAGACTGGAGTACTTGTGGCCCTGCTGGCTTTTCCTCGGCACCGTTTACACCACGTTCCACTGCCACGGCCTGGTACACGCCTTTATTTTAAACCGCATTCACACATGTTGTTCACCATAAAATTGTCAGCTTTTGTCTTTCTATACAGGAAACGCTAAATATGTGACATAAAGCACATTTATTCCTACATACACTATATGGCCAAAAGTTTATAAATACCTTTACCAGCACACACAGACATAAGTGTCACTTCTGTGAAGTCAGACTCACACATAGTTGTCATGATGTAGCATTGCATTTTTCCTTTACTGGAACTATGAGACTCCACACCCTGTCCCAGCAGGACAATGTCCCTGTGCACAAACCCCCTGGTCTCCATAAAGACATGCTGTGTTCTGGATGTTCTGGAGTAGAAGAACTCTCATGTCCTGTACAGAGTCCTGATTCTGACTCAACCCTTTGGGTTTAACTGGAACCCCGACTGAACCCCAGACCTCCTCACATCAACATTAGTGTCTGATCTCATTAATACTATTGGAATTGAATGATCAAATCCACACAGTCACATGACCCAATCTAGTGGAAAACCTGCACAGAAGTCTGGAGATGGTCATGTGTCCTAATACTTTTGGCCATAGTGTATGTCTTCATTGGCATAATTTATAAATGATTGTTGATCATGTGGACGTTTTATCCTTATGACTGGTCAGAAGGCGTTTGGTTATACACAGTAATTGTGCCAATAGGTTACTGTTTCCATAGCAACAGCTCGCTTACAGGAACCAAAGCGATAATAAATAAAAACCTTATAAGATCCAGTTAACAGTCTGTTGTTAATTAACAGAATAATGTGTGTAAGCATTGATACGGTGACCTCTTGTTCGTTAAGGATGCCTTAATTACGATCTTTACCGCCATTTCCGTAATGATCCGACAGAAAGAATTAAACACGTCAAACCATAAACTTGCAGCGTAACAGTTTACTCGTTGATTGTCAGGGTAACAATAAAAACCCAAATTAGGTACTATTTATATGTTCAGGCTTTAAATAAAGCCTCCATTTTCTTTTTCTAAGTCAAAGTAAAGGTAACTGGTACGTCCGCATACGTGTTACGTATAAAGTTAATCGTGTGATACGTTACGATTATTCCAACACCTACAGTATATTAACATACAGAAATCACTCTTAATATTCACAGAGTTCTTAAATTGCTTGCGGATCTAATGCAGTCTCCGGTGTTAGCCTGTTGTAGCTTTAAGACATCTCCAGGAGTTAGACAGAAGCGAATCCGGATTGAATCAACTGATCCTCTATATGACTCTGGATTCACAAATCTCTCTCAACTCTTAAGGGGCAGGGTGGCTCAAATGGTTAAGGTGCTGAGTTGTTAATCTGAAGACCAGAAACACCTGGGTTCAAGCCCCACCTCCAGCAAGTCAGAATTTGTTGAGTGCCCTCTAGTGGAGGGACCATGGCAAACGCAGTCAGAATCCCTACCGTTTCAAGTGACCCAAAGGATTTGTGAGAATAAGATCCGTTCAATAAGTGATTCGGAAGGATTTTAATATCTCATCTGTAGTTTACACTTTTCTTGATAAATTGATAGACAGTTGTATAAACGTACATTTATCTCTTTTATACAACTGAGCAATTGGGGGTCAAGGGCCTTGCTCAGAGGCCCAACAGTGGTGGCGCTGGGACTCGAACCATGGTCTTTCTGGTATCAGCCCAACACCTTAACCACTAAGCCACCACTTCCCAATCAAACAAAACCTTACGAAGCACAGCATGCCTTTTTGATTTAGAAACATTTTTACGGATTACATTTTAACGTGACTCACAGAAAGGCTAGTCAGCAGACGTTTATAGAAATTTTGAAAGAGAAAAATGGCAGAAATATTAGATAAAAATATATGTTACATCACGCCGCACTAGCCGGCAGTGTTTAGCGCCTCGGTTGCACTCTTCCTTTAGCCGTCGTCACGGTTCGATGTAACGTCCCCTAATATTCCGCTTTATGAATGTGCGTTTTGTCGAGTTGCTCACGGCCCATACAAATGCTTTACTTGCGTATCACTTATGTTTAGCGATAAAGCTAAGTCCACTCAAATAACACGGCGACAAGAAAATTCTAGAATATTTGTTTCTGTTTGCTGTTAAAAAAAATTAAATTGTGACCTAATAAAATACTGTAGAAGCTGCGGGATTTACTTTAAATACTTCTACTTTAAAAGTGATCAGTGGTCACACACTGAATTTACAATTAAAGAATTACAACAAATCATGAAAATTATTTTATTTTATTCTGCAAAAGGGGGACCTGGAAGAAAATCTGCAGTATCTGATGGTTCTTTCTTTTTTTTCAGGCCATCTGTATGGTGTTTGTGTGCGCTGCCTTTACACTGGATATTTTTTGTTTAATTTTCGTACCTCTACATTGGCTGTTTTTCGCAGCCAGCACATACGTGTTACTCAACTACATTTGGCACACAGGTAAGCAGGAGAAACATCCTCAGAACATAAACCTAACCCGAATCCTATCGGTGATGTAATGGCTTTAACTGTTTATGCAGCTTTATTGTCATTTCAACCATTTATAGCAGAGGCAGTACACAGTAAAATAAAATAACGTGTCTCTCCAGGACCTCATGGTGTTACACAAAACAACATAGAATTACACCAAACAACACAAAATTACACCAAACAACAAAGAGCTACTGAACAGAATAGACATAAAGTGCATGTGTGCAACCCGGTGCAAACAGTGCAGAACAGACGGTGCAATAAACAATACGAACATTAGAAAGACAGTGCAAAGAAGACAATAGAGAACAGGACTTTCAATAACACAAATAGCGCAAATAGCATTTTAAAGTGACTGTGCTTAACAAAAACGTTTTGTTTTTTCCATTTATTTTTCTATTCCATCTATTTATATACAAACGTTATGTTATGTCCCTTATTTTTTTTTTTAGAGAAAGGCATCTGCCTGTCCACTTTGACGTTATGGATTCTTTTGGTATATACAGAGACCTCGTTCAGACTGAGAGACCTGAAGAATCCGTACGCGAACCTCTCTCATCTCTTTGCTGCACACTGGTATGTCAGAACGGTTTCAAAAAACAAGCTTTTATTTATTCGTAACAATTAAGTTAGATTTTATTTTTAGATTATTATTTATTATTCGACTATCTGGTATTTGAAGAAAGAAAACGGCATCGTTCTGCTCGAAAAACATAAAAATCAAGAACACCGCTGCCTCTTTATACATGAAATAAAGTATGTGTGTGTATCATTTTCTCGACAGCATTGGCTATCCGCTGGTGTACATGGGATTTGATGCGACATGCTACTTTTCTGGCATCTTCAAACTTCGCACGCAAAAAGCAGTCCAGAGCGAGAGCGACTTGCACATGCATCTTCTTCAACATCCCCTACCTCCATACACACACCTTTACCCAAAGATGGACTTGGAAGGCAAGCAGGCCACCACTTTATTCATTTATTTATTAAATCACTAACTTGCTGTTAAACAGACATTTTGGTCTTTATCCAGAATCCAAATGGCGGACCAAACCAGGGCCCATGCAATACCCGTGTCCAAATGACGCCGGCTTATCAGAGGACAAGCAGGAGCTCGAGGATTGTCTCCAACTCCATAAAATGCAGGGAAGGACAGAGAGAGACGTAGGGGATGCCAGGATACGAGAATCGAACCCTCAGCCTCCAGGATCCAAACACCATGGAGTCGAAACTCGCCCGGGTCAAACACAGCTTTCTGACATTCCCGAACACCTACCTCATGAGGAGCAAAGCGGGAAAGCTGCCAGAGTGTCTAGAGGGACACAGGCTAAAGTGCAGAAAAACGCGGTAAACGTCGTAGCCAATAAAGCGGAGAAGAAACTCAAAAACCTATCAAAAGCCATCAGCTCCAGTGCAGGAGATGCAGCAGAACGGAGCACAAATATCCAGGGGCTTCACAATCCTCACGCTGAGCAGCTCGCTAGGTAATACTTTCAGTCATTCCTGGGGGTTTTGTGTACTCTAATTTAGTGGTCTGTTTACATAAAAAGTGTCAAAAAAATATTTTTTAACTAAAGCAAATATGTTATACAAATAAAACAAACACAAGTTATAAAATTACAAAAATATAAACAAACAGTTATAAATTAAAAAAAATAATTATAAAAAATACAAACAAGAAAAAAAAAAAATTAAAAAAAAAAATAAAAATTAACAAAATATTTAACAAACAAGAGTTTATTATACGTTTTACATAGAAGGGGCGTTGCCTCTCTAAAGAGGAAAGCTACATATCATGCTAACAATGAGTTAAATATATAATCGCTAATAAATAACAAAATAAAACGATTTATTCAAACTATTTCATTTTTAGTGAAAACATTTACTGTAAACTTTTGAACTCATTCCAAATTTCCCTTTTGAGGCAATGCTTTGCTTTCAGTTTTGTTGTTAGCGAATTAATATTGGTTTTTTTTATATTTTTGGTCTCATTTAATTGGACTGTTGAGATTCAAGTCATGCCTTTTATTGTTTTCCCTTCTTTCCCTCTAGTGGACAACATTAGTATTACAGCCTTCATCTTTAAATCCAATTGATATAAATAGCTGCATGATTTGAATGATTATCTTCATGACTTGATTACTGACAATGACCTCACATTGCACTCAAATACACTGATTCATGCTACATTTATTGCTACATTTTCAATATGGTTCCTCGTATCATCCGCATTATTAACGTGACTGAAATTGAATCAACTTCCTGGCTAGCGATTAGATGATTAGCTAAATTTTTCTGTATTCAAACTTTCCATGTCACTTTGTTTCCTCGTTGCGGTTCTGTTAATAACGCACATACTGTTTGTCTACAGACTGGATCAGGAGATGAGGAGGCTGAAAGTGGAGCTTCAGACGAGCAGACAGAACGAGCAGGAGTTACGCAGTCACGTCTGTAACCTCACCAACAGTGAGAACAGCCTGCGGCCTGAAATCTCACTGCTCAGACACGCCAACGAACTTCTACACAACAAGTGAGTGATTTCATCCAAATTAAACCTAATTAAACCAATTAATTATTTTATTTAAGGTATAACTGCCTAATTAAACCAATTAATTATTTTATTTGAGGTATAACTGCCTAATTAAACCAATTAATTATTTTATTTGAGGTATAACTGCCTAATTAAACCAATTAATTATTTTATTTGAGGTACAACTGCCTAATTAAACCAATTAATTATTATTTGATTTAAGGTATAACTGCCTAATTAAACCATTGATTATTTTATTTGAGGTATAACTGCCTAATTAAACCAATTAATTATTTTATTTGAGGTATAACTGCCTAATTAAACCAATTAATTATTTTATTTAAAGGTAAAACTGCCTAATTAAACCAATTGATTATTTTATTTGAGGTATAACTGCCTAATTAACCAATTAATTATTTTATTTTAAGATTTTAGGTAATAACTGCCTAATTAAACCAATTGATTTATTTTATTTGAGGTATAACTGCCTAATTAAACCAATTAATTATTTTATTTGAGGTATAACTGCCTAATTAAACCAATTAATTATTTTATTTAAGGTAATAAACCAATTAATTATTTGTTATACTGCCTAATAAACCAATTAATTTATTTTATTGGTATAAACTGCAATTAAAACCAATTATTATTTTATTTGAGGTATAACTGCCTAATTAAACCAATTAATTATTTTATTTGAGGTATAACTGCCTAATTAAACCAATTAATTATTTTATTTGAGGTATAACTGCCTAATTAAACCAATTAATTATTTGAGGTAGTAATCTTATTAATTAATAGTTGAGGTATAACTGCCTAATTAAACCAATTAATTAATTATTTAATTTGAGGTATAAACTGCCTAATTAAACCAATTAATTATTTTATTTGAGGTATAACTGCCTAATTAAACCAATTAATTATTTTATTTAAGGTATAACTGCCTAATTAAACCAATTAATTATTTTATTTGAGGTATAACTCGGTCCTGGAGGGTCGGGGTGTCCTGCAGAATTTAGCTCTAACCCTAATCAAACATACCTGAGCTAAACCCTGCAGGACACCCCGACCCTCCAGGACCGAGATTGGACACCTCTGTTCTATAACGTTTAAATAAACGAATAAAAAAATAATGTCCTGTTGCCGCTGTAAAAATGTGTTCTTTCTCTTATTTGTATGTCCAGGCTTCAGTATCTGAGTAAATCCAGGCAGAAGGACAAGCAGAGCTGCTCTGTTTTGGAGAAGAAAGTCAGAATGGAGTCTGAGAGCAGATTAACCGTCGAAAAGCAACTGGCAGAAATTCGCTGCCAGAAATTAGACGAGGCGGCTTTTTTACTACGCAATGCATCAAACAGGTATAAAATAAACATCTGGTGAGAAATAAACTCGGTTATGTTGAAGGATGCTGGAAAAAAGATGGCAAAATTATGGCATTTTTAACTTTGTTGAAAAATAATTTAGTTAATATTTGAACTAAAGGTTAATTGTTCTTAAGTTTTCTCTTCAGTAGGAAAGACATCTTTAAATCAGCTTTTCCCATTTATTTTAATGAAAGGTGCCAATAATTTTGGAGCTGATCATACATATCCATATGCAGGCTTTGATTTATTATACTGCATTGCAGCTTGCACGTCCATGGATGCTTTTCTCTTCCTTTTTCTTAATGTTTTGCTTGCAAATAATAAAACTATTTCTTACCTTGTGATATTCGAGTGTTTACTGAGAAAATTCAGTGCATCTGGTGACGCCGTGGTTCTGCGTGTCGGCTCACACCTGTGCTGTGTTTTCGGTAGATGTGATTTTGCCGAGTAGGATGTAATCCTGGATTAACATTTCAGTCAACCAATGATAACCATCTGATGTCATCAGCGTGTGCCGACTAAACCCGCCTTCATTAATTTTTTTTATTATTTCTCTTTTTTGTCTACAAACAAACTGAAAAACTTTAAGTAAATGATGAAAAATATCTGATTGTCTGAGACTAAAAATTCATTATTTCTGGAACAATTTACTGATACTGACGATTTCTGGATTAACATTAAATCACAACATGAGATTAGACTATAAACGATATTAAAATAATTGATGATAATCAGAAAACAACATAAGTGAATTTAGACTGTACGGATCCTAATTATCCAAATTAAACATTAATGAATTTACAGGGCGGTGGCTTGGTGTTTAGCACTGTTGCCTCACAGTAAGAAGGTCCTGGGTTCGATTTCCCCTGCAGGGGTCTTTCTGTGTGGAGTGTGCATGTTCTCCCCGTGCTTGTGTGTGTTTACTCCGGGTTCTCCGGTTTCCTTCCACAGTCTACAAACATGTGTGTTAGATTGATTAGAGATTCTAAATTATCCATAGAAGTGAGTGTGAGTGTGTGTGTGGCCCTGTGATGGACTGGTGACCTGTCTAGGGTGTCCCCTCTTCTGCCTTTCACTCTTTCAGAGACGGCTGGAATAGACTCCAGCAGAGCCCCGTTACCCCGAATTAGGGAATAAGCGGCTATAGAAAATTAATGAATAAATTTAAATAGTGAATTTATAAACAATCACTGATGTGAAAGGATGAACCTGTAGAACCGCAATAGAGCAACGTTCTTACTATAAAACAGGCTTTAACGTTATTTCATTAAATCACAAACTTTTAACATTTAACAATCGCAAGGCTGATTTTTATAACCATAAATCTGAGAAGAAATTGACTTTTTTATTCCTGCACACACACCTAAATACATTTTACTGCACACACACATCTACTATTGGTCCTGAAGGTGAGGGAAATGTTCACACATCACATGTTGTGTACAATTGTTCAGTACAGCATGTGATGTATTACGGATGACATTTAATCATTTTTTTTTCCTACTAAATAAATACATTTTTAATATTACATTTTGTTTTACAAGTAGAAAAAGATTAATAACTGGATTGAGGCGGATTTAATCGACACGCACTGATGACATCTGATAGTTATGATTGGTTGATTAAAACGTTGATCCAGGATGAAAAAAAAGGATGTTAATAATCCAGAATCACATCCTACCTGGCCAAATCACCTCCACCTGTGTTTTCTCCCGTCCACTAGGCAGGAACACAGTGAGACGCAGCTGTTAAGGAAAAGAGCTAGAGATCTAGACACAGAGTACAAACAGCTACAGCTGGACTATCAGGGGAGAGACAATCGAGTGCTAGCGCTAGAAAAAGAAGTGGAGGTAACATTTGTGTCTCGTTAACAATTTTCTGGACGTGTCGTGTGTGTGTGTGTGTGTGGTGTGTTGTGGTCCACGTCGTTGTGTTCGGCGGTTTGATGTGTGTTCCAGACAGGAGTTTTGACTTTTCGTGCTTGGATGTTGTTCCAGACAGGGATTTGTTTTTTGTGTGTACTTTAATGCTGTTGTTCTGTGCTTGGTTTGCATCATGTTAATGTTGTGTGTGATTTTTTTTTGGCACCATGTGGTTCATCTGAGTGCAAAAATTTGTATTTTTTCTAGTTATTGAAGAAGATTTTATTATTATAAAATGACGTTTTTCACGTTAAACTGCAGTCTAAGTGTCATTAATTAAAGACGTATAGGTTCAGCTAATTATCAGACACTTACAAGTGTGTGTCTCGTGAATAATTAATGGATATGAATATAAACAGCATTATAATAAACAGGGTAGAATAATGATGTAATTATTATAATAAGTATGGCTGATTTTTGGTAAAGTTCTACAACATTAGAACTGAAACTATAACTATAAAAATAAACTTGTGATTAAGACGAGACCTTTTTAAAATCTCATTATAGTGAAATGTTTCTGAAATGTTTATGTTTTGAGGCAGATTACAGGCAACAGCCATTTTAGGATAGTCTGTGACTCATTGGCTTAGAAATTCTAACATTTTACAGATTTAGGAGCTAATTTTAGTGTTTTTTAGGTTAATTTTAGGTTTTGGACCTGGTTTAGGCTCCGGTGACCCGGGTTCGATTCCGGTTTAGGTCCTTTCCAGTCTGTCTGTCCTATAAATAAAGGCAAAATGCTCCAAAAAAAAAAAAAAAATTTTCAAACTATTTCACTAAAATAATTTGTGAAATAGTCTTAAAAATAGAAGGTTAAGATTAGGACTGCCATTATTTTAAAGATTTCTCCCAAATCAGAGAATCATGAGCAACTTTCATGCGACTCATGAGATGTTTTGTGAATACGGATCCAGATCAGCAGTCCAACGCTTTAACCAATGAGTGTTAGTTCCACTTCCTACTTTAAATAAAGATTGATAAAGAGATAAAGATTATAGTATGTTTAGGACGACTAACCTAAACGCTAAGACACAATCGAGGAAAAATTAATCAAAAACTAATTTAATAAAATCTAAAAATAACAACAACATTAAAACCAAACGAACCAAATTAAATAAGGGTGCACAAACTTTTGCACTCGGCTTGATTTTTGTTGTAATTGAATTTTTTCACCCTGAAACAAAATTAATAAATGTTAAACACGGTAAAGACTGACTGCTCATCCTGCATCTCTTTACACCAGCATCAGCAAAATACACTTCAATCTTCTTCACCTCTTTTCCCTTTAATCCTATTCATTTCTCTTTTTTTTCACCCTTCCTTTTTCTTCAATTCCCTCGTATCTCTTTTCTTTAGTCTTCTTCATCGTTTCTATTCCCTCCTTTTTTGGAAAATCCTTCCATTTAATCCTCATCCTTTCTCTTTACTTCTCTTTTCTTTGGTCCTCTATTACTATTTATTCCTCCCTTTTTATCTTTACTTCCTTTTAATCATGCTTTTTTTTCAGTTTTCCACTCGTTCTTTCAACCTTTCTCACTTTCAGTTTATTATAAATCCGCTTCTCTTCTTCTCCAAAATGTTTTGAGGGCCTAAACATGCCCGAAATCTCACACGCATCAGAACTGGCGAAAACCTGCTTTCAGAAGTGGGTGTGGCAAAATGGCTTAGTAGCGCCACCCATTGACTTTTAATTGAAGTGCCAGTCTAGCTACGTTTGACGTACATGTATTGAAACCAGTACCTACGAAAAAGCCTCCTGGGGCAAAATCCTAAACCCAACAGGAAGTTAGTAATTTCTCATTTTTTTTCAGGCAGTGTATTTTAACAAAGAGATGAAATCAGATCTATTTAATTTTCTATTTTATTGAATAAGATTTTATTGAAGTCTTTTGTTAAATTGCGAAGATTTTGACTTCTTTTTGACGGGTGTGTGTCCTTGGCAGCCTGTGAAACAGGAAGTTGTTATAACTTAAACATGCACCTGGCTGCTCCAAACTTCATGTTGGATGAAAGTCCTGGCTTTAAGACATCTACATAGCAATATTCAGTTATAGTCATAGCGCCACCAGCTGGCAGCAGGAAGATTGGCACATAGAAAAACCAGACTTCCTGTTGGGTTTTGTGTTTTACCCCAGGAGACTTTTTAGTGGGTATTAATGGTGATGAGTCCGGGTGCGAGGACCCTTTTAACACTGCTTGTAGGTTTAATTTTTCATTTAAATTTACTCTCTTCTTCTCAACCCTCCTTTCTGTCATCCTTCTCTCCTTCTATAAATCCTCCTCTTTGGTGTCACCTTCACTTCAGCCTTCTTTCTCTGGTGAAAGTTTCAGTTCAGGAATTTACAGAAATAAAATTCGGGTCGAATCTTCAGGAAGCTTCAATCTCAACACAAACCCAGCAAACTTTCTCAGTGTGGATCCTCCTCATGCTGATGTTCACTCTTCATTCCTGCTGTCGTCCTGTTTGTTTTTAGTCCCTGCAGAAGCTCAGGTGTACAGAGCAGGAGGCCGACGCCTTGCTCTCCGCTCTCTCCTCTCTGCAGGATAAAGCTCAGCATTTAGAATACAACCTGAGTGCAGAGACACGTCTCAAACTGGACCTGTTCTCAGCGCTGGGGGACGCTCGCAGACAGCTGGAGATCGCGCAGGGTGAGAGAACATTCACATTTCTGGCATTTGGTAGATGTTCTTGTTTAGAGCGGCAAAAAAAACAAAAATAAGGTTTTTATTTCACATTTTTGTCTCTTATTGCGTCACAAGTGGACGAGCGGTCCGTGTGTTCAACCTCAAACCTCAACCCCAAATCCAGCGTGATAACTTTAAACACGTTTACACTCGCTAAATAAAAGCTCTAGAAATCTTATTTCGACACATGCCGTCGTGAACGAAAAAGTGGAAGTCGTTATTTTGGTTTTCTTTGTATTCTTACTGATCTTTAAAGATTAAAGCTAGCATCATCTCCTATTCTGCAAAATAAATACTTAAAAGTAATGTTCTAGATTTAAAATCTCTTCTAAACGTCTGCTGATGAACAGATTTTATCATTTTTTTACAATCTTTTGCTGTATTTCTTTCTCGGCAGTCAAACTCCTTAAGCAGGATCAAGAGATCAAGGAGATGAAACAGAAGATTGCCGAAGTCATGGCCGTCTCTCCCGGCGTGTCCTACACGAATCCGCGTTCCACCGTTCCGCAGTACCTCAAGTTCCTCAACTCGGAGCGCTACGTCCTGAACCCGCGCGGCCTCATGTACCAGTGTCTGAGGAAATAATCGAATAATCACAGCAAAAGGAAGGACACAAATGGAAGGTTTTTTTCTCTTACAATCACTATGGACCATCAGGAGAAACACGCCGTCGGCGGTTTCCCATCCGGACCGAGAGCTGGAGTGTTTATGGCTCTGAGCTGGAAGTTCTCGAAGACGGAAAAAGCTGATTGTAAGTCTGATTTGTGGTGCTATAAAAGTAAACAAAGCCACACTGGTTAATTATTTTTTATCTTGAACTCAAGTCGTGAAATTTTTCCTGAAATATTACAGCAGTGGCTTTCGGGTGAAAGTTTTTTTTTTCCCCTCCCCCAAAGTCTCAGCTGGACTATTTTCATACAAAAAAAAGAGAAAATCAGGCTCAATAGGTCATGTTGTGCCTCAATACAATATTTAAAACAATAAAAAGCCAACACATAACGTCAGTAATGTGAATATCAAGTGCTTTGTACCGGTTTTGTATTCCTTTTTATATTTTACGCGTTGTAAAGAAAATTGACTTTTCGATTTGTACGTTTTCATGTCTTTCGCATTTTTACGTGTTCGATGAGGTGTTTTTTATGAGATATTTATTTTTCTGCCTCGATGTACCTTTTCCTCCAACTGAAATACCAGATAAAGAATTGATGGTCTTGGTCTGCATGCTGATTTCTGAGTAAGAAAATAACTCAGTTTTGATGTTTAATTGTGCATTTGTGCAAGGGCTAATGTTTTCTTTTTTCTAATAAAAAAAAAAAAAAAAAGCCCTTTTTTTTTGGAAGACTCATAAATAACCGATCCTTCGTTTCTTCTTCTCTTGTTTTTAGATGATTCACTCCTGAAAATCAGCGACCTAAAATTATCTAGAAAGTAGACACGGTTTATGTTCTGACATTATAAGATATAAATAAGATATAAAAAATGATTTGATCCTCTGTTCATTTTATTGCCCACTGATAAAATAATCAGTCTATAAACTTTATTGGTGGGTTTATTCTACAGTGAGAGACAGAATACCAACAAAAACATCCAGAAAAAACATTAAAATAAAAAATAAATAAATTGATTTGATTTTAATGAGTAAAATAAGTATTTGACCCCTTCACCAAAACAGGTCTTAATACTTGATCTAAGTACCACTAAGTCATCACAGTGGTGGTTTAGTAATAAAGTGTTGGACTGATACCAGAAAGACCAGGGTTTGATTCCAAGCACCACCAAACCATCACTGTTGGGCCCCTGAGCAAGGCCCCAATTGCTTAGATGTGTAAAAGAGAGACATGTAAGTCGCTCTGGATAAGAACTTCTGCCAAATGCTGTAAATGTAAATGATCTTAAAACCTTTGCTGTCAATCACAGAGTCCAAACGCATCCCAGGAGGGATTTTGTCCCGCTCCTCTTTGCAGATCCTCTGCAAGTCATTAAGGATTTGAGGTTGACGTTTCACAACTCGAACCTTTAGCTTCTTCCACAGGTTTTCTATAGGATTAAGGTCTGGAGACTGACTAGACCACTCCGGGACCTTAATGGGATTCCTCTTCTTGAGTTACTTCTTTGTCGACTGGGCCGTGTGGGTTTTTTTGGTCACATATACTACCCATTTTCAGTGTCTTGAGTAAAGGAGGTTCTCACCCCAGATTTGACAGTACATGGCTCCGTTCATTGTCCCTTTGATGTGGTGATGTTGTTCTGTCCTCTTAGCAGCAAAACACCCCCCAATGCATAATGTTTCCACCTTCATGTTTGTTGCTGGTGATGGTGTTCTGGAGGTCATGGGCAGCATTTCTCCTCCTCCAAAACACTTTCACCCAGTTCTCCTTTGAATCATTCAGATGTTCACATGTAAACTTTAGATGGACCTGTACATGTGCTTTCTTGAGCAGGGGGACCTTGCGGGCACTGCAGGATTTCAGTCCTTCACAGCGAAGTGTGTTACCAATTGTTTTCTTGGTGACTTTGGTCATTGGCAAGATCCGCCCATGTGATCCTGTGCTGATTCCTCACTGTTCTCGTGATCATTAAAACTCTACGAGGTGAGAAATTCCATGAAGCACCAGACTGAAGGAAAACTGGCAGTTAGTTTGTGTTTCTTCCATTTGTGAATAATCGCACCAACTGGTGTCACCTTCTCACCAAACTGCTTGTCGATGGTCTTGTAGCTCATTCCAGCCTTGTGTAGGTTTACAACCTTGTCCCTGACATCCTTGGACAGATCTTTGGTCTCGGCCATGGTGGAGAGTTTGGAATCTGATTGGTTGCTTCAGTGCTGAGGTGTTTATTATACAGGTAACGAGCTGAGATTAGGAGCAAAAAGATCTCACTTATTGATCAAATACTTATTTTACTCATAAAAAAGCTAATTAATTGATAACTTTTTTTAAAAATGTGTTTTTCTGGCTGTTTTTGTTGTTATTCTGTTTTTCACTGTTAAAAAAATCTACCATTAAAATCATAGACTGATCATTTCATTGTCAGTGGACAAACATACGAAATCAAGAACATCAATATAACATCAGACTCCCTGGTACTGAATCTTTCCTTTAAAAATATAAATCAGAAAAATAATACAAAAGCATACTATTCGATTGGACGGATGAGTTGATTCCCTTATGATTCAATATGATTCATTTCAGCATTAATGTGATTCAAATGAGGTCTGATTTACAAAGATTTATCTGAGCAGCAAGATGATTAGAATCAAGTCTGATTCAATCATTTACACATGTACGGCATTCGGCTGATGCCCTTATTCAGAGCACCTTACACTTATTCAATTTATAACAATGCAATTGGAGGTTAAGGGCCTTGCTCAGGGGCCCAGCATTAGCAACTTGGTAGTGCTGGAAATCAAACCCCAATCCTCCAATTAGCAGTCAAACACCTTAACCACAGTTTTACCATTGGATTCGTTTCAGTACTAATATGATTCAAGTCATTCATGTCTAATTCAATGAGATTCATTTCAGTACCAATATAATTCAAATCAAGTCTGATTTAATTAGAATTATTTTAGCAGAAATATGATTCAAATCAAGTCTGATTCAATCAGATTCATTTAAGCAGAAATAAAATTCAAATCATTCACCTCTGATTTAATGAGATTCATTTAAGTACCAATATGATTCAAATTGAGTCTAATTCAATCAGGTTAATTCTAGCAGAAATATGATTCAAATCAAATCTGATTCAGATTCATTAAAGCAGAAAAAAAGATTCAAATCAGGTCTGATTCAATCATTCATTTGAGCAGAAATAAGATTCAAATCATTCATGTCTGATTTAATGAGATTCATTTTAGTACCAATATGATTCAAATTAAGTCTGATTCAATCAGATTCATTTAAGCAGAAAAAAAGATTCAAATCAGGTCTGATTTAATCCGATTCATTTTAGAAGAAATAAGATTTAAATCAAGTCTGATTCAATCAGATTTATTTCAGTACAGATATAATTCAAATCAAGTCTGATTCAATCAGATTCATTTTGGCAGAAACATGATTCAAATCGTATCTGATTCAATGGGATTCATTTTAGAACAATATATGATTTGAATTCTGTCCAATTAAATACATCTTCCTTATTTAATTAATATAAAGCAAGCTGTAGTGCAAACTGCCCGGCTCGTGTCAGAAAGTCAAGTGTATTTACATTTACACTTTTACATCCTTTAATAATTTGTTAGAAATGACTCACAAAAAAGATTCAGAAACTTGAACAAGTGTTAACTTTATAATCAAGAAAATGGTGCAACTTTTTTTTGTTGTTGTTTAGGAAAATTTACAGAAAGAAATGTGGGTTGTAGAAGCTACTGGCTGTTATAGATAAAATGAGAACAGATGAGAGAAGCTCAGAACTGGAAATTATTATTATAATTTTTTTTTTCTTTTAGGGTTTCTCTGGCCAGGGTGTGTTTAGTGCTTCTGAACAAATGTTAACGAAGGTTTTTCTTTTTATTTACCTTAATAGAAACGAATGACGTGTTTTATTCTGGATAATCAAAACCTCACAAGTTCATCTTTGACTTTTGATGCTTCACCTGATCGATTGATTGACTGACCGACCGATCAAAGACTGATCTTTTTCCCAGAATGTAATAATACTAAGAGGCAACGAAAGGACGTTATAATTGCGATGGACAAGACCAGATCTTAAATCCTTATTAAAGGCAAAATGTTATTCAGAAGCCCGACACAATCACAACCCGAGTGTCTTCATATACAGTATACGTGCGTGATAGGAAATTTTTTTACAAGTGTGCAAACACATCTTAACTTTTTTTTTTTTTTTTTTTTTTTTTTTTTTTTTAACCCCAAACAGCAGCAACCACAGAGAAACATTCCCAGTGCTGTTAGGTCGTCTTTTAAACCTTCCACTGGTCAAAAAAAGTTCACATTAAATCATCAGATCTGTGAAAAGATAGCATGTCTGAGTTACAAGGGGGGCATCGAAAAGTTTCCAGACACGCCAACAGATGGCAGCACAATGCTCAGATGGCACTTTTTAACAAACCTCCCTGTGAAACCTTTTAACAACTCCCTTATATTTACCCATGACTGCATCTGGAAAACCTGTAACTAGCAACGCGTCAGTGATCAAAAAATGTGTCGTCAGCCTGCGTTTTTATATCGGAATCGTTTCTTCGTCTGTAGAAGGCACATGTCAATAAATCGTAACTTGTAGATTAGTGGAAACAGCAGGGGACAAAAAAAAAAAAAAAACATTAAGAAACCTTGATTGCTTTTCCCTCGAACAGGCAAACACACCTCATTGGTAAAAATATACAGCAAATACAGGAAGAAATTCATACATTCACAAAGAGCTGCTAAAAGGCTAAGTCTTAATTTCGATGTATATAATGTAAATGATAAATAATCTGCCTGCCCACAAAAAAAAACCCCCAAAAAAACACTGCCAGCCCCCTTTCCATTCACAGTATTGGCTTAAGTAAATTTTGCAGTTAACTACAGTTAATTCTATAATCATCATAGTAAAGATGCTCTAATTAATTTTTTTTTTCCTTTAAAGCGCCTGAAACCGCATGTCGTCGCAGATTTAAAGCGCTTGTAACAGAATAAACACCTAATCGTACCTTTGGGATAGATTTGCCACAGGGTTACGAGTTTAAAAATCTAGCGCGAGTAGGTGATGCTGAGCGATGGCGCTTTCGCTTAGTTTCAGTTCATGATCATGTTTAGGTGAATGTAAAGTTAATGAAAATCCTCAATCACTGCACCTTTAAAAGCTGAAAAAACAACCAACAGGTCACGAGAGAACATGTTAAAGCGATAAACGTCGGGTTTCCTTCTGGTGTACAGAACAGGACGCGAGACCTAAACTTTTGCACACGTAACGTGCTTCTAAAAACACCATAAAGGGCTCGTTTTTTATAATAAACCTGAAAAAAAAATGAAACGAACCATGACCCACCTAACAAAGATACTGAGTGTAATAATAACAATAAAAAAAATAAAAAGAACACAGCTTGTAATACTGACAAACAATAACTGCTGTTTCTCAAAGAAGCAGGTGGCGGCTACACACACACACACAATTAAATGTACACAAACGTCGGGCGACGGCTTGTGTCACCTACAGCGGCGTGAAGGAAATGCACAGAAATGCAGGAATCGGCGTGTGAGCGCGGGTCGAGGTCTTCTGCTCCGTTCCCTGTGGGGAAAAAAAATAAACAGCTTCCACCCAGTCCGTCGAGTGAGTCCTGTCCCGTGTGTAAGGATGAGAAGCGGCGGCAAACAGATACACACGTCTCCGCTCTGTGCTACGAAGAAACGGTAACGGGATTCAGAGTGCCGTTACGGCTGTAGAACTTCGAGAAGGCCTCCTCCAGTACGGTGGTGAGACGCGGCTGATCGCCCTGCAGGCAACAGATACACAGAGACAAAGTGTGTGATGATCGTAATAATGTACTAACAATATCACTACAACGTTCCATATATAGACAAACTAACAGACCTTTATAGCTTATTTCTTAAACTTTATACTCAGTGGTGGCGGTCAATAAAGGACAATGTCCACAGGAGAAGCTAGTTACCATGTTAATTACTTCAATATACAGGGTGTCCCATACGGTTCCATACATAGGGGGAAAAATGACTACCATTGTAGCTGTGTATCTGGACAGACGTGTGTGAAGGTCAGTAAACTTTTGAAAAGCATGTGATTTGACGGTGAGCTCTAATTGGCTTGTTTTCAATTTCGCACGCTAAGGATTTGGACTTGAGACATACTCAGTTCTGCACACTATATAGTATGAAAGTATGCAATTTCGGACTGAATCTATAACTTGTGCGTGCTCTTTCATAAGAACAAATGAGTACTTTTTTTAATAATATCTGTAACATAACAATCCGTAACTTTTCCACCTCACCACTTTTTGTTGAGATGTCGTCTGTGTGCAAGTGCAAAACAAGCAACCGGAATCAACCACATGAGCTAAAAATAACTCACTGAATCATCACTAGTTTACAAATACGCTTTTGATTCTTCTTTTACTTTAATTAGGAATTTTAAAATGTATAATATTTATCATCTTTCCTTATTAAAGACATCACAGCACCACCTTCCTGGTTTGGTACTGGCTGATGAGACCAAGGCAGAGGTCAAAGTTCATCTTGACAGCTCAGAGCAATGTATCGCATGATCTTTTCTGGTTTTTAGGGGTTAAATGTGCTTTAAAAAAAAAAAAAAAAATGCTAACAAAAACAACAAAACAGGTGATTGATGATGAGTTAATAAACTAAAATCAAAGATGGCGTGGCAACAAGCTTTTACGGCAGAGCCAAGCGGGACCGATGACTACAGTCAGTCGATAAGTGTGTACATTTCTCAACACCTCAACACCTAGGGTGCTACCACCCCATTAACAATTGCTATTATATACTTCTATATGATTAGGGAATTCATTCATTTCATAAAATTTTACTCATTTAAAAGTAATCAATCTGGTGGGTCTGCCCATCAGCCTGGAGAAATATTATAAGATAAAATATCCTTAATTATATCATTAAAACAGACTTCACAGATGACGTAGCATGACATCACAAGATATTCTAATGAGGCTGAACGACACAAACAGATGCTTTAAATCTTTTATCAACATTAAATAAAAAAGCGATCGCCTGCATCGCCTCAATCGGGAAACAGGACAAAAAGGTGACAGTGCTGTAGCCCCTACCTCGCTGATGAAGCCCAGCTGGACCAGCTCCACCGCCAACTCCTGAACATTCTCATCTGCAGATACACACACACCCAATATCATTCGTGTTCGGTGCTGTGGCATAGCGGGTAGTACATGTACATATACATAACTCTGCGCTCCGGCCTGGGGCTTCTCCGGTCCCCCACCCACCCCAAAAAAAGCATACAAGCTATTGAAGGTATTTCATTACTTTGATAAATTACAAAGGAATTGCAATAAACCCCACTTTTACTGTATAAATGAAATAAATGTACGTATATCATTCAACCCTAATATATATTTTTAAACATTTATTCATCTCCAATTTACACACTAATAATAAAAAAACCCGTTCTGTATGTACTCTTTATACTTACTCGGTGCCAAATCGCAACTCAAATGTCTGTTTAGTTTATCCTCCAGCTTTAGCAGCAGAGTCAGCTGATTAGGGAAAAAGGAGCAGCAACATTAAAAACAATGTCTAAATTATGATAAACAAGACGTGGGGAATAGAGAAAAAAAAGGCTCACATGATGTTTTGCCCCTTCTTCCACAGGTTCAATGTTGCACTGCATCTGAAGCACCTTAAAGAAAACGACCGAAAACTTGATAAACAATGCAAACGAATAGGACAGACAAGCAGCAATCGGATCAGAGTTGGGATCCATATTCTGCTATTGTCCTGCTTTCAGTTTAAATCAGTATGTAGAAGACTAACAACGGTGTATCCTGACTTCATCCTTAAAATCTTAAGACTCTAGTTGACGGCCCAGATATTATTATCCGCATTGTAAATATTAGTGTTGGGAATTTGGAGCAAAAAAAAATAATACTCAAAGATTGCTAGGAATTATTAAATCCCACCCCTCCCCCACGTGCGAGCTTTTTTTTTTATACAGAGAGTGAGAGATATACAGAGAGACGACTCACACTTTCAATCTGTAGGATAAACTGATTTAATTCCTCACCTCGTCTCGTCTCGTCACACCCCTACTAATCAGTTATTTAATAATGGTGACATCCCTAATAAATCAAATATAATTACATATAAATTACTTAAAACTAACCCTGTCTGCAAATTTCACCTTAGTTGTAAGCATCACTACTAGCTTGTGTCACGTTACCTATGATCGGAGTGGACAGAAATTAGATACTGGCTAAGAACCGATTCCAGGTTTTCATCCAATACGTTCAGTAATTAAAGAAACGCAAGACAATCGAATACAAAACCAGCTCAGATGTTTACACAAAAATGTTATCTATCCAGCACTATGGCCTTGTGTTACTCACCTTCCTGGTTTCGAGTTCTGCAGGTTCTGGCGTGGGGGTTTTCACAGAGGGTGGGATGATGGGGGACTTCACCGTCTCCTGCTGGGGCTGTTGTGGGCAAGGCATTCCGAACGCAGTCAAGGGATAGATCCCATTCCTAGACATGGACAACAGCGGAAAGTTTATAATAGCACTGTTAATTAGTGTGACGGCAACTCGAACAGAAACGCATCATCGCTTCTACAGTTAAGACTTCAGGACTTGGTTAGAGTTTAAACAGGGTTAAAGTGGCCATTTTACTTTTCGTAAGCTGGGCTCACACTGTGTGATTTTGACTACGACTATTGATGCTAGTTCGACACGTTCACCGACAGACAATTAACGGCGGTTGCGATCATTTTTGCGATCACACATACCTGCAGGGTGACTTTTTGTACGACGACCCTAAAACCAAGATTTAATCGGCGCGCCGAACATGACGATGCAATTAGGGTGACTAGAAACTACAGCCCATTTCGGAAAGCTTTGAAACGAGTCTGATGGACAGAACAGCAAACGGAAGAAGATTCTTTTGAGTTATAAAGGGTAAAGTCGTATGACACGTCGCCGCTGCTGTTTGTTTGCTGCGAGCTAACGGCTCACGGAAAACTCCGGACGAGTGTTCGTGTGTGCGTTCGGTTTAGATGTGTTCTGAATGTTTTACAGTCGGACATTATGACAACTGAGATCCTACAGTGTGACACAGGGTCATTTTTATAAAGTCTGACAAGAAATAATCAGAAAAGACTATTTAAAAGAAAAAAAAAAACCCAAAAACACAAATTTTAATACAACTGGTTTTTTTTTTCGTCTTACACTGAATTTCAAAATAAAAACACAGGCTGGTGAGGAAACATTTAAAGATATTGTATAAGAAACCAGCTTGATTGAAATACTGCTCCACATGAAGAAAATTCATGATGTGTGATCATTTGTTAAAAAAATGTCATCAATTTGCGGTTACACAAGAGAAATAAAATCACTTAAGGGCATGCTGTTATTGGAAAATAATCAACTTTACGTTGTTTCCTCTAATGTGACAACACACAGTCATTTATCTTTTACAAAATTGCTGGATCACAGTTCTCACCTCACATCTTCTAGAAACTTGTCAAGTTCCAGTGCTGGAAACTGGGACAACCTGGAGAAAATGTACACAGATAAATTTACTTAAAACAAACCACCCTGAGAAAAATCATTCACATCCTTATTCCACACTGTCTGATCTCCTGATTAGACACTCACTTCAGCTGCACTTCCTTCCTCTCCATGATCACCCGATTGGGGTCCATGTTCTTAGTCATTTCCTCTAAAGCGTTTTCAGGGATCATGTCTACAACACAAAGCAGATTGTTGCGTTAAAGCCTGATGCGGAAACACCTTGGTCTCACCCTGGGACTGGGTATTCAATAAAGTACCACTATGTTAGATAAGCTGAAGTTTGTAATTCTACTGAATATTATAAAGAAATCTATAAAAAAGCCACATCGCCCACAGTGAGCCGAGACTTACGCTGGTGGCTGACGATGCAATGGGCCGCCAGGAGCTTCAGCTGAGGTACCTCGAACAAGGCCTGGTGGAAAAGCAGCTCTCTAGCCGTGGGCCGCTTACTGGGGTCCGTCTCCAGGCACTTCTGAATAAACTCCTGCAGATCAACACACAATCAACATCTTAACACAATGCAGACCTTATAAACCAGCGTTAGGTCCCAAATCGCAGCATAAATAGTGTCAGCAGCGTGTTTAGAGCAGAGATGCCCAAACTAGGACTGATCAGATCGTCAATTTTTCTTTGATTTATTGTTGAGTTACAAAAGAGGAAAACTGAAATGAAATGCTGTAAAAGATTCCGGTTTATTTTTATATACATGCGCAATTCATTGGGCAGCGCCGCATGCTTTGCGAAGCTTGACGTCAATCAACAGCATCGAATTAACGCACGCAATAATCAAGGCGGTGGCACACAGACAAACTACTTTTTAAAAATTTGGCAAGATGAGTTTTTATTCACTAAAGTTAATATAAAGGCAGTGTGTCTAGTTTGCAAACAGTCTGTTGCTGTTTTCAAAGAGAACATCATCCGTCATCATCATGTATAAACCAAACATTCTTCAGCTTTCTCAAAAGTACAGCGGCAAAGACGCAGGCATGATGCAATATTTAACCTTTGGCCCACGGCCCTCAATCAATTTTGTGTCACTTTATCGGTAAGGTTTAGAACAGGAAGTGCACTCTGAGCAACTCAATGCTCGCAGCTTTACTCAATGAAGGAAAACATATATAAAAAAATATATATATTAATTAAGATGGCCGACGACATGGCTGAGAGATGAGAAAACCGGCAAGTGTCTTTTAAATTAGCTCACACTATATGGCTATTACTCAACATTTAAAAAAAAAAAAAAAAAAAGGTAGTGTTTTTGCTGAAGTGGTGTCGCCTTGCGAGCGTTTGTCATTTAAAAAAACAAACAAAAAAACTTAAGTGATCTATTTGCGATGATATAAAAACCCTTCTAACATCTATACTGTACAAGCCTTAGCATTTAGAATCATTTAGACAGACAGACAGACAGACAGACAGACAGATAGACAGACAGATAGATAGACAGATAGATAGACAGACAGATAGATAGATAGACAGATAGATAGATAGACAGATAGACAGATAGATAGATAGACAGATAGCAGACAGATAGATAGACAGATAGATAGATAGATAGATAGACAGATAGACAGATAGATAGATAACAGATATAGATAGACAAAATACATGTTTACATTTAAGTCAATAGCAAATTTACATGCTGTAAATAATATGCAGGCCAAAATACAGTCTCTGACAGACTGGACTTGCTTATAACCATTATGTCAGCAGTGGTTAGGTGATGACTACCAAAGTAAATGGGGTAATTCCACCACCAGCCACCACTGATGTAAATGGATAAGTAAGAGTAAGGACTGCCAATGTGTAACTCAGCTGGATACCGGCCAAATGCTGTAAATGTATCGTGAAAATTTGGGTTGTGCCTGCTCAAAATGAAAAAATAAAACCCACAATCTGAGCTACCATGTATCATCTACCTTGAATGAGAGAGAAGTTGTAACTACGATTAAGGTTCTCAAACTAGAAAACTGTCACTTGTGAGAATAGCACTATAGATTTTTTTTGTAATGAGGTTCATGACTCACTCTTTGCAGGGGGTCCTCCAGAGACTGGATGGCATTGTTAATGGCTTCTGGAGACACATACGACGACTCTCCGTTACTAATCTCCAGCACGGCCATCTACAGACAAAAACCTTAAAATAAAGTACCTGACTACAGGAAGCATTTCCACTGCCTGGTGTGAAGAGCGAACAACACACTTACCTCCAAGGCGCACATTCCAAAGGAATAAATGTCCACCGCTGTGGTGACGTTAGTGACATCTGGGGACAGGGAGAAGTAACACAACAAACGATTACTCGAGTACTAGTTTACGACAAATAAATCAAATTAACATTGATGTTTTTAAGCAATTGAAGCTTTAAAAAAGCTTTATTACATCCATATTCTGGTGCAAAGAAATGCAAACTCTTCTGTTCCTCCCGGCATGTTTTAACATGGTTATTAATAGTGTCTGGAGCAACTGTGAATATAGACAGAAAAAACAACAACACAATATTAACACAAAAAAATAACTCGAAAACTTGATATTTACTAGATATTTTATTGTTATACCACAGCGTTGTTTTATTCCTCAATTCATAAGAAGGTGTTAAATTATTTCCTACAACAAGAGCTTGGCACTATATGCTACACAAATAATATTATAATAGCTACACAAATATTATATAGCGACGTTCTATATAACACGCATCAAACCCTAGTAATAAAAAATTATTTAACAAAAAAAGAGCCAAAAATGATGGTTTGTTTAGTATTTATGGAAGGAAGCTGCACTGCTGTTAATTAAGAGACAGATGTAAAGCTGGAACTCTAAAGAGACGCAATAAGAGGAATCGTGTATTGTAGAGGTTCTGCTACGTAAACTGGGAAAAATTGTGTCACATTTAATTTATTTAAAAAACAATAAAAGTTCATAATTAATGAAAAAATTCGCCTTTTAGTTTCTTTATACAGAGTTCACGTCGGCACACCGCGGTCCTTACACTGATCGGCGACAGGCGGATACACCCTGCATGACTATACACATGACCTGGTGGGTGGAAGTGGTGGCTTAGTGGTTAAGGTGTTGGACTGATACCAGAAAGACCGGGGTTCGATTCCCAGCACCACCAAGCCACCACTGTGGGGTAAAAAATGGAAACTGAAGCCGAGCTTGCTATTATTGTGGTCTATAACTCCTCCCCAAACTTCCCTCTGTATCTTGTTATGTCATTGGCTGTAGGTTGACTAGTTTCAGGTATTTTGCCAAACAATGTCTGCGAGTGAATCGTACAAGCAGTGTGAACTCTGCATTACTGTTTACAATAATAATAATGATAAATCAACATCAGGGTGGTGACATAGTGCTTCATTTTGCTTCATTAAATCATCCTGTAACTAATTATTTCCTGAAAAATAGCAAGAGACTTTTAGTCACATATGTCATAATTGTGGTTAATTTTAATATTTCCTGCTTTGGGAATGAATAAACCAACAAAACAATGATGAAGCGTCGTTTGACTAAAATTCAAGTTGTTACCAGGAAACAAACACGCATCCCAAAACCCTATTCTCTGTAAACTAAAGCCCACCTGAGCCGATCTTGATGAGGCCGTTGTGCTGTATGAAGATGGTGTCACAGGTCAGGTTCCCGTGGATGATGGGGGGGTCACACGAATGCAGATAACTGAAAGGCCCGAAAGGAGAAAGTTTAAAAAATATATAATAATAATAATAATATAAAATCTAGTTTTAGATTTTTATAGTCATTTACAACAAAGTATGTTTGTAAAAATGAAATATTTATGCTAGATGTGCAGACAATGAGTCGTTTGTAGCTTCTAATAAAAGGACCACATTAATATCTGACCTTAAAGCAGATAATATTTGAGTACACCACCGTTTCCATGCCTGGTAGAAAAAAAAGGTAAAAATTAAAATGAAAATCAGGTTAAATCTTTATTATTTATTTATTTACTTCTATTCAGTCAGTTATATACATTTGATAAAAAATTCCTACCTTTTCATTCATAGTCTTGTGATTTTTCTTTGTCTTTTTCAGAAACTGCTTCAGACTCCCTGAGGACATGTACTCCGTTATAAAAATAACCTAATGGGAAAGAACGGAACGTTATTCGCCAGGTTTCAACCGCAATGCAAAAAAAACCCCAAAAAACTACAATGCGAGCGCACAATTATCTCAGAATAAAAGTAGAGAACATTTTTCCTACCCTCTTAAGGTTATAAATATTCATTTTATGTCAAAGTCCTGGTGAACTTTCAGACCTGAATAAGTTTGATAACTGCAGCACTGACCGGAGCGTCATTAGCTTCAAAGACAAAGCGTTACGCGTAAATGTTAGGTATTAGCGTGTCATCGTTTCTATAGCAGCAGGACTTTAATGTATATTTATAAAAAAAAAGTCTTCAGGGTCATACAGAGGAATTTACACTTTCTACCCTGTGCTGTGGCGTTTTGCAGTATTTAAAATAATTGAATGAATGTTTATTGTTTATTGCCATATCAGCTTTCGTGGCTATTTCATGGCAAAACAATAAAAAAAAAATTAAAAACAGTTAATAAATAACACATTTCTATAAAAACACAGGTGCACAACAATAAGCGTGCATCAGTAACAATACAATAAGAACTCCATCAAAGAAGTCCATCAAAGTTCCTCCTGATAAAAAGCGTCGTCTTAGAACAATTAAAAATAGGAGTAAATGTCCATGGGAAAGTCTAGTGTGACCGATACGACATCTTGTGTAAGTAAATTCATCCTTTTTTCTTGAGTTAAAAGAATAAATAGATTTTTTTTCCTACTATAGGATAGATTTCGGAGAGTTTGTTATTCGCCATTTCTTATCTTTCGCCAAAACATAAAGACTGGTTAGAGAATAACTGTTTAAGGAACTAACGGGTCCTGCAGACTCCAATTTAATGAACCTATAAATGTTTTTGTATGTTCCGTACAGCTTCCTGTATAGTCTGGTTTAATGTTTGTACTGTTTATTGCACCGTTTGCAGCAGGTTGCACACATGCACTTTATGTTGCGGAGACAATTTACTTTTAGTCTTAAGCTCTGTGTTGTTCTGTTCAGTAGCTGTTTGGTGTTTTGTGTAATTTTGTGTTTTTTTGTGTAGCACCAGGGGGTCCTGGAGAAACGCTGTATTATTTCACTGTGTACTGCGTCTGCTATATATGGTTAAAATAACAATAAAGCTTCTGGAACTTGAACTTAATTCAACATAGCGGTAACAACAGGTCCATTCGATCACACTAATATGTTAAAAATAAATTTTCTTTCTAAACAAAATGCAAGTAAAACTAGTTTCGTTAAATTGAAGGTCAATCATATTTTAGCCTTGAGATTTGAAATGTAAGCTAGTTAGCATGTTAAAAAAATTGGGGTTTTTTTCCGATTTACGGCACTGTTATAATGAGTAACCGGTACACGCTGATGTGAATTTTTTCTCCTCTATACGCGTAAAATCTAATCATAAACGTTTAAAACATACTGTAGATCACCGGTTTCTGACATTTTACAACACTTCATATATGGTTCTCGTTATATGCAGATTCCCGACTGCACACTTTTAAGCTAAGACATTAAAGTTTACAAGCACTTAAATCCAAAAAATTTAACTTTAGTAACCGTCTATTAACCAAATCTCGACAAATCCGACTCAGTGTCTTGTCCCACTTGGTGGATCACTTACTCTGGCTCTGTTCTCCTTCACGTCGGCCCAGTACTTGTGAAACTTCACGATGTTCAAATGCTCCAGCTGAATCAGGTTATCAAAAACAGCTTTCACTTTCTCCTAGAATGAATAAATAAATAAATAAATAGGTAAAACAGTATGTGAAAAATTAGGGTTTATGTCCCCTTAAACTCTTAAGAGAACACAAATCAAGATTGGATTCTAAAACTTAAGTAAATCGTGGTTAATATGACATGCAGAAAAATAGAAGCGATAACAAGCGAAAAAAAAAAAAGCTGTAAAATTCTACAGGCTTTGTCTTTTTTTGCCTGCATCTGGGGGCAAAAACGTCATTGCAGTTTGCATTCTCCTAATGTGTCTCAAAACAACCCCACACTAAGACATGACAGAACAGGAACACAGTCAATCTGACATGGCTGCATGCACATAATAGGGGTGGTTAAAAAATAAATAAAAAAAAAAATAAAAAAAAGTCCCCAGAACTAAGCGAGCAGTGGAACATTTTTCCTATTCCAATTCGTCCAATTTGGTTTATTGTGTTTAATTAAAAGAGCAAGATACGCTTTTGCAGGTAGAAATGCAGTGTCTGCAGTACAGCTGGCCAAATACACAAACTAAAGAGAGAACTTACATTCACTTTAGAAATACATTTTTTACTAAAGAGAAATTAACCGCCTTAATAAAGAGAGTAAACTATACTGAACGATCCACACAGAGACGTACTGCTGTGATTCTAAACGAATCCAGAGGGAATGGGTTGGGAATTTACCCAAAGAATGTCTCAGGACAAAACAAACAGATGTATTTGGAAAGTCACCGTGACGAACCATGTGTCAATCAACCTTTGGGTAAAGATGGAATTGTCAACAATATTAATACCCGACTTAACCATATGTTTATAAACTAATGGGTGTGTGTGTGTGTTTGTTTAGGGGGTGTTTCCTTTTTCTCCACAATTTACTTTCACTTTTAAATGAGTGCCGAATGGCAATTTTTGACATTTCTGTAACGGACAACAAAAAAATCATTTCTTAGAACACAGAATATAATGAATATATATTTCATATGATAATTATAATCAGATCGCTGATTTGATGCATCGCACAGCTGCGTCCGGTTATTAATTCTACTCTCTTAACTGTTCTCTTTTAACTTACTATTAATGAATTGTAAATAAATAAATAGCGTCATGTTCCGGGGCATTAAAAAGGTGAATTCACTACAAAAATAGATCTACGTGCAAATATAAAAAATTTCTATGCAAATAATAGCATGAACGTCACATCATTTAGAAAATCCAGCATTTATCTGATACTCATAAATGCTAAGTGTTACAAATGGAAACATGGCGGCTTCGTCCTTCTGTGAAGTAATTAGAGCATCATGACTGCTTTGTTTTCTTTGTGTCTCCAAGAATTTAGCAGCAAGCCAACCAATCAAACGATGTATTCGAAACGATGATGTCTTCTTGCTTTTGGCTAACGGTTGGTGGCCATGGTATTTGAGACTGATACTAATCCACCTACCCTCCGATCGTTCTTGGGAAGAGTTTTCTGTACAAGGGTCGAAAGTCTCAAATCCTCCCACCCACAAATCCCACCCTCCATTCGAGTTTAGTAGTTGCTTTTTGTACCTCCTGCAGTTTGAAGTTCTTCCTTTCGGAGAACATGACTTCATTCCACACCACCTCCACACCCTCTTCAGTGTCCATGGCCAGGTAGGCGTTGTCGATGCCTGGAACGTTTCTCTGGTTGACCTTAAAAAAAAAATTAAGCAGAAATAAACTTTAACCCCCTTATGATCACCATCTATGATTTATTTTGCCACAGTTTATTCGAATTGCCGCAGTAACCTCCTCTCTGCGTTTCTGCCAGCGTCCACACGGACTCTCTTCCAGAATCTCAGACTCGTCCTCGCTCTCCTCTTCTTCGTCCTCGGTCGCTGTCGTGGGTGCTGGTGGAGCCTGCGTTACCGTGGACACTGGGGGAGACACCGAAGGGACGCCTTGACCGGTGGGCGTGGGAGCCGCCGGCTCTGACTTCGCCTCCATGGTCTGAGCGGGAACCTGTTTTGCTTCTCCTTCAGACATCTCTGATGGATAACTGGCAGCTCAGTGGACGAGCACGGTTTGAAGGAAAAGAATGAGGTTGGGATTGCTCGCACCGCAGGGGTGGGAGACAAATATCTGTACAGAAGAAAGGAAATAAAGACAGACAGTGTCAGACTGCATAACACACGCCAGCATTTAATACAATAAACGTTTTTTTATTTATTTTTTATTTAACCTCAAACATATCAGCAGTGAACAAGAACAGTAACGAATTTAGGAAAAGAACAATAACGCTAACTGTAGCTTGATAGCACTAAAACTATACGTCCCACCCTCCCTGCAAATTGCCGTCCAAAGCCACGCCTCCCAAAAGCACGAACGGGCACAGACTAGACAGCAAAGAGACATTACTACAATACACCATGTGCCATTCACCAGTGAGAAAACTTTACAGTGCAGTTAGTAACAGTACTAAAACACCAAACTTGACTTCTGTAGCTGTTCTCCAGCATGTAAACGCAACACCGATATTAATTCGCTCTGTTTTTATTCAGACGTTTTTTTTCCACAGTAGACCGTCTATCTTTTGGTGGATACTTTTACAAGGCCGCTTGATGTCGAATGTTGGGAAAGGAAGGTCGGGTTGTTGCTGTTAGCCTGCCATTCTGGCTCTGCCTGCATAGCGTACATTTTACGTATCCAGCCCAGTTGGCGGACCGGCAAAGAAACAATAAGCCCCAGTGGCAGTTTCCCAGTGATGACCTTGTCTTCTAGATGGCCATCCGGACAAGACCACGGAAACTTTACTGCACCATAGAATAACCTGCTGGTTTGTCTGGTCAGAGGAGAACTGACCCCCCCCTCGTGTTTGTCACCGATGGAGTTTTGTCTTCTTTCCACCGTCGCCTCTGGCTTGCTTAGTTAAGGTATTTACAAAGATTAATTAAAGTTATTTAATTAATTAAAGAGTGTTTTAGTGAGTTTTAATATTATTATCTATATTGTTAAAAAGAGCTATATCGATAAAGGTGACTTGACATGAAGGCGCATAAGGAAAAGGCAGGTCGTAATGTTCGGACCAATTATTTTGATTGGCTGAACATTTTTTAGTGCTATGGCTTCTATTAAATATAGAAATATATTTATAAATACATTTAGACACCTTAACTTAATGATCTCTATCGGGACGTGAAGAGCCTTTCAACCGGCAGAACAGAAAATATTTCTGAAGACAATCACTTCTTGTACCTTCAGTGCTCTGGTGGAGCTTTCAACAGGAAGAAATGAAAAGGAAAGACGAGGATTCAGCCAAGGTCAACATTTTGAGATGAATCGTTTCCTTGAAGTGTTTTCCACCAAATGTCCAGTCTACTTTTATCTGTAACATAAAAGACTTTGGTGGAGAGGAATAACGTAAAGGCTGGTTTCACGCAGCGTGAATGTAACTCTAAATAAATTAAAACATTAGGATGTATTGGTATGTATCGCTTTTCTCTTGTTCATAGAATCATTTCGTTTATTGACTCAATTCTTTCTTTTTCACTGAATCGTTTATTAATAAAAATCCCCTACACTCCAGTTTATGGATTCAGTAAGTGATGTCAATTTTACCGGATTTCCTTTTGTGTCTAGTTTAACACATCAGTGAATCAGTTTGTTGATACCACATACTTTTTTTGTTTAGTAAATTCGTGAATCATTTCCAAACAGAGTCACTTCTAATTATACAATGAATCAGTGCATCTAACCAGTACTAACAGATTCAGTCTGTGATTGATCACTGAATCAACAAATCATTTTTTTCTAAAAAATTTGGATCTTTCTTGTTCGATGAATCAGTTCAATGAATTCACCCGTCTCTTGTTTTAATGAATCAGTGAATCAATTTGTTTAAAAAAAAAAAAAAAAGCTGCTCCCGATTAAACAACGAATCAGTAAATCGTTCTGGTTCAGATCTAATCTGCTATTGATCACTGAATCAATTAATCATGTTAGACAATATTTGAATCTTTCTTGTGCAATAAATCAGGGATTCGTGTCAGCCAACAGATTCACTCCTCTCTTTGTTAACGAATCAGTGAATCGTTTCAGATGTTCCTTTTTCTTTCAGTCAACAATGAAATGTTTGCATTAGTTTATCATTTTAGTCAAGGCTGAGATTTGCTCCTCTATTGTTCATTAGAGCTATAAAAATGATGTTTCCTGCTCTTGTCCAGGAATCCAGAATGATTTAAACCAGTCAAGAGTCTAAGATGGGATTTTTTTTGGCAGGCAGCATGATTGACTGACTAACTAACTAAAATCTGTGGACGGAATATTCAATAGGATAGGAACGGTTAAATCTCTGGGTTGTTGATCGAAAGATCTGGGTTTAAAGCCGCAACAGAGCCAAGCTGCCACTGCTGGGCCCCTAAGCAAGGCCCTAAATAACCTTTCTTCCTGCTCCAGGGTTGCTGTATCGTAGCTGACCTCCACTCGGACTTCCTAAAGTAGATGTAAAAAAACGAACTTCCCTGTGCTGTAATGATAGACGATTAAAAGTTTCCTAAATTCAAGTAAAGTTAGGGGTTAAAATGGTTTAGCTAGTTAATGACACAGTATTGCCCAATCCGAGCAAATAACCGCCGTAATCTGTTCTACTAATCTATTCCTTATCTGTGTAAAATCATACTCGGTGGGATTATAAATTATTGATCTATCGTACAGGTTTAAAAAAGTACTTTCGGTACTGAGTTGATTAAATAATAATAATAATAATAATCATTCCTGAATTACAGGACGAGGACAGGATCAACCTAATCACTGTTTATCTTTAGGAGATTTGCAGAAGTTAAGCTGTGGATTTGCATTTGAGCTGCTATTCTGGTCCAACTGGTTCCTCGTGTCTGCGTTAACTGTTCCGGTGCTGTGCTTCAGGCCGCTCGGCTTCAGGTGTTCCTGTTCCTGCAGCTTTGACACACCCGGATAACATTCAGGCCTGTCTGAAATCGCATACTTCCATACTAAATAGTCAACAATGTAAGAGTATGTAAGAAGAGTAGATCTGAACCCCCAGTATGGGAATAACAGTACGCGAAGAGTTCCTGGATGATCTACGACTCTCACTTGGATTTTGTAGTATGAATACAGTGGACACTTTACTATCCCATGATCCCGCAGGAGAGATGACTCGCCATATGTGGAAGTGGCGGGAAGTGGTGATGCAGCACATACTAAGTGTTTTAAATACTTAAAAATAACATCGTCCCTTGTTGTTAATTTACACTCGCTGTTGCACGTCACATGACAATATCAACATGGCGGATGGAGTAATTTCATTCATACTACCAGTAACCATACTACTTGCTTAGCGGTCGGAAAGTACATACTTTAGTATACAATTTCAGGCAGAGCCATTTACACGCCCTCATCCAAAGCATCTCATTTATACAACTAAGCAATTGGGGGTTAAGGGCCTTGCCCAGGGGCCCAACAGTGCTGGGAACCAAACCCACAATTGCCTGGTTAGCAGTCCAACACCTTACAATTACATTTACAGCATTTGGCAGGCGCCCTCATCCAGAATGTGCTACCACTTCCCCCTTAACCGCTTAGTTATTACTTCCCCTCATATTTGGCAGACACCCTTATAAAGACTTGCATGTAATTTTTACTGTGAGTGTTTAAGGGGTAGGGGCCTTACTGAAAGGCCCCGAGATGGTAGCTTGGTGGTACTGGTATTTGAATTTACAATCTTAACAGACTTACAACTTAATGACCAGCGTGATGATTACACCATGCATCATTCAGGTGTGTTTAAAAGGTGTGTGTGTGTTTATAATAATTAACCATTTATCTAATTAATGAGTTTACACTAAAGCATTGTTTGCACAGGGACAAGTCCAATTATAGGATCATGTACTTGGACACTTATCCAATCCGTCGGTTCCAATGCTTTGTGGCGAGGATTTTAACCACCGCAAATATCTTGGGAACTTTAGGGGGGGAAAAAGATTTAGATTTGGGATCAGCTGCTGTAACACAAGTGAAAACAGGAACTAATTACTGTCTCCAAAGCTCCATACACATAAGCGTAGCTGTACATGGATAAAAATGACATCTACACCCAACAGAAAACTACAACCTCCTGTGATGGGGAAGAAACTAAACCCTAGATCATCTTCACTCACTCCAATAATCCGATTTCATCTTTTTTCGATTCGATTTTTGTAAAGATTCTGCAACTTGATATGCAAAGTAAAACGATGACGTCACCGGAAGACTTTTCGCGCATGTATTAAAGTGCTGAACAAAAAGTGGGAATCTGGGTCAAGGGTTCGAGTCCAGGTTTCGGCAGACAGACTGATTAAATGAATGTTTTATAGGTTTTTTTATTTATAAACCTAGAAAAAAAAATAATAAAAGGTGTTTTAAACCCTTTACTCACCTTTTCAGCGAGAGACTTGTGGTGTCGCCAGTTTCGCCTCAAAATTAATATCCAAAATGTTATAAACAATTAATTCATCCACAGGTACACAAATCAACAATATTGAGCAGGGGAAAAAAGCCTTAAATAGAAATTTGACGCAGAAAAAATAGTTTTTAAGTGCAAAGCGGCGTCGGTTCACAGCCAAAGGGGCGTGATGGAGCGAGCTAATAATGCTAACAACACTGCTCGGTTATTTAACTCTCTGAAAACGTCCGTATTTTAAAATAAACCAACTATTTCATCTATAATAGTCATAACAAATGAATTGTTTTGTATTTTTTGTAATTCCAAAGCTGAAGCTATTTAAAACAGCTAAGCTCTCGGGAACTAGGCTATGCTAGCTATTTACAAGAACGGCGCTCTTTTTCGTTTATTTGTTTTAAACACAAGACTGACAGTTCGACAAGTCGTAGACACTAATAAACCTGACGACTTTATGCTCTTTATTTTTAATTAATTACTTAAGTCGAGATAAACATTCCGGCGAACGCTATTATAAATGGCGACAGACATACAAGAGACACCTTCCGCCGTAGTACTGACCGAGTGTGTCGCCGCCGCCGGCGTTTCCCCACCCGCAATCAGCAGGAACCCCGCCTCTTCCTCTCTGATTGGTCAACATTTGAGGATACGAATTATCAGCGAATCCAAATACAGAACTAGACCAGGGTAGCCAATCATAACAAAAGAAGAAGATTTATTCGAATTTGGGTGGGAAAATAAATTACGAGTAGGCGCTGATGCGGGTTTTCTTCTTCGTGGGTTACGGGTTGAGGGTTTTTGGCTATAGCGTCACCTTGCGACAAAATAAAGTTTACTTTAAGTATTGCAATCATGTTCCTAAATTAAATGATCATTATTATTAGAGGAATAATTTATTTTTAAGCTAAATTAATTTTATTTGGTGTTTAGCGAGAATTAATGTCTAAAATGACTTTTAATTTAAAAAAAATCGCTTTTTATTATAATTAATTTCTCTTCTTTTTCTTTTTCTTCTTCTGCTTTTATATAATAAAAACAATAGCAAAATATGGAAAAGAGAGTGGGTGAAAGAGAGCGATACTGAGAAAGAGAAAGTAAGAAAGAAAGGGGGGGTGATAGAATGGAGCAAAAGAGAGAGAGAGGGTGATAGAGATTGAGAGAGAAAAGATCCAGAAAAGATGCATTAAATATTGGCTTCACCTAAAACACAGCGACCCCCAGAGCTACCAGTACAAAACCCTGCAAGAGAGAAGAGTCCGGACGCTACACACACACACACACACACACAGACACGCTACAGACTCAGTTGTTCTCTGTTGTTTTTCTGTATATTTTTTATATATTTTTGTCTTTAATTTGTTTATTTGTTTCTTTGTGCTTTGGCAAAACTGTAACGTAAATATGGTCATGCCAATAAAACCTTTTTTGTCTTTGACTTTAAGAGAGCGAGAGAGAGAGAGAGAGAAACAGAGAAAGAGAGTAAGAGAGAGAGAAAGAGGGTGTGAGAGAGAGGGTGCAAGAGAACGAGACAGAGTGAGAGAGAGAGAGAATTCAATAAATGTAAGAAAACAAATAAGCTAAAAAGTTTTAAAAATGAATTTATTTTTATTGGTTTTTTAACGCTTGTATATAATGTACATACTGGGGTGCCAATAATTTTGATCCGACTGCAATTACATAAGGAAGTTTAATATTAATCCGGTTTCTACACTTTATTATCACTTTAGTGGCTAAAAGAGGGAGAGAACAAGACCCTGTTACCAAATCTATAAATAGACCGGGCTACAAGGATGGCCGTGTGTGTGTGTATGTGTGTTCATTAGACATGGCAGAGGCCACAGGGGTGTGACTCCAGGAATATCAGAGGCACTCTGTGTGTGAACGTGCGAGAAGAAGAACCCAGCTGAGGAACTCCGGTGACTGTTATTGTCCGATCTCGTCCCTGACTGCACCGGCACTGACCATGAACCCGAGCCTGAGGACTAAAACCAGTGAACATGAAGCTCAGGAAGTGGCCACAAAAACCACAGCTCCGACCACAGAAGCGGCCCCTGGCGCCCCAGTGGGGGCCTTTCAGTCCCCCGGGAATCTCTACTCTGCCATTCTGAGCCGCAACGAAGCTGTGAAAGACGCCAAGAGACTGAAGGACTTCCTGGAGCTCAGGGACAAATACCTGCGGCAGAAGGTTCTGTTTAAAGACCCGCTGTTCCCTGCGGACGACTCGTCTCTTTACTACAGTCAGAAGTTTCCTCTAAACCTGGTGTGGAAGCGTCCGTCGGTGAGTCCAGCACACCTGCAAGATCATGTGACCTTCTCACAGCTGGATATCTTCAAGCTCATAATGTAATGTAAAGTTAAATAATGCTAAGCTGCCACTGTTGGGGCCCTTGAGCAAGGCCCTTAACTTTTTCTGCTGGAGGGATGCTGTATCATACACTCCGACCCCACACTCTTTTATACAACTGAACTGTTGGGGGTTAAGGGCCTTGCTCAGGGGTCCAACAGTGGTAACTTGGTGGTGCTGGGAATCAAACCCAGATCCTCCAATTAGCAGTCCAACACCTTAACCATTGAGCTACCATTTTCCCCAAACATCAGAGACGGCAGCTTTACCCTCTATAACTCGAATAAGTGTCTCTTCTTGCTGTTCGGTCCACCGGTTTCATTTCCCTATTTTCCCGAGACGCTTCTATCGGTAGCCTGACAAATAAAATAAAAATTCCGATAAAAAGTAGAAATAAATTTGCGATTGATGAACGAGTGTAAGCAAAGAAATGCCAATAAACGAATATGTTGTAATGTTTTAGCTGAAAAGGAAACGCTTATTCGCACTCCAGCCCAGCCTCCCGATTCCACTCACTTCCTGTCAACTCTGCTTAAATAGACACAAGCCTGCTGTGGAAATGTGAGAGTGAGACGGCTGCATGCTGTCCAGAGTCTTAACACACTTCTGTGGCTCTCAGACAGCTGACACTTCAAGAAAGGGGGGGGGGGGGAGAGAGGGAGAGAGAGAGAGAGAGAGAGAGGGAGAGAAAGGGTGAGTGAGTGAGTGAGTGAGTGAGTGAGTGAGTGAGTGAGAGAGAGAGAGAGAAAAGGGTGACAGAGATAGTGAGAGAGAGAAGGTGAAGTGAGAGAGAGAGAGTGAGAGGGTAACAGAGAGAGAGAGTAACAGAGAGAGAGAGAGACTTAAAAGAGAGAGAGAGAGAGAGAGAGAGGGAGAGAAAGGGTGAGTGAGTGAGTGAGTGAGTGAGTGAGAGAGAGAAAGGGGTGACAGAGATAGTGAGAGAGAGAAAGGGGTGACAGATAGTGAGAGAGAGAGAAAGAGAGTGAGAGAGGGTGACAGAGAAAAATAAGTGAAAGAGAGGGTGAAGAGAGAGAGAAAGAGAGAGAGTAACAGAGAGACAGAGAGAGTAAAAGAGAGAGAGAGAGTGAGAGGGAAAAAGAAAGGGAGAAAGGGTAAGAGAGAGAGAGAGAGAGAGAGTAAGAGAGGGAGGGAAAAAAGAAAGGGAATAGAGAGAGAGAGAGAGAGTAAAAGAGAGAGTGAAAGAGAGAGAGAGGGTAACAGAGAGAGAGAGTAACAGAGAGAGCGAGAGACTTGAAAGAGAGAGAGTAAAAGAGAGAGAGATTTACAAACCCGGTAATCAGCTGCTGTCATTAGTTGTGATTTACGGCTTTACCAGCAGTTGCAGGCTGCAGTAGAGCTGCAAAGTGCAGAGACATTAAACAGATCCGATCGCAGATACAGTAAAATCAGAGGATGTTTTTATTAAGCTCATTTATGGAACTGAGCAATTGGGGGTTAAGGGCCTTGCTCAGGGGCCCAACAGTGGTAACTTGGTTATGCTGGGAACCGAACTCCAATCGTCCAGTTATCATTGATTCCAATAATGTAAATGTAAACGTAGCCACGCTCGCTGACCCACAGGTGTGTGTGTGTGTGTGTGTGTGGTGTGAAGTGATTGACAGCTGGTTTATAAATTTAGCTCAAAGCTGATACGGTGTCATTAACACACTGCATTGCTGTCAGTCGTCGTGTTTCGGGCTCTTCATTAAACCTGCGGTTTCATAGCTGGCCTTCAAAGACACCCGCAGTAGAGACACGCATGCGGAAATGTCTGTGCAGATGTATAGCATGCACACGACGACTATGGATTCCCACCTGTGCATTTATCAAAGACACTGCAGTTTCGAATGCAACGACTGCGACGAAGCTGCAATTAAAGCTTCAGAGCGCATTGGTTAAGGTGTTGGACTAGCAACTTAAAGACCTGGGTTCGATTCCCAGCTCCACCGCTGGGCCCCCCAGCAAGGCCCTTATCTCTCAATTGCTCAGTTGTATAACAGGGAATAATGTAAGTCACTCTGGATAAATGCTGTTAATGTGCTTATCAACGTTTTTAGATATGAAATTACAGTCCAATATGTTTAGAATAAAAAGACGACTAAAAAAAACAGCTAGTCAAAAACTATACATTAAATAGACTCTTTATATCGGTGGATGTGATTTTTCCAAATGGGATGCGATCTTAGATCAACATTTCAATCAACCAATCATAACCATCCAACGTCATCAGTGTGTGTCGAACAAACCCGCCTCATTTTTAAGCCTTTTCCCTTTTTCTAACCTAAAACCTAATCTTATAAATGTATTTATTAAATAAAATAACATAACATTCTTAAATGATATCTGTAATACATCACATGCAGGTATATTTATTGTAGTAAAATGTATTTAGACGTTCATGCATGAATAAAAAGTCCAATTTATTGTTATGGAAATTTGGCTTGTGGCAGCACAGCTTATTTTTTAATATCTTAACTTTTTCTTTAATATTTATTCAACTTAAACATCTGCACAAAGATACAGATGTTAAAGGGTTTTAGTTGTAGACTAAAAGGCAGAACAGTATAATTATTTACAGAGAATATTTAAAGATTTGAGCCTTCGCAACACCATCGCTTTAGAGTTTAGTGTAAGAAAGTGGTGTATTATATATGTTTAAGGTAAATAAATGTTTCTATGCATAGTGAAAGAATTTAATAATTAAAATTAAGTTTTAACTTAAGTATATAAGCTATATATTAAATATATATTTGCTTTATCTCACAATCAGAATTACTATAACTTAACAATTTAATTACTTTACAAACATATACATTAAACCTAGTTTAAGTAGGTGAAGTGCAGATAAGTCAAATAACGATGAATAATTAATTAGATGAAGTTATTAGTGGGTAATTGATACCTCACAGTTATTACACTTAAAAAAACATGAGATTAAATTGCACTTAGGCAGATAACAGTTTACCACACATACGTATGTATGCTCGGAATGTGCGTAACATGAGCTGGTGTCCATAAAAGAACAGTATGGGGTAATGTGAGCAGCTATGGAGGCGGTGTTGTTGGTGTGAGGGGTGGTTTGGTGGACAGTGTTAACCCTTTCATGCAAGTTTAGGTTATTTATATGCATATTCCGGTTCTCCAGGTATGATAATCTCTCTGCAGGAAATCTGAGATTTTACTCTGATTATATCTCTTTATTTCAGCAGGCAGAGACAGCAACATATAATAAACAATAAACAGGTTCATGGTGTTTAGTGACACAGGGTCAAGGTCAAAGGTCGAGTGATTTACAAACAAAGGTAGTTGAACTAGAGCTAAAGACATGAACCTGAAAGCACAAACTGATCTAGTCAGATCTATATCAACTGTGGAACTCAGTCGGAAATCTCATAATGTACTCATAAGTTGGTTGCCAACTACAAAATCGTAAGCAGGAAAAAAGGGCATGAATTCCTTATTCACATGTGGCAATAACTGGGATATGAATCGGATACGTGCATTAGTGTCTGCCATAAAAACAGACAGATGAGATTTTTACCTGTTAATGGAGTCAAACGTCATTAAATAGTTCGACTCAGATGGACACCAATCTGTATATATATATATATATATATATATATATATATATATATATATATACATATATAAAACTTAAAGAATGATAGAAGCGGGATAGAAGCGGGTCATCCCAAAAAAATGGATGTAGTCACAAAATCGGAATTGGGCATCAAGATCTGCAGTGTAAATGCGGCCATTGTACTGAATGACTGACACCAGTCCAATCTAGATGAAAGCATGCACTTGTTAGAGCATCATGTAGCCTGGCCCTTTCTTGCATGATGATTGCCAAGGCTTTATATTGTTGATTTCAGAACCAGAATTAATGCCCCAGAACTGCCAAGCTGCCCTAGAGCAAGGCTCTTAACTCTTTCTGCTACTGAAGTGTTTCCATTGTACTGTAATGTATATCAGACAAATAAAGGCTCCTATTCCGAGAGATGAACCGGAGGAAGATTCTAAAACGAATAAATTAACCGCTAATCATGTGCAGTACTGTTTAATTTACTGTGTTTTATATGTATTAATGTCTACCCCCTTTTATATATCTTCTAAACAGGAAATTTGTGACAATCCACAGTTTATCGTCGGAGGAGCAAACAGGATCGATATTTGCCAAGGAGACTTAGGTAAGTATTTCATCTGAGTAATTTATTAATCAGATCGGAGAAATCTCTGAGAAACTCGACTACCAAACAAAACCACATTTCCATACTTACTGTATTTTTATCTTATTATATTAATTTTATTATTTGTCCCAGGTCCTGGACAATCACAGGGGACTAGCAAACACTAGTCAAAATGAAAAAAAACAAACAGACAAATGTTTAATTGTAGTTATGTAGAAGTTCCTCTTTACAAGCAAAGAGAGACTGTTATGTAGCTGTACATTAGACTAAGCTATAACAGGAACCCTGTCGAAGCTTTACACCAGGGGTGTCCAATGTCCAACCCACGGGCCAACTACAGCCAGTGGATGAGTTCCAAACAATCCACAGTTTCTCAGTTTGTCTATTAAAATAAATTATATGTATTCTGCCAAGAAAAATCCGGCAGTTCCTTAAAGTGACAGCACGCGATTTTAGGCCAGATGCAGCAGAAACATCTCAGCGGCAGCAATTTGATTCATTTGATTTCATTCATACGCCATGTCATTGGTTAAGTGCAAACGAATTCCTTAAGCTTAAAACAAATGCGTTTACTAACTAACTGATCCGAATCACGTGACCCTCTAATAATTATTTTTTTAAAAAGCAAATATTAAAATATTTCGGGATAAGACATGCTGAAAGTTTGAGTGTGTGGCGATGACTGTATTTATCACACCGTTCGTTCAGTCAACCGTTAAACACAACCGCCATTTGTTTTATTTATCACAGAGGATAACAAAATTATCATTAAACAGACGATGTCTGCTATGAGTCCCTCGTGGTCAGATGCGTGGCTCTATGTGGCGTCTTTATGTCTCTGACATGTGCTAAACTTGGAAATCGCTTCCTTATCACAGTCAAGATGGCCTTTCAAAAGAGCACAATAACAACAGAGGCATGGACAGCCCACCAACGGCATGTAGCCTTAGAGCTAAGATTAGAATATAAGGAGATAAACATATACTGTCATATTTTGTGTGATAGTAGAATAGAGAAGTTCCTTGTCAATATTATGTTCCACTTAGGTACAATACTGTAGATATCTGACAAATGACCTTTAAAATAAAGGATCAGAGATGGCTATTGTTATTGTTTAATAAGAAGAACTTTTAACTTTCCACAAAAATAAGAGAAAAAAGCGGTTTTGCTAAAATGGTTAAAATCATAATAATTTTAACTTTAGCATAGAAGTAGATACAAAACGATGCCATAATAATAGCCTGCTAAAGTTGCTAACTGGTTTATAACATTATATTCTGATAGCTTAATAAAAAAGACGTGGAAATATCTACACTCTTCCATGCTAATAACAAAGATTAGCAGCTAAACATATTTACATTTCTGGCATTTGGCAGACACCTCTATTCAGAGTGATTTGGTTTTATTATCCAACTGAGCAGTTGAGGGTTAAGGGCCTTACTCAGAGGCCCAGCGGTGGTAGTTTGGTGGTGCTGGGAATTGCAACCCATGACTACCTTAAGCAATGAGCTACAACCTCACCAAAACTCTCAATGAATGTACTTTATTTGAAGATGTTATTGCTGAATTTCCATTCATAGTTGACCTACGAGTGAGTTTACTTACATTGTGACCTTTTGCCTTTGTATAAAATAACTAAAAGTCTATAAAAACTAAGGTTCAGATGGAAAGGTGGTGACGTCTGATTGGAATGGCCTTCAGTTTGGATTTTTGAGGGTACTTTTTATTCTTCTTTGGGCTGCTTCCATTAAGGATTAATTATTAGCCAACGATTGTAATTGGACATGATGGGAAGTTCGTCTCATTTCACCGACTCGGACCTTAGAGTTTTGTTCAGCAAAATGAACGAATCTTATTCGAGTCATGTTCGTTCATTTTGGCGAAATATAATCAAAATGTTGCATATTATTTCCCTGACACATCTACTACTTACTCAAACCTTAATCACAGTAAAAAAGAAAAGATTAATTCATTGTTTATCCGGATCTTTGGTCTATGATTAGCTTACCTCACCTCTTATCTGACATCATGTGACAACCCCTATATGCTTAACCAATGCAGTCTAAACCAGGAAGAGAACCACATGCACAACTAAACGAATCACTCTCCAAGACGACTCCTTCTCCCTGAGTCACATTAAAGATTTGTTCAAAATAAACGAATCATTGAAGACTTACCCATCACTATTGGACATACAGTGGGTCTTATGCTTGATGACTACATGACGAAATTTCCACATGTAATTCAAGCTTAGGACCACCACTGCAAGTGCACTCACTAGCATAACTTTCAGTGGTTGGATTGGTTCTCTGCCAAGTGATCAAACCTGGGCCATGGTGATGAAAGCATAGGATCCTAGCCACTGGACAACCAGAATATCCAGTTAAGATACCTAAATACCTGAGATTTCTGGCTCATTTGAAAATAATTTAAAAAAAAACAATATCACTTAATTGTTTTAATTCCTAAATTGCTTATGACAAAGTTTATTTAAGAAATAAAGTTTCAAGTTCTTGCCTAGATTCAACACAAATAATAAAAAAGGGAAGTTATTACTTACTGGCTATGAATAGTTGCAGAACATAACATTTGACAGACACAGACAGCTGATAGGCCATAGCATTTCTCAAGGCAGGTGGGAATGCAGGAGCAAGAGATAGTTCAAAATTTCTGTCCCTTAGTTGACGCAAGGCCTAAGGTTCCTGGTACGTGTGCTGAGACACCAGATCTATTAGCCATGGGATCAAGTGATATGACATGCCACCGTCGGACAAGATATCAGAACTGAAAATGGTAATTGGAAAAGACATGAGGAAAATTATGCAACCTCAGCCCTAAGCATCCATTTTCAGCTTGTTGACTGATGAGCAAAAACCTATTATACCCTGTGTGCAAGTCATATATCACTAGGGCAAAAATAGCTTCGTTATGAGGCACAGACATTCTGTAAATTCTAGGATTAGTCATGGTGGCATAATCACCTCATGCCATGAAATAAAAAGTGTTCATGCACACATAGAATCAGTTGCCTTAAGCATCAACAAAACCTCAAACAATTTGTTGATGCTACATCCACTGTCATCCCCTTATTGATCAAGACTGCTTCTTGGTCAACGGCTTGTGTACCAGGAGGTTAACTATCCTGTATGCCCCTCATGATAAACAGATCTGGGGAAAGGTCACACAAAAATCAATGCTGCCAGTTAAAAGGTACACTAAGGCTTTAACCAACTTGCCTGAATTAGACATACCAGCACCCGACCCTGGAGCCCGACCTGTGGATGATGTCAACAGGTCACCAGGCTATACTTGAGTCAGGCAACCTGAAGCCATCATGGGGTTCCCACTTGCAAATTAAGATGCAATGCTTGCTGAAAGCAAGTGATGGACAGACACTTAGACCGACTAGACCTTTAAAATGGAAGTTTGCTTTTGGAGCATGAAATAACACTTTGCTTGTTAGGAAAGAACCCGAGTTAGTTGGTGAATTGGAAAGGTACTAGATACTAGATATCGCACACAGTATAGTATGCTTGTGTTTGGCAGAAATGAGGAGCTGGACTGGTTGCCAAATTTACAGCTGGATTGTAAACCCAACACGAGATATTTTATTTATTTATAAAATCTGTTATTTTTATTTCTACTCTCTGCAGGCGATTGCTGGCTCCTGGCTGCTATTGCCTGCCTGACTCTAAATGAAACCCTTCTGTACCGAGTTGTTCCACCAGACCAGAGTTTTACTGAAAACTATGCTGGCATTTTCCATTTCCAGGTACGGGGGATCTTCTACTTTGGTGTTGTTTTTAAGGCAATAAAAAGTCACGGTTTACGTCGCTGCAGATGCAATACTGCTGGTCTTTGTTGTTTTTCTACTGTACAGTTTTGGCGCTATGGCGAGTGGGTGGACGTTCTTGTGGATGATCGACTTCCTACCTACAAAAACCGCTTGGTGTTCACTCGGTCTGGAAATAAGAACGAGTTCTGGAGCGCGCTTTTGGAGAAAGCATATGCTAAGTAAGTTTACACTGTACTAATTACAGTCAAATTTTATTGTCTAGAGTAATGCATGAATGCAGCTGTAATTCTTTTTTAATATAAATTCTTTGTTCCTGGTTCTAGACTGCACGGTTCCTATGAGGCTTTAAAAGGCGGAAACACATTGGAGGCCATGGAAGACTTTACTGGAGGAGTAACGGAATACTATGAGATTATGGATGCACCCAAAGATATATACAACATCATGCGAAAGGCCTTGGAAAGAGGTTCACTAATGGGTTGCTCTATAGATGTAAGAACGTTGACTTCTTATGCTTCTGAAGTAACTTTTTCTAGTAACATTTACCTTATTGCAAAAAAATGTTGTTTTCAGGCATTGGTACCAACAGCTAGTGAGACTAAAACATCTACCGGTCTAGTAAGAGGCCATGCTTACTCCGTTACTGGTGTTGAGCAGGTAGGTCACCTATTTGATATTCTAATAATTGGGTCTAAACTATTCAGTCATCTTTGTTTGTGGACCTACAGTCCCTAAACAAAAATCTTAGATCTTTTAAAATGGAGACCAGACACATTAAGATAACTCTTAAGCTAACACTATATTCTCCGCCCCACCTTTAACCTATAGCTAACCCTTTTCCTGTCCCAAAACTAATCCTAATCTAACCTTAATCTCCATCCAATGCTAATAGCGGACCAACCCTTACTTTAGCCCAATCATAGAGTTAAAATTTAAAGAGCTATTCACCCTTATTTTTATTATTATTTATATGGCAACCGAACAAAAATTGTCTATGTATATTTTTGAGCACTGTGAGACTTAAGTATTTTTGGGAGAATCTTTACTCGAGATTACTTGAGATATTTTCCTGTAAACGGTAACTCTGATACATTTCTCCAAAGCATATTCGTTCTGACATCGATGGGAAGTTTATTCCACTATGTTGGTGCCAGAACAGAGAAAAGTCTTGAGGCAGACCTACCTTGTGTCCAAATCTGGTGTTTTTATTAGCAAGCAACTCAGTTCTATTCGATGCTAAGAAAGATTTTATATTGAACATAAAAATAGTGGCAGTAACTGATTCTCAGATGGCAAACAACATTTCTGATGATGAAAAATTGTGGCCATATTTGTGAGAAATGTTTATTTATGTTGGAACAAAAAAGTTTTTGTATCGGATGAAATGTCTTTCCTTAATCTACATTTAATCATTTTATTTTATATCTGTGGTAAAATATGTTTAAAGCTCTGTCACGTTTACATGTTTGCTTTTCACTGAACAAAGATTTTTAAAAGACAAGTCAATTAAATTGTGACTGTTATATTTAAATTAATTATTATTATTGTTATTATTATTATTATTATTATACTTAAAAACATAAGCATCTGCCATTAAGTAGGAAAATGGAATGCTGAACATAGAACAAATGAAAATATATTTTGCAAATATTAGCACGTTTACTTTCAATACTTAAGTATATTTCAATATAAAAATACTTTTCATATTAACGTACAATAAATATCACATACTTTAAAACATTTACTCGAGTTATATTCTAAAGGGTGACTTCAACTTCTAATAAATTCATTTTCCAGTAAAAGAACTATACAATAAGACTTTTACTCCAATGTTCAGGCAATTTACAATAGCAGAAGATTCTCGTTTTGGTGATTATAAGCAGTCTGTCATAAATATGTCAACGTTTTGATGTACTAACAATAAACTAACCCTAACCATGATACAAGTCCAACACTAAATCATTCCCTAGTACTACTACTACTAGTTAACCCCAGGATAACCATAACCATAGCCCAAACACAACCCTAGGCCCACCCTAATAATAAAGTTAAATTCACCAGTAAACATTTATAACAATGCAACCTTCATCAAATTTTAACACCTAGCAATTAGCTAGCTATGGAAAAAAATTCACCATGGCTCTTTATGAGTAAGCAGGTAAAACTTGTATTTGCTGCAGGGTAAACAGCAGGACTACAGGGACACTCGTATCCGTCTGGTCCGTGTCCGTGATCCGTGGGGAGTCGCTCCTCCGCCATCTTGCAAGTCAAATGACTGGATGAAACTTGCGACTTCCGAGCAGGAAAAAAAGAAACTGCAGCCTACTGGATCAGGGGAGTTCTGGTTAGTCTGACTTTGGACTGTAGATTAAAGAAACACTCCAGCATTAAAACAATAATAGAAAAATCCAATTATTATTTTAATGTGTTTTATAAAATAAATGTAGGAAATCTGTCAGCAAATCCTTTCCAAAACCTGAAATCTATTGCATATTTCAAATATTTATATATTTATTTTTTAAATTAAAGGTTGATGTTAATTATTGTTAGACATAAACCAGTTTTAAAGGAAAAATCTGTGTTCTTGGTTGAGCTGCTGGCACATGGAATCTACAAAATCATTTCAGCAAATTTGTTCAAATCTTATTAGAACATATTATCGTTAGAGTGAGAAAACTAAAGTATAGAATTTGTGTTACACATTTGGAAAAGATTCCATCTGGATTCGACTGTTGAGCTTAGAAATCCATTACATTTGAGTTTTATTATAAATAGTGATACGTTTACATTCTCAGCATTTTGCAGATGTCCTTATCCAGAGTGAATTACATTTTTTCCAATTTTTTTAACCAGCTAAGCAGTTACGGGTTAAGGGCCTTGCTTGGGGCCCCAGCAGTGGCACCTTGGTGGTGCTTGGAATTGAACCAATGATCTTCTGATCAACAGTTCTCCATTAACAGTTATCCATTAAGCTACCATTAATTCAGTTAAGTTGATAGATTAATATGGGGAGGTGGTGGCTTAGTGGTTAAAATGTTAGACTGCTAACCAAAAGATTGTGGGTTCGATTCCCAGTACCACCAGATTACCACTGCTGGGCCTCTGAGTAAGGCCCTTAACCCCCAATTGCTCAGTTGTATAAATAAAATAAAGGTAAGTCACGTCTGCCAAATGCTAAATAAAATAATGTCAATTAATACTCCATCTATATCATCTTATCATTGATATCTGGGACAATCCAACTCTGCTCCTATCATCTTACCTGTTCTACAACCCTCTCCCAAAACAGGATGTATTTTGAAGAGTTCCAGAAAACTTTCACTAAGCTTGAGATCTGTAATTTGACCCCTGACGCACTGCAGGATGATGAAATGCTGAAATGGACTGTATCGGTGAACGAGGGCCGTTGGGTGAGAGGCTGTTCCGCTGGAGGCTGCAGGAATTACCCAGGTGGAGCTGTGGTACACTTTAAATAATCCTGTTTTAGGAAAACAATCAAAGACAAGATGGAGTGATAGGAGTTAAAGTTATTTTCTTAGAAGAAAGCAGCTCGGTGTGTCATTTGGTTAAAATTAAAAATATTACTTATTAAAGAATTTATTATTATGTTTTGTCTTTCTTGCTTAAAAAAGGTCATTCACTAATTCGTAACTTGTTAATTTGTTGACTTGCTTCCTGTTTCCTGATGAAATGGCACTCGGGGCAGATGGAAAGCATGAAATTGCTGAGAAATGGGAGGAGCTTGTGACTCTAGAACAAAATCTGGAAAACATGCAAGAGAGCCTGAAGCAACTGCAAAAGGACGCTGTTCATTGGAGCTTATTAAATAAAGTTTTGGACAGACATTTTTCTATTGTTTAGTCCGTTTGGGACAATTGATTTTTACCGACTATTTTTTAGCTTTTTTTTGTTTATTATATTTTATTTTATGGCGACTACATTTAAAGTAGATTACAGTCTAGACAGTCGTTGTTATGTGTTCATTATAATAAAGAGATGAGTTTAGTAGCTTAGAGTGTGTGTGTGTGTGTGTGTATTTGGTGCATTGCTGATTTTTTTAAGTCATAGACATAATGTATATTTTTTTATAGTTTCTGGAGAGAGGAATATATTACTTTAGGCCATGAATCAGCTTTTTTTTTTAAAGAAATTTATAGGCATTATATTTATAGGACGGAGGGATGAAACAGGGGAGATAGAGAGAGCGGTGGAACTGGCAAGGACCTGAGCTGGAATCAAACTTGGGTCACCAGAGCACAATTGCACATGTGGGTGCTGGTGCCTTAACCCACCACACCACGGCGCCGACCTGCATCTTTATGCTCGTCCTAATGGAGTTTAAAAATGTCCTGGAAAAAAAAAAAAAAAAAAAAAAAAAAAAAATAGGAACCCTGAAGGTGTTTAAATGATGGGTTAAGAGAAATCGTATCATCTCTGACGCATTTTTGTCCGCTTTAACGCAGACACCTTCTGGACAAACCCTCAGTATCGGCTGCTTCTCACTGAGGTGGATGATGAAGTGCATGAGGACGGGAAAAAGGGCTGCACCGTAGTGGTGGCCCTCATGCAGAAGGGCCGGAGGAGAGAGAGCTACACAGGAGCCGCCCTGCATGCCATCGGTTTCGCCATATACGAGGTAAATCAGGCACAAGTAACGATTACTGCTGATTCATTAATTATTAGTTGATGATGTAATGATTGTCTTATCCGTTAATACAGATTCATTCTCTGTTCTAGGTTCCAAAGGAGGTACAATTACACCAGTAACAGGATGATCAGACTTTATTTACACAATTACACAGCTCATCTTCCCCCACACTTTTTTTCTATTCACTCTAATTTTCTTTCACTCTTCTCCTTTCTTTTTTTCCTATGATTTGTTTTATTTTATTTATGTTAAACTCTCTTCCCTTGTGCATTTTTTCATTCTTTCTATTTTTAGCGTTTCCACTTATTCCTCTGAAACCTGTATTCAGAGTCTGCCATTTTCTGCGTCATTTTCCTGATTGTCATTTTATTTTTCTTCTCTAACTCCGTGTTTCTCACACTAAATTCAATATACGCATGTAACTTTTTATTTCCCTTTTTTTGTTTTCTTGTCCTTCTTTCTTTCTTTCATCCCCTTCTTATTTTAGTTTTCTTCACATTCCCTTTCTGTCTTGACTTCCTTCACTTTTTGCTTATTTAATGACCTTTTTTTTTATCTTTGCTTTTCCTTCTTTCCTTTCTTCCTTTCTTTTTTCTGTCTTTTCTACCCCCTTGATTCTTTTTGGCTATTTATTTTATTTTATTGTCTCCCTACTTTCCTTGCTTTCCTTGTCTTACTTGTCCTCTTTCCTTCCTTCCTTCCTTCCTTCCATTCATCCATCCATCCATCATGATTCGTTTCTTTCAACTTTTTAAATTTTAAACTTTACATTTTGTTTCCTTCTCTTTGCCTCACTCTCTTTCTTTCCTTCCTTAATTTTCTCCTTCAATTTTTCTTTCTTTCTTTCTTTCTTTCTTTCTTTCTTTCTTATCTCTGGATTCTTATCTTTTTTTCTTCCTCTTTCTTCCTTTTCAATCATCTGCAGTATTTGCACTCTCTCCAATTCACAGATGCGCGGCAACAAGCAGCAACTTACCAAGGACTTTCTTCTGTACAACGCTTCCAAAGCTCGCTGCAAGTCCTACATCAACCTGCGGGAGGTGACGGAGCGTTTCTGTCTGAGCCCTGGAGAATACACCATCGTCCCGTCCACCTTCGAACCTCACAAAGAGTCTGACTTCCTACTCCGGGTTTTCTCTGAGAAGAAAAGCACTTCGGAGTGAGTTTCAGAGTAATGTGGACTTTAACTGCATGTGGGAATGGAATCTTTAGGAGTGTGTGAGTGTGTGTGTGTGTGTGTGTGTGTGTAGCAGCCATTTGCAGAAAAGCTATAATTTACATGACGTTTTTTACATAAATCTATTATTTACCATGATTGTTTTTGTTCTTAGGTCTGATTCTGAAATGTCACCGGTTCTGTAATGAATTAGTTCTTTATGTTTCTCTTCAGGTTGATGGGTGCAGTGATCGAGGCTGAGCCGAGTGTGGGTGGTTATTTAACATCTCTATCTTTTAGCAGAATAAACATAACATTTATTATTGCATTATATTTATTCAACACACAATTCCATTACATTTAAAACCTGTATCTACTTTTATAATAAATACATACTGTTGAAAATTAGTGTAAAAACAATAATTAAGTCTGTGTTTCTCAAACTTTTTCTACCACTTTGGATGGTTTTAAGCCCCACCTGTCCCCAGTCACCCCAACAAAGACACACTGAATTAATTCGACTTAAACTGCTTCATAGTTCTGATTTAAAATACGGATTTTTTTTTTTATTTAGCAAAAGAAAGTAATTTTAACAAGATTTTTTTTTTTATTCCAACAGTTGGAACAGGGGAAAATTAAGGTAAGGTATTTTGGTATCATTTCATATGATCTTATTTATCATTCTTTTGTGTGAACTAAATCGAAGGTCTACTTTGCAGAAAATAAAAAATTGTACTGTATATAAAAAAAATATTTTAAAAAATTAAATGAAATGCTAATGCTAATGCATGGAGGATTAAAAAACTAGATCCGAGTAAAAGAATTTTATTTACTAACAATGAGATGTTTAAATGTACGTTTGCATAAAAAATAGTCTTGTTTTAACTGCGAAGCCATTTGAGTCCTACTTTTTTACTCTATACATTAAAAAAATATTTCATGTGGTGTTGAATTCTGGGTAATCTTGTTGGTAGATGCTGTACTGGATGGATCACGCTTATTTTCCGATAGTGTGTTTAATGCGCTGTTATGACTGTTATTCTAACGAACTCCCACTGAGGCAAGACATACCGAACCCGAGTGCAGTTTATTTACAAAGTAAACATACAAACAGAAACTAAACTTGATTATATACACAATACCTCTAGACAAAACAACAAACATGAACGTAACACTAACTTGACTCGACAAACACTAACTTGACTTGACACTAAACACTAGCGTAAACTCACCGCAGTGAAACGCAAACAAACAATAATCCACAAAGATACGACGGGTTTTATATATATATATACTGAACACATTACCGCAAACAAGATACACCTGAACACAATAAAAAACACAGGACAACCAATAAAAACAAGACACAAGGACAAAGAGAATCACGTGACAGGAAGACATGAGGACCAAACAGGAAATGAACAAAATAAACTGCCTAGGCTAGCTTAGCTAGCTAGCATAGCTAGCAAGAAAAACAAGAACATAAAAAACCTTACAGTTATGAATTTCACTATGTTGGGCTGCAACAGTGAGTCACAAGTCGTTCAGGGTAAAAAAACTGAAAAACTGGATACGTTTTTTTCCTACAAAACAATTGCACTGACTTCATGTAAGATATGGCAGTACAGCGTGTTTTCAGTTACCGCAGCTTCAATATATTTATATAACTTTAATATATATATAACTGTTGATTTGTGTATAAGTGTAAAACATGGAGAAAAATCACATGCAAATCTAACATCACAACATGCTAAATTTATGCAGACCTCCTTATAAAAATTAACAGATTTTTTTTTTTTTTTTTTTTTATTTCATTGTCGCTTGTATTAGCACACAGAATTACGGTGGCCGAAAGATCACAACACAGTGCATTTTCAGAAAACACACCGACAAATTAAGAAATCACACATGCTGCAAATTCTCACAACGCAACCAAATACAATAAACACACTGCAAATAAATGTAAATGCCTTTATTTTGTCACATAGACTTTTTTACAGCACAGTGAAATTCTTTTTTCGCATATCCCATCTTAATAAGTTATTCCACAGTAAAGTGGATAGAGTGATTGTGTACTTCATAAAGAGTGCAAGCAAGGACTCCAGCAAGACTAACTAGGACAGCATAACTAAAAGAAGAACCAATAATTGTCTTAATATTTTTCTAATATCATTGCTTGGTTATTTAATTTGTTCAGGTCAGGCCCAATTTCCTATTTATTTTGCTTATTAATTTATTTCTTTACTCCATCACATTACGCAATCAAAACAAGGTATCTATTAACACTAGCCGAACAGAATCCTCCCAGAATGGAGGCATCGGTGAAGCCCTAGCATGTGAACCGGCATGCGAAGTTTGACATTCTCTATATAGAAGATTTATAAAATCAGATAATATGTCTTTTTTAATCTTTCAGCTTGTTGAGGATGATGAGACCGAAGAAGAAAAACAGTTCCGGGCTATTTTTCAGCAGATTTCTGGAGATGTGAGGTCAAAGATATCTAGTGTATCTCATCAGTGTAGAAAACTCAACACTTATACTCACACCGCCAATGTGGATTTCTCTCTCAGGACATGCAGATCAACGCCAAGGAGCTGAGGAGCGTCCTGAACAAAGCAGTGAGCAAACGTGAGGCGACAAGAGAAAAATGTAACAAAACCCAGGAGAATTCCTGAGAGTCTGATGATTTTCTTGTGTTCTAATTATGTTGTCTCGTTTGACCAGACAAAGAGCTGAAAGCAGAAGGTTTCAGTCTGGACAGCTGCAGAAGCATGATAGCTCTCATGGATGTATCCTTGAACTTCATTATATAGTATGCATGGATTTAGCTTGTTATACAGAAACCCAAAAGGACCCATCACCAGGAGGATTTGGATTTTTATGAATTAGGCAGAATGTCAGTTTACACCTTGACCTTATGCTCTAAAAGACAGATGGAACAGGACGACTGAACCTGCAGGAGTTTAAGCACTTGTGGAATAAAATTAAACAGTGGAAGGTGGGTCTAAGGGTCTTTCTGTTTTAAAGTGCAGATTTGTAAAGATTTCATTGCAAAATCACCTTGCAAATGCAGGTTGTGTCGTATCTTCTTCGCAGACAATCTTCACTCGCTACGACACGGACAAATCCGGCACCATCAGCAGCTTTGAGATGAGAAACGCAGTTACTGATGCAGGTTAGTGTCTCAAACAATTAATACACATTAATACTTTTAACTGCTTTTTAGACTAATCTTGTCTTTATCCCTTTACTGATTTATGCAAAATATATATATATGATATATAGCATAATCGTTATTATCTTCTGACTATTTATAACGATTAAACACAGCATTATAGACGTCAAACAGCTTTGTTTTACTTTATATTTTGCTTTCTCAGGTTTTCAGCTTAACCCCCAGATCCACGAAATCATGGCGATGCGCTACGCCAGCGAGCACCTATATTTGGATTTCGACAGCTACATTTGCTGTTTGGTACGACTCGAGGGAATGTTCAGTAAGTGTGACTTCAATCCGGTTTAACACTTTTCATACTGTTGTGTAACGAAGCCTTGATAGGAAATTAATCTATATTATAGCCGCTATTATGATCATTATTATTACAAGAAGTAATAGAAGTGGGATAAGTATTAGTTGGTTAAATCTATATTATTATACCTATTATGCCATTCCAAGTTACACTGCTTTACAATATGTTAGTGATTCTTAACTTAGCGCCCCCCTAGTGGGCATTAAGACATTGTCAGGCAGTGTCGGAAATCTGGTGGTGCCTGGGAGAGTGTTTAAATGCTAATAGTGGGTGTTATAGAAACAGGTCAGTTAGACAGGTCTGTGTGGAAATTTTCCAGGTCCCCCCCAAGAAATTAATAACACAGCTATATAAAAATAACGCTACTATAACATAGATTATCTTTGATATCTTATCTTACCTTTATTACAATCTATAAAAAAAATGTCAGTAAATCAACAGACACAGCACTCTTATTGAGAAGAGAAGAAAAAGTGAAAAAGGGTTGCAGAAGTAGAAGCAGTAGGAGGAGAAGGAGGAGTCAAAATAGTAAGAGTGGTAGTTATATTAATTGGAAGGGTAGAAGTAGGAGTAGAAGTCAGAAGAGGGGAAAAAGATAAAGGGAAAGTAGAAGAAGTATGAGTAATACTAGGAGGAGAGAGGGGTAGAAATAGGAGTATTTGGAAGTGGTAATGCAGTGGTTAAGGTAATGAAACTGCTAATTGAAAGATCGGGGTTCAATTCCCATCACCAGCTGCCATGGTTGGGACCCTGAGCAAGGCTCTGGATAAGGGTGCCTGCCAAATGCTGTAAAAGTAAAATAAAGCATAGAATCTGTAGTAGAAGAAGGAGTAGTAGGAATAATAGTAGTTGTAAGAGAATTAGTACAAGTAGAAGTAGTGTTTGGTGGAAGAGGGGTAAAAGGAGGAATAGTAGGAGGGGGAGAAGAAGTAAAAGGAGTTTGAATAATACTAGGGGAAGAGAGGGGTAGAAATAGGAGTATTTGGAGGAGTAGAATCAGCAGTAAAGAGGAAAGAGTGGAAATAGGAGAAAGAGGAGTAGAGGTAAGAGTAAGAATAAAAGGAGGAGAAGTAGGAGTATGAGTAATACTAGGAGATAAACCGGATAAAATAGGGGTATTAGTAGAAGTAAAAGTAGGAGTAGAAGTAGAAGAAACAATAGGAGGAGGAGGAGTAACTGTTTTAGTGGAAGAAGGAGAAGAAGTAGGGGTGGAAATATGAAATATGAGGAGGAGAGGGAGGAGAGGGAGTAATAAGGAGTTAGGGAGTAATTGTAGAGGAGATAATTGTTTAGGAATTAAGGGAGTAAACACTAAGTAGAAGAGGAGAAACTATTAGTAGATTTAGGAGGAATAGGAGTTAGAGTGATGTTCATCGTATTATTTCATAACAGAACAGGAGATAACAGAACATTCATTTAACAGAGATTTGTTTTAACAAGACAAAAAATCATTTATTATTCTTTTAAAATTTGTTACACAAAAATCTGTTTATTTATTATTCTTTTTATTTGTATTTTTGTTACAGGGGCTTTTAAAGCCTTTGACAAGGATGGCGATGGTCTGATTAAGCTCAATGTCTTCGAGGTAAATACATACACACATCACAAATAAAATCTTTTTTTGCTGTTGATGTGTTTGCTAAACACACCTTTTAAATCTTTCCTCGTGTTTTTCTGCAGTGGCTTCAATTGACCATGTATGCATAGAGACCAGAAGAACCTCATCACACCAATAAAATTCTTATCTACATGAGTCCAAAGACAGCAGAGCAAAGACTAATGCCTCTACTGCTATACAACTGCCGGAACACATTAGCTGTTCTTTTCTTTTTGGACAAAACTAATGTTTACTGTTTACTTCTAAAAAAAAACGTTTCTCAGTTCATAAGCACAATTTGTGAAATTAATTATTGTTCTCTTTTTTTTTTTAATCAACAATTAACGTATCCTGGAAAATATCAAAAAACCCAATTCCAATAATCTCATTTATAAAAATAATTTGCTAAGTTTCAAAGTCCAGTTTATTTAAAAGAAATGAAAAAACTCTTTTTAGCTTATAATTATGATTAATTTTATTGTTGTTTCCCATTAACAGTTTTTATTTTATTTAAAAATTTCAAGAATAATTGAAATAAATTAAAATTTGGTCATAATTTTTTATGTCATAAAAAAAAAAAAAAGAAATTACAGTCAATTTGTGTTTTTTTTAATAAAAGTAAACCGGTTTCTCTGATTGGTTGTTGTGCCTTATGCACCATTACGCATCTTAATGTGTACGTAGAGTAAAAACTTCGGCTTTTTTAAAAAGTAAGTTATGCGTTTATTTTATTTCCTATATATAACCACAACACCACAACTTGTACACTCCTGTCCCTGTCACACAATGCAACTCGCACTGACCATCTCCTTTTGGGCATAAGGCCATATTGCTGTTCCACAAACCTCCACTTCCCCCTTTCTATACTTTATTATATGATTTTTTTTAACGTAAAAATCAGTACCAGTACACTTCTCCTCTGTTTCTCAGGCATCTTCGCCATCTCTAAAACCCTGTCAGAAATTCCACTGCGGTCATTGGTTTAAAAAATTTAATGAAAAGAGACTGCAATGTTTTAAATTTTATTTCCAATTACCAAGTTCCATCGAATAAGAAGAAAGAGTAGGAATAGTAGTAGCTGTAGTAAAAGGAGGAGTAGAGCTAGTGGTAAAAAAGGAGGAGACGTAAAAGGTGTATGAGTAATACTAGAAGATGAAGGGGATGAAATAGGGGAAGTGGTAGTAACAATAGTCAGGGGTAGAAATATGAGAAGCAGGAGGAGGGTAATTGTAGTTAAGGGAGTAAGAGTGGGAGGTATTAGGGGATTTAGGAGTAATAGGAGTTAGGGTGATGTTTATTGTAATTTCATTTCTCCTCCGTCCGTTTCTCAGGCATCTTCTTGCTCTCTAAAACCCGGTTGCACAATTCAGTCAGAAATGTCACTGTTGTCACTGGTTTCAAAAAAAATGAATGAATGAATGAAAGAGACTGAAAATTTTTATTTCACTTCCAACGACCAAGTTCATCCGAATGCAGCATCATTAATGAGGTATCACAGCATAACAAACTCGACTCCTGATAAACCAAACCAAACCAAACAGCTCTTTATAAAAGAAAATTTCCAAAAGCTTAAAAAAAATTAAATGAATTCTCCTCATTTTTAGCACATAAAGTTCAGCAAACGTCTCACAGAAACGGGTCAGACCTGTGTAAAGCACACAGACTTATTAACTAAAGTTCCTGAGATTTTCCAACACCTCAGCGAAGAAGCTTGTAGCTCAACTTTTAGGTTATTTTACAGGAGAACAGCGTAAACTTGATCCTTACATGCTGGTTATCGGGCCGGGCCTTCACACCACGCTGATGGAGACGTGTAACCGTGGTTCCTAAAAGCCTGACGCGTGTCCTCCTTAGAAGGAGACTAGAGATAAAGCCAAGCTTAAATCAGTGCCTCTCATCACAGTGGCAGGAAAAAAAATTAAATAAAATAAAAACAGCTTAAGTGCTGGGTTCTGATGAGGTTGGGCCGGGAGAATCTGCATCAGGGGTTTGGTCGAGGCTGGAATCTGAGGTGAGAAGATAAATACATGATAAATGATAAATACAAAGAAAGGTGTTTAAAAGAAAAATTGCATGTTACATAACATAACATATGATGATGTACTACAGCTGATTTCCAGCCCTGCTTGCAAGTTTCAGCTATTTTGAGCTGATAACCAAATTAATAAATAACCCAAAAATTCAGATCATGTTTTGGATATTTGTTTAAGACTGAAGTGCTCTTACTTTTTATTCTCCTTAGAATGTCTAAACGTTTGTTTCTGAGGGACGACATCTCCGCAGTTACCTACAGACAAAAATATGACATTAAGAGCGGGGTAGGTGATTTTGGTTTTAAGTCCGTCTCTTCACATGGCGATATCACTCATTAACTTAACTGGTCTAAATGTATTTATATATTCTATATTTATATATAGTTATATATTTATATGGAAGGCATTGAGCCCAAAAAAAAAAAACGTTGTTCAATAAAAAAATATTCAGTCCAAATACGTATGATAGGCTTCCCTACTTGTTTGTTGACATGTTTATTTGCGTAACTCTGCAGACATTGTTCTATAGGATCAGCCAAGGTTGCCAGAACAGGAATTATAACATCTAATTAACAGTTTTTTAATTTGATTGTGCAGGTACAAAATTTGGAAACAATTTGGCAGTTTTGAAACATGAACATTTTAAAGGTTAATTATTTAACAAAACCCAAATGTGAAAGATGAAACCGGAAAATAAAATGGGATTGTTGTTTTTCCAAGTTTATGAAGTGGAGAGTTTTATCAATCTGGCAACCCTGATATCAGTGCATTCACATACTGCAAGGAAAAAAGTCTAAATCAAAACAGAGTGAAAACCTGGATTAATATCAGTGTGTGTGTGTGTGTGTGTGTGCTTCCATTCTGGAATCTACTACAGAAGTCAAAGGGTCTAAACGATGATGTCATGGTTACAGTATTTCTATTGGACAGGTAGGAATATGATGTGATTGGATTTTTTGTGTTTTGATAGTAACCAGTTTATGTAGTTTGTGTATCTTTATGAATTAGTTCACTTGGGTACTATGTTTAGTATTTTAGTACTGTTATTAACTGAAATCTAAACTTTTTTTTGATGTATTGTAGTAATGTTGTCTTTGGTGATTTAGTCTGTGCGATCAGGAGGCGTGGGTTTGGAAATCTTTTAGTGCTATTAGTCTACAGTTTAGCTCCAAACAAATACACACATTACCATAACACACTGCTAGGATGATGTTGTAAAAAGATATTATAAGTTCAGAAAATTTCTTTGGGGGGAAAAAAACAACAGTTTTGGGAGCATGGAACTGGTTTAAAATTCGGGGAAAGGGAAATTGGTAGCTCAGTGGTTACGGAAGATCATAGGTTAAATTTCCTTTCCAGCACCACTAAACTGCCACTGCTTGGGCCCCTAAGCTGGGTCCTTAACCCTCAACTGCTCAGATAGACAAAAAGAATTAATGTAATGTAAATGTAACACCAAGATTATGGGAGATTTATTTTTCAATAAATTAGCTGGATTTGATGTTTGTTCAGAAACGCTGCCAGACCTGCTGTTTGATCATCTGAAGACGTTGAACTTCCAGAAAGGCAGTTTGAAGTGTAGCTTGTGCTCGGAGAAGTTGATTGTCCACGTCCTCTAGAGAACTGCACAACTTCACCTCTCTCAGAGACATGGATAACAGTTCATTAACCTGACCTGAACACACACACACACACACACACACTATACAGTATATAACCTGTAACTGTGCAGCAATTATTTATATGGTTAATCAAACTTTACCCCAGTGCCATGCAGATATTCCCCCCTCTTAAACTTATTTTTATTTTACATATTTTGTTTTGTTGCAACTTGGAACTGAAATGAACTCCCTGTAAAAACCCTAAATTATTCCTGGTGCAATTAAAGGCGTTTTACTTTCCTAGAACCAAAATATCCAAACATATGACAAGGCTCCTGTGCACAAAACCCCTGAGCTCCATGAACACGTGCTGTGATCTGGACTTAACACTAAACACCTTGTTGGGGATGAACGGGAACCCCGACTGAACCCCAGACCTCCTGACCACAACATTACTGTCTGATCTCACTAATACTATTGGAACTAAAGTATTATAGAAGGAAAAGTGAGACTAACATCTGGAATAGGATGATCAAAAAAAAACAAATTGATGAGCGGATGTCCCAATACTTTTGGCCGATATGGTGTAAATCACCTGTACTGTGAATGATTTTTGTTTCTCGTTTATCTAAACTTTGTTGTTGACAGTTTCCTGTTTTTGTTTACTTACTTTTCGGAAGTCTGTTGTTCAGAGTATCAGTGTGGGACGAATCCTATAAGAGAAGCAAAACAATCGTTAAAACATCAAGATAATATGAACTATTTTTTATTAGTTTTGTTAGTTTTTTATTAGTCTTGCCTGATTTTCCTGCTTTATCTGTGTTTCAGGAACAGACTGGAATCCGTCACCGTCACTTTCCTGCAGCGTCTGTTGTAAGTGATAATCATCCGATTTCTCCATTTTCACACAAACTGTGTTTTCTAGTGGTGTTGCGTTCCGGTCCGTTTCTGACGTGTCCTTGTCACCGTTTTCCAGTCTATCTGTGACCAATTCAGAAGATCTGCTCGTCCCAGAGGCAACAGGATTCTCTGTTTTTTTCTCCTCCGCTGGCCACGAGGTGCGATCAGTGCTCGAACGTGTGTGGTTCTGTCCCTCGGCGTCTGCGCTAAAGCCAGGTAGAGTTACGGGGTCGCATTCGATGGACGCCCACTGAAAGCCTTCATCCAACTGCAAGTGCTTAAGGACGTCTTCGGGTGGATCAGGAGGTAGCGGAGTCACCAGCTCGATCCCGAACCTTTAAAAGGATGGCGTGGTTAAGACTGGAGATAATATACACCCGATCATCCTGATTAGCCAAATTAGCCATTTTCTACATTTATCTAGAAAATGTTTGGGGCTTTAACGGTGTCCATATTTGAGTCTGAAGTAAGAAGTAAGTTAGACTTGGTAGAACACCACATTAACTTACGGATCAACAAACTGTCAAATTAGTTTATAATAAAAGAATTATATTAAATATTATTTCTATTGTTTTAAAAAAAAGTTTATAGTGGAAATAAAAATTACTATATGGACCAAAGTTTGTTTATCTTTCTTTACCTTACCAGCACACACAAGTGTGTGTTTACTTAAACATTTAAAGTCATCTAGAATGTCTGAAGAATTACTGGAACTGTGAGACTCAAACCCTCTTCCAGCAGGACAATGTCCCTGCACACAAACCCCCTGATCTCCATGAAGACATGCTGTGTTCTGGATGCTTTGGAGCAGAAGAACTCTCATGTCCTGTACCAAGTCCTGATTCTCACTCAACTCCTAACACTGAACACCTTTGGGATGAACTGGAACCCTGACTGAAACCCAGACCTGGTACATCTGTGAACCGAACGTACACAAATCCACACAGCCACATGACCCAACCGAGTGGAAAACCTGCACAGACGTCTGGGGGTGATTATGTGATGGTCAGATGTCCCAATACTCTTGGCTATACAAATAATTTTAAAAATTGGCATGTGATTGTGAATAAACAGCAAATATTTACTTATTAATAAATTATTATAAATTATTATTAAGTCTTGGATGTAGTCCAGTGTTTGAGGTAGGGTAAAAAAAAACACACACACACTATGAGAATCTTATTATAAAAACTGCAAGCGAAAAAAAATGGAATTAGAGAAAGACTTCCTGGTCTCACCTGGGCATGCCTTTCTCTTTCTGCAGTTTTCTGTGTGTGGCTTCCCGATAAATCTCCTTCCAGTTGACACGCCACTGCGAATTTTTGGAGCTGATGAGCTTCTGCAGCGCCGGCTTCAGCACCCGCGTCTTGGTGTCCTGGCTCGGCTTCTGTGAGGTTCGGATTCCTCGGGCCGTCCTCAGGTTGGGTTTGCTGGCTTCTGTTTTACTAACCGATCGGCTCAACAAGGTCGGGAGGACCTGCCTGATCACGGGTTCCTGGGTGAGTCCTAGTTTTTCCTGTGGGTCGGTTTCGGTGAACGTTGGAAGGTTGTCTTCATGGTTGTATGCTGATGATGTTCTCTTGGTCTCGCAGGTTTGTATTTTACATTCCTGACCTTCTTTGGACATCTGTGGAGGCTCTGAGGAGAAAGGCAGAGTGTTGCAAAGCATCTTTTCAGGATCAGGAGCTTGTGAGGAACAGATATTGCGACAATCCCCGTCCAGAGACGTATGGACATCTGTTAGAATTCTGGATATGTAATCTTGTCCTGAATCTGATGGAAATAATCTGGGATCTTTGGACGTTTCCATTCCTAAACATTGCTTCTCAGAAGTGTTTACATTCAACCATCTCTTCTGCCCCTGCATGACTTCATCCTGCTGTGTGCTCTGCTGTGATTTGTCCTCTTCACGGGAAAAAATGACTTTGGACTGAGCTAATGTATCTTTCATTGTGGGCTGCGTGAAGGATGTCTGCCAATACCGAGCTTTATTCCAGGTTCCTTCTTTAATTGTAGACCCGGGAACGACTCCCATCATAGTTCCCTGTTGGTTTTCATTATTACTGGGACATGTGACGCGGTTATTAACATTCCAGGTCCATTTTGCTGCGTGTGATCCGACTGGATAGAACCCTTTCATCTGTAACCTTCTTTCTTTCATCTTATTCAGCTTCTCTTGATTCCTCTGCTTTCTAAAAAATAAGGCACAAATATCTCTAAAACCAAACTGAATCAAATCAAACACGACTGTATTTTTGATCTGATCGCGGCTCAAAGGGGGACAAATTAGACCATTTGGGAGTGACAAGGTTGGACATGATTAGGAACTAACAACATCAGAGGGACGGCTCATCCTGGACGTTTCGGGGACAAAGTCAAAGAGGACAGATAGGATTCGATCCTGACACTGCAGAGGTTGGACCCTAGAGTTTTGCCACATGTCATACGTTCTGAGACTAAAGTCATGGGGTAATAAATATCTGCCCCGAGCAGAGTTTTATACAGTGGATTAGGTCTTACTTTAACAGCAAGCGGTTCTGATCTCTCTGAGCACAGAGATCATTCAGCTCCTCATCATTGTAATCCACCGGAAAGCCGCTCTGTCTGCGCTGCTGCAGGAGAAACATCTTGCTGATGTGCTCTTGGCTTTCGATGTGTTTGCTGAACTGCTCCAAGCCCGAAACGGACACGCCACACGCCCAGCACCTGTGAACCTGCTCCCTAAAATAACCAGAGGAATCGATTCATTAAAAAAAAAAAAGGTCTGCACAACTTTGATGATAAATTAATGAGAAATGAGGAGGAATATTAGAGTGGCACTAACCCGCCTTTAAGTCTCTGGATCGCCTCGTGGTGCAGTCGGCTGTGCATGTGTTTATCCAGGTGCTGGTTAAAATAATGAAAGTCTAGCGTTAACGGGTTTATGTAGCAGTATCGGACACGGCGATGCTCAGGTGCAGGTGCGACTTTCTGGGGCTCATTCATTCATTCATTCATCCATCTTCTATACCTAATTCGGGGTCACAAGGATCTGCTGCAGTCTATCCCATCCGTCTCTGAAAGGAGAAAGACAGGAGGGGGACACCCTGGACAGGTCACACACACACTCTCACTCACGCCAAAGGGCAATTTAGAATCATCAATCAATCTAACATACATGTTTTGGACTGTAGGAGGAAACCAGAGAACCCGGAGTAATCCCACACAAGCACAGGGAGAACATACAAACTCCACACAGAAAAACCCCTGCAGGGGAATCGAACCCGGGACCTTCTTACTGTGTGTTAACCACTAAGCCACCGTGCTGCCCCATAGTCGTACAACTGTGATATAAAAATTCTGTCACACAAACTCTATCCTGTGTTCTTATCCGTTATCGAACCCCTTTTTCGTACCATGTACTGTCAACCTCTAGACTTTCTTCGCTCTAAATCCAAAGACATACTAAGAAAATACACAGATTTCTCTAAAGGGGGTAGAAGGGTAATTTAGGTCTGTCTGGATGTTCAGCATGGAACTGCTGGATTTTAAGCTCTTCTGTGATCATCAGCTGTACGGAAACTTACGCTTGCTTTGAAGAGATGCAGACAGATTTTGCATTTCGTCACCATTTTTTTCTTCTTCTTCTTCTTTTTCACTGCTGCTGCTGATGTTGATGGGTTTTTCTCATTTCCTGCTTCCACAGCAGTGGACGTGGAATTTTTCTTAGCCATTTTACAGTCTGGTCCGTTTTCACACACTGCAGGAACGGACAGGAATGAACCCCTTCATGGTGCCTACACTTATTTATAAAATGTGCTTTCTTAGTGTTTCCACATGGACATAAACACTCTTTCCGAAACCGTAACAGCTGGTTAATACTGATCTGGGGTCAGAATGTATTCACTAAACACTGTTTATAACTATAAAGTCGAGCTGCATTACTGATCTCAGGTCGGGGTTTTATAGTGTAATATCTCTTCTTCGTGGCTCGTTTTTCTTCTTCGTTGGTTCCTCTTCTTCATTAATAAGCGACTTGGGGCATTATCGCCACCTAGTGTACTGGATGACAAATTAAACTTCTACAAGCGGTGAATCAAAATTTTATTGTATTTTATTATTTTCTTTAAAGTTTATTATATATATCTATATGTTATATATTATATTTATATATTTCTTTAAAGTAAAAAAGGGCTGGTGTGGATGGTTTAAACTTTCCTCCAATCTATAGATTAGTAATAGCGAATGCTCGTGTTAGCGTTTTGTGTGTTCAGCTCCTCCAACACTCAGGCTTAGTTTTCTTTTTCGGTTATTCAGCTAGTGGCTGTTTAAGGTTGTAAAGCTAAAATCTCCATCTAGCGTCCAGGCGGCTACATTACATTAAAGACAAACAGGACAAGTTTTTAAAAAAAACTGATAATGTGGATGATTTATAGTTTGAAAAGATGGAACATGTGTGAATAAAAAAGAAATAGAGAAAAAATTAAGAAAGAAAAATATATCAATCTTTTTTTACAGAAAATTAAATAGTTATTTTTTTAAGAAGTCCCTTTACATACTTTTACAATTGCTCTTTGAATCAATTAGCACTTAAATAAAAACTTTTCATAGAATTCTGTATGATGATTTGTTTTAGTTATTAAGTATATATTCACTTAATTTTTAATCAAATTAATTAAATGGATTCAAGATTATTTTGTTAATTGCATTTGTTATTATAGAATTTCACTTTTTATACTGTATGTACAGTATTTTTACATAAATCAATCCCTCTTCGAACCACTAGGTGGCGCATCAACAACAACAACACAAACTCCTACCAGAGAAGAAGAAAGTGCGGAAGTAGCTGTAAAAAAAAATCAAGCTAATATAGTTAAACTTATTAAAACATTTTGTTATTAGTTAGTTTATTTGTATAAATATAAAATGTGTACAGGTTGCGTGCAGAAAGAATATCCTGACAGGGTGAGTTTAATGTCAGTTATAATCAGCCGCGGTGGTTCAATTAATCAATTCGTTAATAGGTTCTGTTAGCTTCAACAGACCTGATGATGTTTTCAGTAACTTTTAGCTGCTAATTGTTTTATTTATTCTTTAATATTCGCGGGTTTAGTAAGATTTAGTTTGAAACTCTGACACTTTAAACGATAAACGATCATTTATTTATTCGTTAATGTTAAAGTGATTCACTGATTATTTAACTGATTATTTAACTGATTATTTAACTGCATTCATGATTCTCTTAGATTTTTTTTTTAAATGGAAACTAATTTAATGTTTTTAGTTGTTAGAACAGCTTAAATATCCCCCCTCTCGCTCTTTTACTTCCTCTCTACGTGTGTGACTCTGTCTCTCTCACTCACTTTCTGTCCGTTTGCTCTGTCTCTCTCTCTGTCTTCCCTTTTCTGTCTCTCTCGCTCTCTGTCTCTCTCTATCTCTCTGTCTCTCTCTCTCTGTCTTCCCTTTTCTGTGTCTCTCGCTCTCTTTCTCTCTGTCTGTCTGTCTGTCTCTCTCTATCTCTCTGTCTCTCTCTCTCTCTCTCTGTCTGTCTGTCTCTCTCTATCTCTCTGTCTCTCTCTCTGTCTGTCTCGTTTGCTCTCTCTCTCTCTCTGTCTTCCCTTTTCTGTGTCTCTCGCTCTCTTTCTCTCTGTCTGTCTCTATCTCTTTTTCGGTCTCATTTGCTTTGTCTCTCCCCTCTCTCCCCACGTTTCTCTGTCCCTTTTCCTGCTCCTCTCTTTTCCTTTTGTCTTTCTCTTTTTCTTTCATTTGCTCTGTCCCTTTCTCTCATTTCTCCTCCTTCCCATTTCTCTCTCGTTTGCTCTCTTTCTCTCTCTCTCTCTTTCTGCTTGTTTGCTCTGTCTCTCTCTTTTTTTCTGTCTTTCTTGCTCTCCATCTTTTCTCTCTGTCTCTCTCTTTCTCTCTCTGTCTCTCTCTTTCTCATTAGGATCACTCACTCACAGCTCATCACTTTAAGCGCAAACAAACATTTATCCCAAATGTTTTTCTTCTGTTCTGTAAAGTTGCTGTTGAAACTGCTGTACAGAGAAAACTGGATTAAAAAGCGAATGTAATGTCACTCCGTTCGTCTCTGTGATGTTCCCAGGGAAACACCTGTCTGGATAACGGCTCCTACCTGATGAACTTCGTGGGATGCGCCAGCTGTCAGCAGCGAGACTTTGTGCTCATCTGCAACAAGACGCTGGTGGACGAAGACGAGGAGGAGATCGTCACTTACATGCGTGAGGATTCTTCTGTTCAGTCGAATAAACATCAGTCTGATTTTACTTCCAGGTTATTTTTCTTAAACGTGTTCAAATGACCCACTTATAATCTAATCTCAGTGAAATGATTGGACGACATGATCCACAGTAAGAAAAACCGTCAGAGATTTTTGTTGTCGAAATGTCATTGGATCTCTTGTTGTAATGTAACAGCCTGCAGTAGCGCAGGTTAACCAGTGTGGCGCTGTAGCTCAAGACTGCATTCTATTTTGGGTGAATATAATCACTGCAGCCCAGTATGAGATCTTTAGTTTCATTTATCAGTTACAACATGTTTAATTTTAATAATTTAACTAATCACATAATCTGAAACAATTGCGAATAAACAGTTTTAATAATCATTTTTTTTATTCGACTATTAAAATAATTGCTAGTTGCAGCCCTAAATAAATAAAATCAATATAAACTGTTATGTAACTTTATATAAATAAAACCTCCCAGTGAAACGTTCTGTATTGTCTCTTTGCAGATAAGTGTAAGAATTGCGATCATGTGATAGCCAGACACGAGTACACCTTCACCGTGGTGGACGATTATCAGGTAACTAGCATGTTAAAAAAAAACGTTATAATTATTTCTTAATTATAATCATTTTGCCGTGTGTGTGTGTGTGTGTCACGGAGGAACTATAATAAGAGCTGATGTCACTTCCTTAACGTCTTTTATTAGTCAGTGATTTTCCAACAGTTCCAAATTTAACGGCATTTAATCAAGGACACCTCGTCCGTGAACTCTTCAGTCTATTTGGAAAAGATGTCGGAAAACCCAAAGCCATATTATATGGCCAAAAGTTTGTGCACCCACATCAGTGTTACTGTTTCCACAAACTCTAAAACTTCCAGCCGTCTAGACTGCATTCTTCATTCACTGGAACTGTAAGACTCAATGTCCATAACTGTACATAAAACCCCTGATCTCCATGAGGACATGCTGTGTTCTGGATGTTCTGGAGTAGAAGAACTCTCATGTCCTGTACAGAGTCCTGATTCTGACTCAACCTTTATCACCGAACATCTTTGGAATGAACTGGAACCCCGACTGAACCCCAGACCTCCAAACCTCAACATTAGTGTCTGATCTCACTAATACTATTGGAACTGAATGATCAAATCCACACAGTCACATGACCCAACCGTGACTGTTAGGTGTTCTAATACTTTTGGCTATTTGGAGTGGTTTGGTATTTTTGATGTGTTAAACGTAGGATTGTTTCTGTTTCTTTCAGGAATACACCATGTTGTGTATGCTGTGTGGGAAGGCTGAAGATTCCATCAGTGTGATGCCTGATGATCCCAGACAATCCGCTCCGCTCTTTTAATCTCTTAAGACTCTTTTAGACTCGGGGTATAAAAGTGTTTTAATCCATGTGATGCCCCGGAGATCACTTTAACATCCATGTTGTTCTATAGTTTGGGGGGGGTTTATTTTTGGCTCTAACTTTCCTCAGACAGATCCAGTCGACTTTTAACGACCCGCAGCGTAAACCTTGGCTGAGTTTCCTGCCCTTTTTTCATCCTGACAAACTTTCCAAAAAACTTTGTTAGTGTTAATAAAGTCTTTTGAAAATAGTGTAAATAAATGTAAAAATTGTGGGTTTTATTCCCACCCGGCACCACCAACCCACCACTTCTGGGCCCCTTAACAAGGCCCTTAACCCTCAACTGCTTAGTTGGATTAAAATTTAAAAAAATGAGATAAATGTAGTTGTTTTATAAAAAGGCGTTGAAGCTTCCTGTTTATTCGCTCTTTCAGTATTTTGCGGTTAAAATTTTACCAATTCTTTATATATTTTTTTCTTATTAAAGCAAATAATCGCTTCATCACATCCTCAGTTTGTGTCTACATATAAAACCACTTCACAGAAAAATTAACTTAATTTCTCCTCCTTTCGGCTGTTCCCTTTTAGGGGACGCCACAGCGAATCATCTGTCTCCCCCTTATAACCCTATTCTCTCCATCCTCTTCACTCACACACACTAACTTCATATCCTCGTTTATCTCATCCATATACCTCCTCTCTGGTCTTCCTCTTTACCTTCTGCCTGGTAGCTTCATTTCTAACCTCCTCCTACCAAAATATTCACTGTCCCTCATCTTTACATGTCCAAACCACCTCAATCTGTCTTCACTGACTTTCTCCCCAAAACATGAGCCATCGTCCTGATGAACTCGTTCCTAATCCTGTCTAACCTCGTCCCTCCCAAAGAAAACCTCAACATCTTCAGCTCTGCCACCTGTTTCTTCCTCAGTGCCACTGTCTCTAAACCATATATCATAGCTGTCTCATAGCTGTCTCACCACTGTCTCTAAACTTTATCATAGCTGTCTCACCACTGTCTCTAAACCATACATCATTGCTGGTCTCACCGCTGTCTCTAACCCATACATCATAGCTGTCTCACTGCTGTCTCTAAACCATACATCATAGCTGTCTCACCGCTGTCTCTAAACCACTGTCTCTAACCATACATCATAGCTCATCAGCTGTCTCACCACACTGTCTCTAAAACCATACATCATAGCTGTCTCACCACTGTCTCTAAACCATACATCATAGCTGTCTCTCACACTCAAACCTAGCATCATGCTCCCCGCTGTCTCTAAACCATACATCATAGCTGGTCTCACCACTGTCTCTAAATCATACATCATAGCTGGTCTCACCACTGTCTCTAAACCATACTTCATAGCTGCTCTCAGCTCATAGCTGTCGCCACTGTCTCTAACCATACTACCTCTATCTGC